>OX369270.1:7481709-8081709 GCA_947284805.1 Coleophora flavipennella | reverse complement strand
GTTTTGCTGTGAGTAGAAAAATTGAACTTTTACTTCGATGAAGCGGCCGTAGCTTACTGTGACTGGCGTAGTTGGATCGATTACACAGGTTAACTGAACTGAAATTAATTACCTCGATAGGTTTTAATTTTAGTCTAATTTTTCTCGACCGTTCCCGTGCTTCGCAAGGCACGTAAAGCCATGTTCGTACCGCCGTGTCTTACACCTTAAAGGCTGCCCTATATCCTGCATATAACTACATATTAGTTTGGTGCCAGATGACCGTGTGTGATTTGTCTATAAAATATTATTAATAATGTAGGCCTCTAAACTTGTGTGTAACAACACCTTGAGTTAATATATGTTACCTACGCGTGTTTGGAGTTAGCCGATCATGTTGTTTCGTCTGAAGTAAACTATAAAATTCAAGCCTTTTGAACTAAACTTTAATTTAATTAAACTTTGGTTTTTTGAACTAAATTTTGGTAGAAAGATTTTTCTTCCATCCTTGTCCTTTTGATAGTGCTAAAGAATTACATATTCCATTCCATATATTATTTCGTTTCTTGCTAGACACAAAGTTTTTTTTACCGCTTTCGTGGCGTAGTTATTAAGTCCATTAACTTCACATCAGCAGGTCACGGGTTCGATTCCTAGCAGAGTCTAACTTTATATGACTCGGTTTGGTTGGCGGAAGGACATCTTCTATGCCAGCTTGGCGAGCTAGCATCATCTTATCTAAGTCATGCCGCCAAAAATCAATGCTAACAATATTGATGTGTTCCGGCTTAAAGGTAAGATAACCAGTTCCCCATTACGTTGGGAAATCTTGGTAAGCCCGCTTCCATCTTGCATTCTTGTCACTTACCATCAAGTGAGATGAAGTCAAGAGCTTACTAATTTTGAATAAAAAATATCAAGCTGATTTCGATCGTGCTATTACGAAGTAAATTTACGCATTGCAATATTTAATTCCTCGTGGATTATTTTTAAGTATGCTATAGCTTTTAAGGTCTAAAAAAACCTCTTAAATGTATTTTCATAATCGTGGCTGAATATCTAACCATTGAATTTTAGAGGGTTCTTAAACATTGCACCTTAAGACTCCTTCAAAATAACAGATTCGGATTCTTTTGGGTAACTCGTAACGACTTTTGGAATTAAAATAGTGGCTGCACACAACAGGCAGTTCGGCAGAGTAGTCCAAGGTAAAGTGGCGAGACTCACAATGTCATCACCGATGATGTATCCGGTTATGAGTGGCACAAGAGCTCCGACGGCGCTGGCAACAGCTGTTGACAGCATCAGCAGCGTTCCTGAGTAGTTTTGTGATATGTCTTTTATGTTCTCCTGTAACAAAAAAAACAAATTTCACGTGAGACAGGAAACAGATAAACAGGGTGACTTGTAAGACGACGGACACATTTCCGGAGGTCAATCTGAATACAAAACTGAACAAGTTTACCCAAGAAAACTGTGGCTCATTAAAAAAAACATATTTTTCATACGAATCGATCAGCTGATAGCCAGCTTTGTAATGTAACCTACCTAATCTCTACTTCTCTCTTATCGCGTGGTATAATTAATCGTGCTTTCCAAGGGATAGACAGCGATTCCCTGGTATTGCACTTAGCATCTTCCGCGGTCACGTGATCATTTAGGTTAACATCTACGGTCGTGTACAACACGACCTTCATATTCATCTGGAATCAGTTGTGCAGATATCCTCACGATGTTTTCATTAGCTTTATACCTAATTTATTGTCAGTTTATATCTAGATGACAGTCTTTGCTTTATAATACAGCTTGAATACTTCTAAAAATGAGGTTCACCCTAAGAATATTTTATATACACCAAGTAGAAACATTATCAGCTATTAAAAAGTGTCCAGTCATATTTTTTATTTATTCACAATTGGTAAACCCTTGACATCATCTCACCTGGTGGTAAGTGACGATGTTGCCGAAGATGGAAGCGGGCTTACCAAGATTCCCCAACGGAATGGGGAACTGGCTATCTTATCTTCATGCCGGAATACATCAATGATATTAACATTAATATTTGGCGGCAAGACTTAGAAAAGATGATGGTAGCTAGCCAGGCGGGCTTAAAAAATACCCTACCAGCAACCTAACCGAGTCTTACAATGACCCCGCCGGTAATCGAACCCGCGACCTCCTGTGTAAAGTCAGTGGACTTTGCCTCTGAGCTACGGAGGCGGTTAAAATGGCGGTGAAAAGTCATATAACGGTGCGCGACGCTATTTTTTGTACGAACTAGTTTAAAAAAAAATCTGAAATCATTTGCGAACCGTAACTTTAAATGTCAACTTAAGGCAGACAGTTTCTGTCACTGATTTCTACTTGGTAATCTACTTGGTCAGAACCATAACAATAGGTACATCAATGAGTTCACCATTAGCCCTTCAACCTCCAGCAATCCAGGCTTAACCTTCAAGTGTGGAGTATGGCCTAACTTCCCCTAGTTTCAGAGTAGACCCGAGCTCCAGCAGTGGGAACGTTATAAGACGAAGTCTTACTTTTTGGTTTGTTTTCAATCTATTTTGATATTACCTATCTCCTATTTTTTCCTCTTCTATTTTCTCCTGAATTTTTTTTCGTTTTTTACGGTATCAAAATTTTGACCTTTGCCATTCCTGTCTTCTGATTCTCATCTGCATCTTGTATCTTACCTTTTTTTACCCGACTATGAAGAAAGAGAGTTATGTTTTTGACAGTCTATGTATGTACGTATGGATGGATGTTCATCTGTTCCCTCGTATTTCCTAAATCACTTATCCGATCTTGACATATGTGGTGTCTTTGGATTTGTGCCACCACTCCGCGTGTCACAGGATACATAGCATTTAAAAAAATCAACATGGTGGATTTTATAGGTGAATTGAACAACAAAAAAATTTTTTTTTTCTTTCACTTTAATTACAAAAGAACTCAAATTTAATAGAACTATGTTGCTGTTTAAGAGCTTATGAGCAGTTTAAAAGCATCCGGGAGGGCGTGGTTCGAATCCTTCCTCGTACCAATTTGTTTTCTAATTTCTATTTCAGATGTTACGTTTATACGAAACTCTCACGGTGAAGGAAAACATAGTGAGAAAATCTACAGACACCTACAAAGAAACTCGATGGTTGTGTGTGAAGTCGACCAACCCACACTGGGCCCGCGTGGTTGACTAAGACCCGATCGCCTTAATTCAGAATAGGCTCAACCCCCTCGGTGAGGACGTATATGAGCTGGTGTGTTAATGATGATGCTGGTGCTAATATCTATTTTCATTTTATGAACCCTGCTCCCCTGCCCTCCTTATATCAATTATTTACTCGTGCTAGCTTAGACGCGGTACAGCGGGCGCAATGAGGTTGCAGTTATGAGTTGTTAACGAGGATGATATAGAACGAACATGAAACTTTTAGCAACTCCGCCCAGGCAAGGTAGGTATATATATTAGTACTAATATACAGTATGGACACTCCCTGCCGCTCTCTAGATTCCCACCTCACCCCCTCGTCACCCATATTGATAAGATTGGTTATAGTTTGATCCTCGAACGTATGGAATTTCACCGTGATTTTGTTTGCTCCGTCATTTGTTTTTAAAAATGTCATTTGTTGATCGTTGTGTGGCCCACGTATCGCTGGAGGGTTGAAGTGGAAAAGAATCTGTGCAAAAATCCTGATGGCCGATTGACAAGAGATTGATTGATTGAATTTCTTCTTGTCTTTGTCTTCTTCTAAGTGTCGATGGCTAAGATACATTTCAGGTCGTTAAGTCAGTAAAGTAAACACTAACAAAAAATTCTGTACAAGTGTACAAACTGCTTTGAAGCAGGTGGTCCACTATGTTACTACCTAGTCATTTGAGTTACCTACTTATAAAAACTGTCAAACACTAAAATGTGTTTAGTAATTATAGTTTTTTTTATTACTATTATTTTTGTTATTTTGTTTTGTATTTTTTGTTTTGTTTTCTTTTGTTTTTGTTCCTTTCCTTTCCTTTTTTTTCTATGTTACAGGCATGTGACGTCAATATCAAATGAGCAATTGAGCAAGTTTTTGAGCATATGTTTTAAGTTAATAATATTTTTCACTCAAACACGCTATGTAATATTTGCTTTACATTCTTAAAAAGAAGTCAGGACATACGTGATTTTAGGATCGTTAAAAGATTTTTAAAAAAAACTTCTTCCCGGCTTGTAAAGATTTGTTAAGTGGTTATACTATTGCATTACTGAAGAGTAGGATTTTTTTAATTTCAACAATCTTGTAACACACTGAGAGAACACTCACAGAAAAAAAATCTCATACAGCCAAGTTACAACACTGTAGTTCGATTTATAAAAGCTCCTTGGTCTGAAGTTCACTGGCTGCTTTTTCCAAATTTCGAACGGGTTAGCGGCGCTGTGATTTAAAAAAAAAGAAAAAAAGTAAATGGGCGGAAAAGAAAAAGTGTGCGTCACGGTTTCAAATATTTAATGTGAACATTTCCTTGTTTTATTTGAGTAAAGCACTGTACAGGCCTCGGTCGGAACGGCAATTGCTGGATTCGTATTATAAACCCACCGTTACTCGCGCGGGGCGAATAAACGCCCTGCGAACATGAAAATATGGAATATTTCAAAAAATATTTGTCTTACAGACTTTTTTTCCTAGGTACCTTCCTAAACCGTTGAAAAACACAAAAAAATATATATTTAAAAAGTTTCAAATAAAAATATTTTTGTCTTCATTTTAATGTATTTCATTTAATTTTGACTTAAAATATTAAAAAAACAAATAATAAAGCAACCTTTCATAAATCTTGTAGGGGGGGTTGATTGATCCCCAGGTGAGTAACGGCGGGTTAAGGGCCTCACCTTTGGTTTGGCCTTTAAACTCTTCTTATACAGCAACCGCTTACTTTTCCGACCTCTGAAGTAATGTTCATCATCATCATATCAGCCGAAGGACGTCCACTGCTGGACATAGGCCTCCCCCAAGGATTTTCACGACGACCGGTTCTGCACTACCCGCATCCAGCGGCCTTTTCACCAGGTCATCGGTCCACTGACTGTACGGCTACGGAACGTTTTTCGGTGCGCGGTTGCCACTCGAGAACTTTACTACTCCAACTGAAGTAATGTACTAAGAATTTATTTTTGATACTGTCAAATATCGCCTCTCAGGAATGTACAAAATAATGAAAGCTGAACAAAAGATTCAGCTTTACTTCCTTTCCAAGAAATTTTTCTAATGATATGTATAATGGTACAAGAAGGTATCGTGTTATTTTATGTTTATTGTAATAATTCGTTATTTTTTCTTCAAATACAACGAAAAGACAGAATGAAAATCATTATCTGACCTATCTGGTTACCTAAAAACACTCGACGAGCGGTGAGATCAGACCTATTTCATTTAGATTTCTGTGGATCACTCATCATCATCTTCTGAGCCAGAGAACTAAGTGGTAAGTAAGTACTCATCATCATAACAGCCTATATACGTATATACCGAGAGGCTCGAGCCTACGCTGAATTAGAGCGATCGGACCTTAGTCGACCACGCGAACCCAATGAGGGTTGGTCGAGTTCAAACACAACCTTCGAGTTTCTTTGATGCATGTGCAGGTTTTCTCACGATGTTTTCCTTAACCGTAAAAGCACAGTATTACCACACCCTGGAAACTTAATAAAACGGGCTAGAAATGACATTTAAAAAAAGGAATGACGAAACAAACAAAATGGCGGCGAAATCTTATACGTTCGACAACCAAACTGTAGCCAATTTGGTCAATCTGGGTGAGGAGGGGGTGAGGTCGCAATTTAGAGAGTAGCAGGGAGTGTCCATACTGTATGTTGGTGCTAAAAAAATATAATGTACTCGTGATTACAAACAACTTTCCCAAAGAAACTATATGTCTTATATAAAAAAAAAATTGGTCCTCGATACATTTTTACCGATTTGATATCTTTATATCATAATATGTATCGAGGATCTTTTTTTTTGCATTGACATAGTTTCTTTGGAATTTTTTTTTTGTAATCATGAGTACATGCATATATGTTTTGTTATCAAGAACTTATTAAAAGTCACCCTGTATATATACTTTGGTATTACGTAGGCCATATTGTAATTCTGTAGCAAGAGCGTCGGGAAGTCGTACATATGAACCCGGACAAGAGGTAGCGGTCTTAACCGTTATGCCACCGACGCTCTCAGTTGTTGAGTAGCTAAACTGAAACTAAACTAAAACAATTAGTGACACTTACTGTGTCACTGCGATGTCCTGGCTAGCAAGCGTATGTACCTCCTAGGTGATGGCTTCCCAAAACCGGAGGACTACAAGCACCTTCCAATCAGCGGAATTGCTGCGTTAATGCAGCACATCTTCGAGTAGGTTGGGGTGCAAAGGTTATAGGGGTAGACACAAAAGATCCCATTGGGTCGAAGTGTCGCTGCAACTGCAGCCCCCACTTACAAAGATAAGATAAGATTATTTATTTATTTCTAGATAAACTTGTATATACACACACGCACATACACCGTTTTTGTATTTAGGTATTAGAAAATTAAAAATTTATTTGGTACCTAATTAATTATCTTCTTATCTTATTAACTCATATACGTCCCCACCGAGGGGCTCGAGCCTACCCTGAACTAGAGCGATCGGACCTAAGTCGACCACACGGACCCAGTGAAGGTTGGTCGAGTTCAAACACAACCTTCGAGTTTCTTCGAGGCGTGTGCAGGTTTCCACACGAAGTTTTCCTTCACCGTAAGTGCGTTGGAAAAACGTACATATGAACAGCATATGAACGTGGACAGGAGGTAGCGGCCGTGACGGTTGTGCCACCGACGCTCTCAATTCTTGAGTAGCTAAACCGAAACTAAACTAGAACTTTTATTTATTTATTTCTAGATAGACTTGGATACATTACACACACACACACACACAAACACACCGTTTTGTATTTAGGTATTAGAAAATGTATTAAAGTGGGTCAAAATCTAATGCAAAAGAGTCGGTTACAAACATACATACATACAGGTGAAGCTAATAAAAGCGTGATAAAGACGGCTGGAGAAATAAAAATAATATTTGCAGAACCCAAATTTCATCTCAATCCGATCAGTAGTTTAGGAGCTAGAGCCAGGACAGACACATACATACTAATTTGTTTGGTTTTTGAACTTAATTATTGTAACACAATCGAACCCCATCAAAATCAGACTTTGGACAGGAGTTTTTTGGCGGGATTTGTGGTGGACGCATTCGTAGTTTTATTTTGTTGTTTATTCATTGTTTTCTGCCTGGATTTTGTTCAAGAAGTGGTGCATTTTGGAGAAAATCGTCTAGTGCACGTGAGCAATGTGGAGAACAAGAAAATAAAACGAAGGAGGACGTGAGAACCCAACTTGCTCTGGGTGCAGTTTTATAGACGCCCAACAGCAACTGGGTGTTCCACCTCAGAATGCAGCTGCTGCAAATGCTGTCAAGAACTTCAGAGAAGATTTGTAATGCACCGGCACTAGCATGTTGTCAAGGGTTTACCAATTGTTAATAAAAAAAAAAAACAAATCCAAAAATAAATGAAGAAAGTGAAAATTATTTACGAATCCGGCTGAAGGACTAGTTTCCATGGCCAAGAAAAATTTACAACAAAACAACCATCAAAATCACTGCTTTTCCCATCATAATACTTTGGTAAAAAGGGTACTAACAAAAAATATTAATCGATAAAAAGGTGTAGGAGAATCTGACGAAAAATATTTTTTCAATACAGTTGTTAAACATGGCGTACTTTCAGAGACTACAATTATGATTCAAAAAATGCTTAACACGTTAAAAAACTGACTTCCATCGCAACAACTTAGTACATTTTTTGTTAATTTTCTAATAAAGTACTTTACTGATTTTGATAAAATTTATATGGGACCACACGAAAAGTACTAGCTTTCAAATAAAAAAAGAATGATAAAAATCGGTTCACCCAGTTAAAAGTTCTGAGGTAACACACATAATAAAAAAAACATTCAGTCGAATTGAGAACCTCCTCCTTATTGGAAGTCGGTTGAAAATTTATTTGGTACATAATTAATTATGTTGTTTATTTCAAGTTATTACTATAGAAGAGCGGGACTTCCCGATAGAGGAAAATTAAAGCGGGGTCCGATTCATGTTTGTAGATATTGCATATTCTGCTACTGAAAAAAATATTTTTCATTTTTTTTTATTTCCAATACTTAAATACGAAATTTTATCCAAATCTTTGGAGCAGTTTCCGAGAAATTGCTTACTTAAAGTAAAGGATTTTGTATTTTCTTCATTAAGATACAAAGTTAGGTGAAAGTCAAACCAAAAATCCTGAGAGCTGCAGTCCCAGCGAGCCGAGCGTGCCGCACAAAGCGACCAGCGCCAACGATGTGCCCCACTGAGGAACCAAACTAGGCACCGTCAACAACCCCGCCATCACACCAGCTCCACCTGAACCCATCGAAATGTGCATTTTAAATAATTTTATTTACATTTATTTATATATATTTTTTCGAAAACACATTGGTACGTGGCAGGATTCGAACCACGACCTCCCGGACTGGAAGTAGCGCCCGTAACCGTTACGCTACCGACGACGCTTGTTGTCGAAGGTAGTGTGTGAAATCGACCAACCCGCACTGGGCCCATGTGGTCGACTAAAAGCCCGATCGCCCTAATTCAGGATAGGCTCGAGCCCCTCGGTGGGGACGTGTATGAGCTGATAATATGAAGAAGATGATAAATTTTTTTATGAACAATTTGTAAACCCTTGACAACATCTCACCTGATGGTAAATGACGATGTTGCCGAAGATAGAAGCGGGCTTACCTAGATTCCCCAACGCAATGGGGAATTGGCTATCTTATCTTCATGACGGAACACACCAATGATATCAATATTGATGTTTGGCGCCAAGACTGATATTTATATTTATATTTGCTGGGTGTACTAGTTTTCCTGACATTATTCTAAACCCCTTAGGTAACCTTATGGTTACCTTATAGAAATCGCTTAAAGCGATTATTAAAGCGATATTTGCACTTTATGCATAAAATTATCGTAAGTTTTTTATTATTTTTTGGCGTGCAATGAACAATATTTACTTACAGCAAAAATATGAATGAAGTAGCACTTCTATAAATATGATTAAGTCTAAAAATGTGGTTTTATGGATAGTCTAGATTTCCAGCAATACTTATAACTAGGTATGAAAGCTCTTATTACAAAGGCTAAATAATGACACTAGATTACTAATAGTTTTGTAATTTGAAAAAGGCAATATTGTATAGGTCCGGTCCACTTTTCTGACCCGGTACCCGAATATATCGGCACAGTATTACAATAAAGCGTGATCGGCACAGTATTACAATAAAGCGTGATCGGCACAGTATTACAATAAAAGGTGGTATCGGTGTGATTTTAAATAAGTTTCAAGTGAAAAAGACCTTGCTTGGCTTGCGCGCCGCGCACCTTTGATATTCACGCGGGCGAAACCGTGGGCAAAATGTGAATAAAATACATTCAGTGCCTAACGTTATGTTAGATAGGTTGTAAAAAATTGGTGTAGATCCTGTTAACCGGGGGTTCTACTCATCGTACTGAACAACTTTCCCGAAGAACTCATAGATTCAAAAAAAATGGCCCGTTGCACAAAAATGGCCTAAATTGGAAGATCAGTTGATCGATTCGTACGAAGAGTTATTTTTTAACGCGATTACAGCAAATTCACATAACAAAATTTGTTTAGTATTATGAGTAGAAGCCCCAGTTAACGCGACCTACACCAATTTTGTTATACCCTGTGTATGCTCGTTCATGCACGACTCTATGTATTGAAGTTGTTACTGTAGATTTTCTCGTAATTATCCTAATGTTTTTGGGGTGTATGCATGTGGTGTCATAATTTCCCTGCCCTGTTCCCAATTATTATTTGGGGTCGATGCAACATGTTTTTTCTCTTTCATTCTTTTGTATGTATGTATGTTTCTTCGGCTTAGCCTGTAGCCTAAACGGCTTGATGGATTAAGGAGTGTGAGGTGTCGTTAGATTCTTTAGATATTTAATTAAACTGGTAAACTTATATAATATTGTATCTATGACTCATATATCAATTTAAGCAATAGTACCTGGGCGACCGAGCTTTGCTCGGGGCATAGTACCCAGAGTCGTTAAAACATTTTAAAAAATACGCTGCCTATAACAAACTTTGAGCGGCATATTTCCAGTGCGAAAATTTCGGAAAATAGCGCTTTCCCAGAGATCAGACCTATCTAAATCGATTTTTCGCCCCCAAAAATATCCGTTTACTAATTTTTAAGCAATATATTTGTCATTAAGAAATACCTGTTATTGAATTACTACTACTACGTAATAC
Source organism: Coleophora flavipennella (assembly GCA_947284805.1). Taxonomy (NCBI): domain Eukaryota; kingdom Metazoa; phylum Arthropoda; class Insecta; order Lepidoptera; family Coleophoridae; genus Coleophora; species Coleophora flavipennella. The sequence goes on along the minus strand of OX369270.1, from coordinate 8,071,322 downwards.
CTGTGTAGTTATTAAGCTTTGACACATTCTGGGTAAAACTATAAGTAATGTATAACTTATATCTTTAGAAAGAACGTCAGCTTTGGTTATTGTGGTTAACATAAAAGTACCCACAATTACTATGATCCAATATTTTATTTTACACTGTAATTTTATCGACACTACAATAGAACCCGTTTTATACACTGATTATTTATTCACACAAGTACGCTTCCGTAGATGTTATTTTGGAGATAGCTGGAGCAAAAGAGGGCTCTGACGCTGTGCAGTTGCCTTTTATATCCTCGTACTTTTTTCTTGTCTCACTCGTTTATTTTACTGGCCTGAGTTGAAGTAATTTTGGCACGCGATATTTTGTCGTCGCGACTGCAGCGCCACCGTTGAAATTATAAAAGCGGGTATCAAACTGTCTCGGCGACAACATCCGGCCGTCCTGCATACGAACTTGTCCTCGAGTCTCGTTGTGGTCTGATGCAGGAGCTGCGAACGTTAAAAAGTTATTGAGTACATATTTTTATCATGTATGTGAATGAATGACTCAGAACCGTTTTGGAGTAAATATTCATATCAAAATGCATCTAAAGTGCTAGGTTAAATGCCCACTATTCCATCGACGGCCAGCGAGCTACGGTTTGAACTAGGTAATGTTCAAGATTACCCTAGTTGTGTATCACCGTATGGCACTGTAACGGCGTTCACCATGGATTCCCGTTACACGTTGCCTGTACCTACACTTCATCTACATCCTGATCGTTTGAAGCGAATGCATTAGACTAAATAAGTAAATGTACATTATTTTCTAGGACTGTGGGAATATAAAAATGTATTTTTTTTTTTAAACTTCTGTTGAAAAATAAATGTAAATAATTAATAAACAAATGTTTTTTTTTTACATTACCCTTGCGTTTGACAACATCCGCTACTCCTCAATGCGAATCCATGGCTTCATGTTTTCTGCGCACGCAATGCCATCGTAGCGCTTTGAAGTTCTCTCAGCTCCTCTCATATCCGCTACTCTGTACCTATCATGACCTAAAACTTCAGTGATCTGAAAAGGCCCCTTATACAACGGCATGAGTTTGGTACTGTTGCCATCATTCGAATGACTTGGTATTTTTAAAACTACCAAGTCACCGACACTGTAGACGGGAGCCTCTTTACGCTTAGCGTCAAACAGAGCTTTTTGTTTCTCAGCGTCTTTCTTGATATTCTCATCCACTACCTTTCTTAACGCCGTCACATCAACAAAATGCTCTACATTGTCATCATCAGCGATCGCATCACTATTCATCCGAATTCTGTAGCCAAAGAAAACCTCACTAGGTATAGCCGAAGTAGTTTTATTAATAGTGCTATTAATACCTTGTTGTATACTAGTAACATGTTGATCCCATTTATTATTGTCAGTATCTGCGCCCATACTGCGCAATGCTTCTAGAATTGTCTGATTATAGCGTTCTACTTGGCCGTTTGAACGCGGTACGGCAGTTGCTATGATATGAGCCCTGATATTCCTTTCTTTACAGTAATTTGTAAATAATTTAGACGTGAAAGCTGTTCCAGCGTCACATACTAACCGTTTTGGATTACCGAAAACCTTAAATATTTTATTTAGTTCGTTTATCACTACCTTGCTTTTAGTATTTTTGACTGCTGAAATGAACACAAACTTCGTGAATGAATCTACCATAACCAAAAGATAGCTGTTTTGCTGGTTACTTTTAACAAAGGGCCCCAAATGATCAATATGAATTGTATGGAATGGTCTCGCATATTTTGGGATAGGGTGCAACTTGCCAGGCTTTTTTCCATGAATGTTCTTGTAGTAGATGCAATGCAAGCAGTTTTTAATGTATTTTGACACTGTTTTCTTTAGATGAGGAAACCAATATTTTGCTTTAATTCTTTCAATTGTTTTATCGACTGCAAAGTGACCCACGTCATCATGATTAGCTCGAATAATATACCAAACACATTTTTTTGGTACTAACCAACGCCTACCATAATCAGTTCTCTTATAAACCTTGTTTCCTAACAACTCGTACTCCTTAAATATTTGTTTGTTAGCATCGGCCTCGCCTGACATTAATATCTCACGAATACTACAAATACTGGGTTCCTGTAACTGAACTGCCAACAACCAATCTCCTTCAGTTATATTCATTACTTCATTAACAGGATCCGAATTGTTCTCATTTACAACTGGGTTTCGGCTTAGAGCGTCTACATGCTGCATTTGCGAACCAGCTTTGTGAACTATATCAAATGTGAATTCTTGTGTCTTTAATACCCATCTACTTATTTTGTGTATTATTTCTTGTTTGCTTAAGGCATGACGGACTGCATTACAGTCTGTAGTAATTTTAAATTTTGTCCCTAATAAATAATGCCTAAACTTGTCCAAACCTACTACAATAGCCAAAAGCTCCAGCTCAAACGAATGATATTTCTTTTCGTCATTGGTAGTTTGTCGGCTATAAAAATGAACTGGTTTTTCTCCGTCTTCCGTAGACTGGACTAATATGCAACCTAAACCGTCACGACTTGCATCAGTATACAGATTAACAGGTAGTTTTGGATCAAATATTTTAATTACAGCGTTGTCAATTAAAGCCTTTTTAACATCAGCTACAGCTTGTTCCTGTCGTGAGCCCCATCGCCAGACCACACCTTTTCTTAAAAGACTCGTTAGTGGTTGGCATAACAATGCACAATTTTTGATGAATTTTCTAAAATAATTTATTAATCCTAAAAACTGTCTTAATTGATGGACTGTTTTTGGTGTAGGAAATTCAGAAATTGCTTTGAGCTTTCTAGAGCTCGGACGAACGCCCTGTTCTGAAATTTCATATCCAAGGAATGAGATCTCTTTTTGAAAGAAAGAACACTTTTCCAAGTTGATAGTTAAACCATTGGTCTGGAATAAATCTAACACAGTCTCTAGACAAGCTATGTTCTCTTCTATCGTTTCTGTGGCAATGAGTAGGTCATCCATGTAGCACACTACTTTTCCAAAACGTAGATTCCCCAAAACAGTATTCATCAACCGCTGGAAAACAGCAGGGCCATTACATAAGCCAAAAGGCATCCTCAGGTATTCAAAATGGCCATCTGGTGTGATGAATGCAGTTTTGTGTACATCTTCTGTTTTAATACAAATCTGGTGATATCCACTCTTTAAATCCAGCGACGTGAAATATTTACAGCCCTGCAGCCTATCAATGAGATCTTCAATCATTGGCATGGGGTACTTCTCTTTAACAGTTATTTTATTGAGCTGCCTATAGTCAACACATAGGCGCTTTGCACCAGACGACTTATCTACTAAGAGCGCCGGACTGGCATAAGGTGAGTTACTGTGACGAATTATACCATTCTTTAATAATTCCTCAGTCATTTCACGTGTTACGGCTCTTTCCGATTCGGACATTCTATATGGTCTTTGGCACACTGGCTTTTTGGATATTAACTCGATCTCTAGTTCAACACAACTAGTTTTTCCCAAACTAGAAAGATCTTCGGAAATACACTGAGGGTATTTTTCAAAAATTATCTTTAAAATGGATTCATGCTCCCGGAATGATTTGTTTACAGATTGAGAGTCAATTTTAAGTACATTGAGAGCTTCCACGGGTTGAAAGGATAAAAGGTCTCCTACACGGACATACATTATACTCCTATCCTCAGTAAAATTCCTTCCTATTAAAATTTCACAGCCAGACAATTCTTCAATTATGTACAATGTGATCACTAACGCTACGTTATCAACTTTCATTTTTATTGCTACAGCTTCAGTCACTTGAATCCCAGAATTATTTGTAAATCCTACTAAGTTAATAGGAAAATTCAGACGAAAAGGTTTCAGTCCGTATTGTTTTACTAGACCTGTTGTTATCAACGAACAGTCACTACCCATGTCAAAAAATGCCTTACATTCGATATCATTTATGAACACCGTCTTATAAAATTTTTGTTTGGAATTTGTTTCATTTATCATTTTTACCTCTACGTCCTTTTCGACTTTTGGTTTAGACTTTGATTTGCAAGCTGCCTCTAAATGACCCAGTTTATTACAAGCGTTGCAACGAACACTATCTTTTACGACACAGGTGTTCTTTTTATGCCCCACTTCCCCACATCGGTAACATGACACTTTAGTGTTTTGCATGGCAATAGAAGATTCCTCTTTGCCACGATTATCAGATTTATTATCAGGCCCCAACTGTATTTGTCGAGAAGGGTGTTTAGGTAAACTATAGTTCCTATGCAATGTACTTTGTTTTTCAGGTATAGTGAACGTTTTACTATGCAAAAACGAAGCCAAATCTTCGCAGTATTTGAAGTTACCAGCTTCGGCTGCTATACTGATATTAGGATCCCCGATTGATCCAACAATTACAGAGATTATGTCTTGTTCCTTGAACCCTAATTGCAACTGATCTATTTTTCCTTTTTGTTGAAAATAGAATTCATACAAAGACTGATTAGGCACTGGCTTTGCGTCTACTAACTGTTTAAGTAAATTAAACATGTTTCGTTTTATTTGGAAGGTATCGGATAAAACATCCCGCCATTGCTGCCATTTCCACGTGGTCCATCTTGTTTCATTTTTTTGCAAAGAATCTAACCATGTTTTTGCAGTATTACGTAATTTTTGTAACGCCTGGTACTTAATCATACTATCTGACCAACCAAAAGCACGTGAGTTAGCGTCGACTACATTAATCCACATATCTACAGAATCAACTAACGGATCGAATTCAGGAATCACTGATGATAACACGGCATTTTGACTCACGGTTGGCGATCCTCTACGGCGTCGCCGCTTATTTTTCGAACGACGCTCCCGTTCACTGCTGCTGCTTGAGCTCGTCGAAGAAGATGAGGTCGTGGACGTTGACCTTTTCGACCTTCTAGACGTCTTTCTTTTCCGGTTTCGTGGCATCTCTGCAAGCGTAGTACACGTATCCCACTTCTGATAACATAAAAGTACCCACAATTACTATGATCCAATATTTTATTTTACACTGTAATTTTATCGACACTACAATAGAACCCGTTTTATACACTGATTATTTATTCACACAAGTACGCTTCCGTAGATGTTATTTTGGAGATAGCTGGAGCAAAAGAGGGCTCTGACGCTGTGCAGTTGCCTTTTATATCCTCGTACTTTTTTCTTGTCTCACTCGTTTATTTTACTGGCCTGAGTTGAAGTAATTTTGGCACGCGATATTTTGTCGTCGCGACTGCAGCGCCACCGTTGAAATTATAAAAGCGGGTATCAAACTGTCTCGGCGACAACATGGTGCTTGCACATGCACATCGGTGTAGTGTGCGATAGCACGGAAGCCTGTTTAACGGTCGCCTCACGTACCGTCAGCATGGAAATGAAACGTCGACAAGTCAGGTATAGTGAGGTAAGTTTCGGTTTTGTTTATTTAATACATCATATTATTATTATTAGGGGTTTAATTATAAACAATAAAATATATTAGTTATAATAATAAGAAATAAAAAAAAAGTAAAAAAAAATTGACTTAGAATTTTTGAACTGGTATTTTTTTTAAATAAAATTACATGAAAATAATTTCTTAAAACCATTTTTATACAGCATTAAGTAGGACATAAATTAATTGGTAGTAAATTTTTGAAGTGTAGATATTAATGTAAACCTTTAAAAAAGAACTGTTTTCCCTGTAAGAATAAATACCCTCATTTTGGGCAGTCAGGTAACTATCAAAGTAACACGTGTGCCTTACTAAATTTGCAGTAAAACTTGAATACAGTAACATTAACAAAATTTTTCTTTTCTTTCACTGAAAAACGTCGGTATTCGAACAAATAGTTTAGACGCTATTGTTAAACAATCAGTACAGAAATCTGAAATTTGCGAGAGATAATAATTGATAATGCTCAACACGTTAAAAAACCGACTTCCATCGCAACAAATTGGTACATTTTTGCACTATTATTTTTGGTTTTTGTTTATTTTCTAATAAAGTACTACACTGATTGAGATAAAATTTATATGGGACCACACGGGAAGCACTAGCTTTCAAATAAAAAAGAATCATAAAAATCTGTTGACCCAGTCAAAAATTCTAAGGAAACAGTATTACTTTTCTCTACATTCCAACATAGCGACACTTTTAAAAACTGCGATAAGAAATATATTTTTCGCAAGCTAAGAATTTATCTGCTGATGCTACTCATTTTCATTCATACAGACACAGGTGTCGTACTCATCACTACTACGACCAAGCCTGACGTTCCTTCGTGAGATCAAAGGACTATACTCTGTAACTTTAGAATTAAAAACAAGGACAATTTCTCAATAAGTAATTTCTATAGGATATATCAATCAGATATTTTTTTTATTTACGTAAATTGACTTGAAATTGAATGAAATCTCTGTGAATTTTATATTAAAAATATCTTATTCGCACTTCATGTCCCTACAAAGCTGTATCGGTCGAATCAAGAAATAAAAACTGGCAAGTGCGAGTCAGAACCGCCCACAAAGGGTTCCGTACCGTCATACTAGATGGCGCTAGTGTCTTAGAGTTGAAAAAAATAAATAAATGTGGCACTCGGGGACTGCCGCGGTAAAGCTATTGCATAGCATTTTTTATCAACTTATGCAATTATAATTATTTATTTATTTTTTATTTATGCACTATTTACCAGTACCATATAGTCCTTGGTGCGCGGGATGTTTAAGTAATAAATTAACATTAAGAAAGTTAATCATCATCATTATCATCGTCATCGTCATCGTCATCATCATCATCATCATGATAAATAGATAGATGGCACTGTCAGTTTTTTAAAACTCAATAAGTATATTTTTTTGGGTGTTAGGTTTTATTTTCGTTACGAAATTTCTTGATTCGGTCCCCTCAAAGCCCGCGATAAAAGCTATACAATAGCTTAAAATATTTGTATCGAGACTTTCACTTTTTCTAATTTTTAGTATATTATATTGTTATAGCGGCAACACAGATACATCATCTGTGAAAAATTCAACTGCCTAACTATCATGGATCATGAAATACAGGCTGTGACAGACGGACGGACGGACAGCAAAGTCTAAACCCCTTTTACCCTTTGGGTACGGAACCCTAAAAGTATCCGATCGTAAACGTATGTACCTAGCTGGTATTCATCTGTTATGATGAGACTACCCTGAATTAGGGCGATCGGGCCTTAGTCGACCACGCGCGCCACGCGGGCCCAGTGCGCGTTGGTAAGTTCACACACAACTTTCGAATTTCTTTGCAGGCGTGTACAGGTTTCCTCACGATGTTTTACTTCACCGTAAGAGCGTCAGATAAACGTACATATGAAATCGAAATTCGAAAACACATTGGTACGTGGCAGAATTCGAACCACGACCTCCCGAACAGGAGATAGCGGCCCTTGCCATGACGCCACCGACGCTCAGCTGGTATTACGTACATGAAAATAAAAACTTGCGCTTTAAGCGCAAATTTTCTGTATTCTCTTGTCGTTTATTTACTTATCATTTATCTTTCCGTAATTCGAATTCTACTATCGCAAAGCAATTAAAATCTTTGAAGAATAATTTCTCTTATCCCAACTTTAATTAGTTCTCCATACTTCATCAATATTTAGTTCTTCGAAATCCAAAAAGTTAAGCTTTGTAATTAAAAGTTTACGTTTTAACTATGATTTTGATTACTTTAGTTAGCGAAGTTGTTTCCTAAGTAATTTATGAGATCAAAGAACTTTAACGGCAATTTAATATGTGTAAAGGTCCAATAATATCGCTTTGACTCCCTTACTCAAATAGACATTTTGCTTAAGGTTTGGGTAAATAAAGATTTATTCAGTCTACTGGTTGGTGTTAGGTATTTTCTAAGCCCGCCTGGCTAGCTACCACCATCTTATCTAAGTCTTGCCGTCAAACATCAATGCTAACAACATTAATGTGTTCCGGCTTGAAGATAGCCAGTTCCCCATTTCGTTGGGAAGTCTTGTTAGCCCACTTCCATCTTTGGCATAATCGTCACTTACCATCAGGTGAGATGATACCAAGGGCCTACCAATGGTTAATAAAAACAAAACTGTACTGTGCCACCCTAAAGTGTTTGTTACAGCCAGAATATACTTAAAACTTTTAGTTAGATACTAAGTTCTCCACATTATAAGACGAGCCGACATATCCCTCAGAAATTTAAGTGGCAGTGGGTGGGGCACATAGCTCGTAGAACGAATGGACGTTGGGGTAGTAATATTCTCGAGTGGCGACCGCTTACTGGATGAGGTAGCGAAGGCAGAACAACTTCTGAAAGCCTCCCACGCGGTGGACCGTTGACCTGGTGAAAATCGCGGGAAGATCGGTCTTTGTGGAAATCCTTGGAGGAGGCCTTTATCCAGCAGTGGACGTCTTTCGGCTTATATGATGATGATAATTAGACGAACTTTCTTAATTCAAGGTATTTTTTCAAAATTTATTCAATATAGGTGCAAATTACACGCTTCCTGATACCTGACACCTAGTCATAAAATAATAATAACACAATTTAATTTGGAAAAAATCAAGAAATCAACAATCATTAGTTAACAACGTCAAAATTCAATCCTTGAAGTAAACCAGATTATGTCATTAGAACATGAAAACAATATGGCACGAAAAGTTATACATAAAAATCATTGAATGTCATTAATGCCTTTAACAAGACTAGGCCAGTTCACACGGGCAGCACCCGGTCACGAGTCTAATGCCAACGCTTCCATAATAATAGTTACATGATTAGGGTAAAGGCAACGAAGATGATGACTAAGATTGATTATGAAGTTCTCACCTAAACAATTGACGAGCTTTCTCAAGAAGGTGACGTTGGAGTAGGATCCGATGTGAAGAACTCGACTAAGCCAGTCAAGGCTTGGCGCAATGGTAATTTGCACTACCCAGAAGGCAAGGAACGGAAGGGCTGAGTGCCAGCCAGCCTGTGAAAAAATTACTAATTAATAGAAAAAAAACTGTTAAGTAAAATTAAAAAGAACACGGGACACACACGTCCCCGCCGAGGGGCTCGAGCCTACCCTGAATTAGGGCGATCGGGCCTTAGATCGGACGACGCGGATCCAGTGCGGGTTGGTTGACTTCACACACAACCTTCGAGTTTCTTCGCAGGTGTGTGCAGGTTTCCTCATGATGTTTTCCTTCACCGTAAGAGCGTCGCATAAACGTACAATATGAAATCGAAATATGAAAACACATTGGTACGTGTCAGGACTTGAACCACGACCTTAGTGGCCCTTGCCTTTGCGCCACTGACTGCCGTTGCGCCACCGACTAGATTACTAATAGTTTTTTATAAAGGCTAGACTGTATACACAGAATAGAAGAATTCTATAGAACGCTGATGTTGATTTTTTAGTACTAGAACCGACCGAGTCATTACACATACAGCACACTACAAATAGGTTGATGCTGATGACGAGGGCCCAGTGCGGGTTGGTCGACTTCACACACAACCTGCGAGTTTCTTTACAAGCGTGTGCAGGTTTCCTCTCGATGTTTTCCTTCACCGTAAAAGCGTACGTTTAATAGAAAAAAATGAAAGTCTCCATACAATAAACGTGATTTTATTTTAAACGTGAAGAAACTAGCGCCATCTAGTATGATAGTACGGAACACTATGTGTGCGAAACTAACTCGCACTTGGCCGGCTTTTTAAATAAATATAGATTATTAAGGAAATCCGGCCTTTATAACATAATTATTCTGTGTCAAACAGTTTTCTACTATGGTTCAAAAGATGCAGGTCTTTAAAGGCCGGCAGACAAAGGCTTAGTAATAAGAACGAAGAGAGAAAATACCTACAATTAAATACCATAATTATAACGTATTCAATCTAATATGCTATTTTATCTAAAATGTGTTCAAAATCCGTAGGCAATGACCAGCATAATGTCCACAGAATAGAAGAATTCTATAGAACGCTGATGTTTATTTTTTAGTACTAACACCAAGCGAGCCATTACACTACAGCACACTACAAACAGGATGATGCTATTGGATATTTTGTACCGACTTCAAAAAAGAGGAGGTACTAAGTTCGACTGTATATATTTTTTTATGTATGTTTACCGATTTTTCCGTCAATTGTGGACCGATTTTTCAAAATTCTTTTTTCATTCGAAAGAGTTTACTCCCGAGGGGGTCCCATTGACACCAAGTCAGGATCTGATGATGGGATCTCAGGGAAATCTAAGGGCAACCCTCAAATTACTCATTACGTAGGCACTTATTACGTGATTCATATGTTTTCTAAAGCTATTAAAATACTTGCGTCTGTTAGTCATCATCTCATGTTGATAAGCTGATGAATGAAGGTGCACCTCCTTAACGGTTAGGAGTTTATGCATAGATATATACGTAGGTATGCATAGACCAATAGGTTGTATTATTTCAGGTTATTCAGATGAGCTAATGATGGTCGATTTAACTCCATAACTTTAATGCTGCTGAGATGATGATGGAAGCCACAGGACATTGTATCTGTTAATGAAACACATGTATTATGGTTTTATAATTCCTATTGGTGAGTAGATGACTGGGTTTAACGTTGTTAGATAGATAGCATTATGACTAAAAATAAAGAAAATAAAATTTTAAAAAACTAAAAACCGGCTTCAAAATTAAATTCACTCAAAAGTATGAAATAATATTATTATACTTAAATCCACAACATTAACGAAATCAAAGGTGGGTACGAATTAAATTAGGGGCTTAAATTTTTTTTTGAAGTCGGTGTCAGCAATGCCATCAAATCTAAAACATTTGATACGTAAGTAACTGTGTGCTGGTACCGACCTCAAAAAAAATTAAAACAAACCTATAAAATCATTAAATAAAAGTAGACTTAAAACTGTATAAGATATGATAGAATTTATAAAAATTGACAGAATGAAAATGGTACATGATACCAGGATAGTAAAACTGCCCGTTTAATTGATGAGCACTAAAAGTTTAAAAAATAATGTGATTATTTAGAACTAAAGAAATAATATGTAATGTTGTGCAATTCGTTAAAAAAACATTTATTACGAATTAAATTTCAGATAGTAAGATTAGAAGTAAAGTTATTCAATTGAAACTTTCCGTGCAATATGGTTATAGTGGTTAAAGTTAGGCATTTTTTAATATCGATAAATTATATCAGTAATGCAAGGTATTTCATTCTCATAACCTTCATTTTGTTATAACATTTCCAAAAACTAATAGCCATATGTATTTTCCTTAACTCAAAAATACACAGGAAGTTTGTGATAGATATAGAGCAGAAATAAAACAAAAGTACAACGACGGTTTTCAGTTTCTTAAAAAAATATGATAGGTTTTTCAATTATTACGCCGATTGCTTCGAAAGTGAGCACGGATTCGTGGTCTGCTCAAGGATCTTCAGATATCGATTAGGTGTTTATTAAAATTTCATTCTCATAACTTTCATTTAATTAATGTAACATAATATATTTTATTTTGCTTATCAAGACTACATGATTTACTTGGTTGGCTTGGTTACTATATACAATGTACTGTAACTATACACTATACGTAAATACTTTGTACTTACAAAAAAAGTTATAATAATAATAATAATTCATTTATTGTCAGACTAAAATAATTTGGTACCTAATAGTTTATATTTACCGTAGTCCGCGGACTTCTTACTTGCGCTATGTACGAGTAAATATTTTTTGCTGTTTTTATCTATTAATATATGCGTCGCTTAGTAACCTTATTCTGTTGATTTCGAAATTTCTTTTTTTACGAATGGGAAACAATTTTTTTATTTTTTTTCGCCACATAGTCTGAAAATATTTTAATGCTTACCTGTACTAATTATTTATAACATTCAAAGAAAATTAAACTAAAAGTTTATTAAAACTATAATTTTTACTACTTATAAGATAATAACCTCCTTACAGAAAAAAATACTCATGGAGAAATCTAACACGGTCATCTAGCCCAAAACTATGTTTTCCAGTACTATGGGTTGTAAATAAAATATTAAAACGACCGATACGTACTGATAACAGTATGGAAACGTCTACATGAGGCAGTGCAGAACATTTTATGCATTTCTTGTGTGGTGTAACCATAAAGTCATCATCGCTGAAATGCTTTAAGTAAACAGTGCATGATTTTGTAGGTAACAAATTGTTACATTCTGTAGTTCTGATCTACTTTTCCTTCCATTCGGGATAATAAAATAAAATATCGTTGAAAAATATCGACAACACCCTCGCGCTAAATAACAAGAAACCAAAAATAAAATTCGTATTTTTATATAATTATTAATTTTCATTTAGATTTTTAAACATGGTAAGAAACTCCTCCATTTATTAAATTTACTTTGCTAGTTGCATTTTTGCACCTTATTATGACCATTTCGGCAATTTTGACACCAATACACACGGAGCTCTGCCTGCCATGAAATTGTGCAATTTCTGCGCAGTACAATCATTTACGAATGACAGAAACATATCTCGTTGTGCAAAAAGCTAACTCGCTTCCACGCCTCCTTCAGCAATCTATCGGAGCGGCATTTTTTTTTTGTGATTATGACAACCAATTTTTCTATTAGAACTTTCTTGTCTGTCTTGTTTCTTTCTTGTTTTTTGTAACGTTATAAGTTTAAATTTGGAACAGCTGTCAAAACTCAAGTGGCCCTCAACCGGCAATTTTTTTTCTTATCTGTGGTCTCAACCAAGACCCTTCCACTACAATACAACCAGGACCATTAAATATATACCATTGTTCCAATGTAAATGTCAATTACAACTATTATTACGATAAATAATTTGTTTCTGCATTTGTTCAAATTTATTTTTTATTGCTTAATTTTAATATCTATAGTCTATAGATATCTTACAGGTTGCACTAGTAGCAATGTAGTTCGTTTCCCTACGGCTTCTGAAACCCTTTTTAATATTATGTATGTAAATAAAATAATGTATGCAACTTTTGCAATTAGGTCTTAAAACACTTGTGTGATTCTATAAAGAAATTATGTTTCGCCTCATTTCGTTAAAAAACACTCATGTTTTAAGACCTGTCATTACATAACAGTTGCATAAACTACAATTACGATGAAAATGAAACACGTAATTTGGATCGTATGCAGCAACGCGAGATAAATCTGAAATAACAAAGGAATTGCAGTGCATTCATGTTTGCTATCTCCGTTTCAACGGTAATGTTGTTTTCCAGTTTTATTTGTCGGAAAATTGAAAAATATGGCGCTCCGGTAAAATTTCCCACGAGAATGTTTTGAGTATAGGAAACGTACAGTTAAAGTGGGTTTAGTCAACTTGTTGTGTATACATTAAATTTGTGGCCTTTTTTCGAGTATTTAAGTGTACTTAAACAATATCTTCTTTCTTCCTTCTTTCTTTTTTCTTTATTTCTTCTTTCTTTTATTTTCTTATCTTTTTTTATGCAAGTAATGCTAGGCGTTGCTTTGGTCAGCAACATTTTAACAAGATTTTACTTAATATTTGTATGTAAGTCCACTTCAAATCTTGCGATCGATTTTAGACTGATTGAGCTAAAATTTGGTTTAAAGCCGTATTACCTGTAACAATAGGTCTCTTTGCTATTTTGAAGTTGATCTGATGATGAAATACTAAGAAAGATATCCTAGGATCGTCTATTGTTTTCACATTAATCATAGGAAATACTATTCCTCTCTGCCCGACTTTTTGAAATTTCTAATCAAGCACTCTAATTACAGTTTAATTGACACACTAAACCAAAAACCTCTTTCCAAATAAAAGTTTGTTTATTATTATTTTTTTAGGTTTTTCGAAATTAATATAATTTATTATTTGCCTTTATTTCACGCAAGTTGTAAATAAAAGCAAATAATTATTTTATGGATGCGGGCAGCGCGGGACCGGTCGTCGTGGAAATCCTTGGGGGAGGCCTTTGTCCAGCAGTGGACGTTTTTCGGCTGATATGATGATGATGATGATGATTTTGCGTGTACTACTAAATAAAAAAGATTTAATGTACAAATTGCATAAGGTGAAATTTGTGTCGAATATCGGGACAAGGTTGAGCAAATATTTTGATATGAAGTATGATTATGTCAGATAGAAGAAGACACTTTTAGGATTGCGTTTCAAATGTATAAACATTTCAGTACAGTATAATAGGACCGTCCTACGATGACCATTATGAAGCCATTTGATAGTGATGTTATTCTGTATCGATAAACATTTGTTCAATGGTGAAAACCTGAGTGTACTGAAATATTTATGTTGTCCTATTTACCTAAAATTAATAGAAATGGAGCGTGCTATGCTCGGAGTTTCACTGCGAGCTCGAATTAGAAACGAGGACATTTACAGGCCCTAGGAGAACCAAAGCAACCGACATACCTCTCCGAATTGATAAACTTAAGCTTAAACATATTTAGCTCATAGAACATAATGGCCGTTGGGAGTAAATTTTTTGAGTGGCGACCACGCATTGGAAGACGTAGCGTAGGAAGGCCTCCCACTTGGTGGACCAAGGACCTGGTAAAGGTCGCAGGAAGCCGCTGGATGCGGGCAACACAGGACCGGTCATTGTGGAAATCCTTGGGGAGGCCTTTAGTAGATGTCTTTCAGCTGATATAATGATGATGATGATGACGTAAAAACAAAATTTTAGTGTACTGATTGACATAGTTACTTATTAAATAATATCTCTACTATCTGAAGTTTCATCTTCGCGGCTATCGTCTCCTATTTCATAACATTTTAATCGAGGTTAATTGGCGCTCGGTGTTGTCTTGCTGATTTGTCTAACGCAATTACTCCAGAATAATATGTTATGTTGCAATAAAAATGCTCTAATATGTCATGTTTGTCTTTATATTCCATGACTAAATATCGTATTTGGTATTTACCTAGCAGCGAATAGCTTAACAAAAACTTTATATCCTCTACATCACTACGACTATTAGCCGCTACGCACACGACGGGACGGGGCGGGCCGGTCAATTTCGCCGCCAACGATAGCACAAAAGGAATCCTATACTACCAAAGCACATGGAGGTGGCGCGGCAGGCGCGGTCTTCTTGTCCTCTATGTTTATAGGATTCCCTTTGTGCTGTCGTTGGCGGCAAAATTGACCGGCCCGCCCCGCCCCGTCGTGTGCGAAGCGTCTTAAGGACCGTATTCTTTGAGTGGTTTTTATTGCAACTGTACCTACGACATCATATCGGTCTTCATGAGATGGCCCAATTATAATGGAACACAATTAGGATGCAATAAATAGTACTTTAGAGAATACGAATATCAAAATAGTATTCGTAGAATACGAATACGAATAATAAACAATTTTTATTGAAAATTATTTTTTTTAACTTTAATATTTAAAATCACCGACAGGCAAGTTTTTTCTTTAAAAAAAGCAAGCACTTGCATGTTTTTTTAGCTTCAATCTGTACATATCCTCAGATTGCACCTTGGCCGGCTTTGAAAATTGACGTTCGGAGTCAACGGTGGCGCTTTGAGAAATACATTTGAGCTAATTTCTTAAGCTTTCGGAAGTATTCATTTTGGATGATATTGGATGCCAGTGAACTCTCTCAACAAATAAATAATAATATTATATCAACACGAATAGGACGTATTAATAATTGGCGAATACGAATATTCGTAAAATCCCAATATTCAGCGAATACGAATAATAGTATTCGTATTCGTTGCATCCCTAAACAGAATACAAAGCGATGATAATATTTTTACAAGCTTTTATCGCACCCTGGACACTTCAAACAAAGGCCAAAAATGACATTTAAAAAGGAAAAACGGAACAAACAAAATGGCGGTAAAATCCTATACGTTCGACAACCAAACTGTAACCAATCTGTATCAATCTGGGTGACGAGCGGGAGAGGTCGCAATCTAGAGAGCGGCAGGGAGTGTCCATACTGTATGTTAGTTAGCTGAAACTATTTTAACTCATGCTTCTACCCATGAAACTGAACAACTTTTCCCATGGAACCCATAGTCAAATCTGAAAAAAAAATTTGGCTCTCCCATACTAACTGGATCAGCATCAGTTAACTTAGTATGGGAAGTTAACAATTTTTTTTTGAGATTTGACTATGGGTTTCATGGGAAAAGTTGTTCAGTTTCCTGGGTAGAGCACCAGTTAAAACAATTTCAGCTAATTTTGTTAGACCTTATATATATACTTTGCTTTTATTTAACTTGCAATGTACCTATGTATGTTTGTTCGGGTGGAATCTTGCAAGTTAAATTTGACCCACTTTCCGGTTTCCGATCGAGCTGAAATTTAGCATACATATGTATATCATGTGACAATGCATTATTTAAAGCTTATACCTAAAAGTTTTTAGGTTTTTCAAAAAATATTTTTATCATAAGTGTCATACAACTAGTAATGCAGACGACGTAAGTGTGCTGTGATTGTGATATTCGCACATTTTAGTTAAACTCACAGTTCTAAGAGAAGGAGTGTAAGAGTGAACGAAGGCTGGAACATCGACAAGGTAGAATATAAACACGCTGTTGCTAGCTGCGTGTGCGCACACGATTGCCCAGAAGTTCTTCGACTGCAGTATCAGTCGCCACGGGATCTGTATTTCTTTCTGAAATTACAAGAAATTGTAGGTTTAACATCTCCTCAACGTGTATAAACAGTAGTTATCAAAGCACAAATACAAAAAAGTAGAACAAAAATAAGCGTCAGTGGCGTAACGGCTAGGGCCGCCGCCTCCTTTTTTTTTTTTATTAAAAATTTGAGTGCGTTTGACTGCAACTCACCTGATGGTAAGTGATGATGCAGTCGAGGATGGTACACGCAAACTCAAATAATGCCTATTCACTCTTGCCTTGAAGATCCCCAAATTATAGGAATCGGGAAACACTGACGCAGGCAAGGAGTTCCACTCCTGCGCTGTACGCATAATAAATGAAGAAGCGTAACGATTCGTGCGAAAAGGTGGAACATCAACAACAAAGGGGTGCAACCCCTCCCTGCGTCTCGTTGACCGACGGTGGAATGGAGCAGGGGGAATGAGGTCGTGAAGTTCTTGCGCGCACTCTCCGAAATGAATTCGATAGAATACCGATAGACAGGCGACTTTGCGGCGATGCTCAAGGCTTTGGAGCTTGTCATTGACTAGCTCGTCGTCACCAATGAGTCTCCGTGCGCGTCGGTCGATGGCGTCCAAGGTATCCAGCTGATAGCGGGCTGATCCATCCCATAAGTGTGAACAGTACTCCATACATGAGCGGACCTGTGCTTGATACAAGGTAAGCAGCTGTCCAGGTGTGAAGTACCGTCTCACCTTAGAGAGAATGCCCAGCTTCATTGCAGCAACTTTTGCCTTGGACTCAATGTAACGACCGAAGTTAAGATTGGGTGTTAAATCCACGCCGAGGAGTTCCAGGTGATCAGATATCTGAATCGGTTCATTCCGGAGAGTTGGAGTCAAGGTGAATGGACTCCTTTTGGCGGAAAACAGACACGCCTGTGTTTTAGAGGCATTAAACCTTACGAGGTTCGAATCACCCCATTCAGACACTGCCTGAAGTGATAGGTTAATGCGCTCTATCATGGCCTCTCTCAGAAACAGCGTATCAGCGCTGTTAGCTCGTGCACTGGACAGGTATCTTTCTACAACCGTGCTGTCGTCTGCATAACCAATTATACCGGGTTTCAGCAGATCGTTTATGTGAAGCAGAAATAGTGTTGCAGAAAGAACAGATCCCTGAGGTACCCCGGCATCAATCGCCAATAGGTCTGAGGAACAGCCATCAACGACCACTCGAATAGACCGTTCCCTCAGGAAATCAGCTACCCAGTTACACAATCCCAAATGAAGACCATAAGAAGGAAGCTTGCCAATAAGGCTAGCGTGCCAGACCCTATCAAACGCCTTCGAGATGTCGAGTGACACAGCGAGAGCTTCGCCATGCTTCTCGATGGCCTCGCCCCATATATGCGTAGCATACACTAGATCCGTCCGGGAGGTCGTGCTTCGAATCCTGCCACGTACCAATGTGATTTCGAATTAAGATTTCGTACGTTTATCCGACGCTCTTACGGTGAAGGAAAAACATCAAGAGGAAACCTGCACATGCCTGCGAAGAAACTCACAGGTTGTGTGTGAACACTAATTCAGGGTGGGCTCGAGCCCCTCGGTGGGGACGTATATGAGCTGATATGATTTTGATGAGAACAAAAATGTAAGATCATCTAAGACACTCCAGGGTACGCAGACGATAATTTCTATATCATATCAGCCACAAATTTCTATATAATCTATATTATATATTCTTTCTATATAATCTATTTTCTATATTCTATTTTCTCTTTTCTTAATAATCGATAGGTATTTTTAACCAAGGCTTTTTGTACTTTCGAGCAACTGTGGAGCGAGTGAAAAAGGAGTATTCATAAAGTACTGTGTTTTTTTTTTTTCGAAAGGACGAGCTTGTTGTTGGCCGTGGCTTTACAACTTCACCGGGCAGGGGAGGCGAGTGCGGAGGGCACTCAACCTAAATGCAAAGCAAAAAGATGCAACTGCAGGGCGCCTAGTTGGGCACGGACCTCGGCTTAGGTCGTCGCTTGGACGGGGGAGGATCGCAGAGAGAAAGTATTGTGAGCGTAAAAAAAGATGAGATTTGCAATTTAATTTGGGATCAATTACAATAATAGTCTAAAAAACTTTAAAAAAAAATTGTGTTTGTGTGTGTGTTGCCAAATGCGGCAAGGAGGATATGGTGTATTTGCGTCCGTCTGGTGCTCTAGTGCCTAATCTACTGAACAGATTTGGATGAAATTTGGGGTGAAGTTTCGGTGGGCAGTATTATTTTTTAAAATTATCCTATGTTGGTTTTTGGTGTTGCCACCATATTAAAAAACTCTAAATTATTTTTTCAATACTGGCTATAACAATTTTTATATAACTTTAAACGTTTCAGTATAACTTTATACGGCCTACTGAGCGCCATAGTTCTTCATTTCAGAAAAAAAAAAAAAATATCACTCATACAAACACAGGTTGTTTTTTACTTTTTCTCAAAATGTCTCCATTTATTTAAATGAAACTTTGTTATCCTCTGTTATTGTTATTGAGAGGTTATCTACACTACACTACCCTACCCTACCCTAACTACACTATACCTACACTACACTACCCTACCCAACACTACCCTACATATATATATATATATATATATATATATATATATATATATATATATATATATATATAAATAAATGAATTGCTGTACGTTAGTCTCGCTAAAACTCGAGACCGTCTGGACAATTTTGGTATTGATTTATTTGTGGAAGTCCAGAGAAGGTTTAAAAGGTGAATAAATATAAAACAGCTCGGAATTAAATTAAAAAAAAAATCGGAAAATAAAATATCCGTCCAAAATAATTGGTTGTAGGGTAGGGTAGTGTAGTGTAGGTGTAGATGTAGTGTAGTTAGGGTAGGGTAGTATAGTATAGGGTAGTGTAGTGTGGGGTAGTGTAGTGTAGGGTAGTGTAGGGTAGGGTAGGGTAGTGTAGGGTAGGGTAGTGTAGGATAGTGTAGGGTTCGGTAAGGTAGTGTAGTGTAGGTGTAGTGTAGTTAGGGTAAGGTAGGGTAGGGTAGTTTAGTGTAGTGTAGTTAGGGTAGGGTAGGGTAGAGTAGTATAGTATAGTGTAGTGTAGTGTAGTGTAGTGTAGGGTAGGGTAGGGTAGGGTAGGGTTGGGTAGTGTAGTGTAGGGTAGTGTAGTGTAGTGTATGTAGGGTAGGGTAGTGTAGTGTAGGGTAGGGTAGTGGAGTGTAGGTGTACTGTAGTTAGGGTAGGGTAGGGTAGTGTTGGGTAGGGTAGTGTAGGGTAGGGTAGTGTAGTGTAGGTATAGTGTAGTTAGGGTAGGGTAGGGTAGTGTAGTGTAGGGTAGGGTAGGGTAGTGTAGTGTAGGTGTAGTGTAGTTAGGGTAGGGTAGTGTAGGGTAGGGTAGGGTAGTGTAGTGTAGGGTAGTGTAGGTGTAGTGTAGTTAAGGTAGGGTAGTGTAGTGTAGTGTAAGGTGGAACGAAGTTCGCCGGGACAGCTAGTATTTTATAAATTCTATTGCTCTGGGTATTTTTTTTTATCCACAATTGGTAAGTCCTTGGCATCATCTCACCTGATAGTAAGTGACGGATCATCCGAAGATGGGAGCGGGCTTACCAAGAATCCCCAACGTAATGGGGAACTAGCTATTTTATCTTCAGCCGGAACTCATCAATGCTGTGAAATCAAGGTGGGTTAGAAAATGCCTTGGCATTAACCAAACCGAGTCTCACAAAATTCGACTCCGACGGAATTCGAACCCGCGACCTTCTAATGTAAGTCCACGGGGGCGGTTAAAGTAGTTCATTATTCCAACAAAAATCTGAATACCGCAGTAGATGCGTTATGCACTTACAAACAAAATTTGGAAATCGAACACACACAGTATAATAGGTAGTTCGCTTCCGTTGCACCGAATGCTACTAAGAAAACAGATGCCAATAAGGGATCGGACTGTCATCATTAAAGCTCATATACGTCCCCACCGAGGGGCTCGAGCCTACCCTGAATCAGGGCGATTAGGCCTTAGTCGACCACGCGGGCCCAGTGCTTGGTCGACTTAACACACAACCTTTGAGTTTCTTCGCAGGCGTGCGCAGGTTTCCTCACGATGTTTTCCTTCACCGTTAAAGCAATCGGTAAGTATGTACGTAAGTTTTTGAAAAACTCATTGATACATTGACCGTCCAGATTTGAACCCGGTAACTCTGGTTAGATGGACCGAGTCGTTACCGGTTGAGCCACCGATGCTTCTTACCGGTTGAGCCACCTACGCTTCAACCATCGACTGTATCGACGATCGGACTGTATCAAAACTAAATTCTCAAATATGATTTACCAAATTGCTCTCCTTTTGAATTTTCAAAAAATATACCTGTTTTGTTTTTCCATCATGTCTTGAATTTTTAATAGATCAAATTCATAAAATGAGTTCGTCAATGACGCTTAAAATCTATGACGTCACTTGTGTATTTCAAACATTTTTGGAACAAAATTTCGTTTTTGACGGATCATAAAAAGTAACTCAAATGACTAGCAGTCCAATCCCCTATTGGCATCACTTTATTTGCTTTACTTTTTGGACGCATTTTACCTATCTACCTTACCTTATATATAACATATCTCTGGAATAACGTACCTCCCATAAAAACTCAAATTATTACAAGTTTTATATTAGCTGCCGTGTTATTCTTGTAAAAGGCATTAATGTTATATCCAATAATTTTAATGAATAACTTGTAAACATAAAATTATCCTAAATTACAAATCTCCCTCAAATAGTTCTGTCTTTACATGCGAATCTATTGTCATTTTAGAGGCTATTTTATATGTTGAGTCTCATGACCTACATAAATTTATTATCTTCTCGAATTCTAGTGGTCTTCAATGAGGAACGTACCAGACCATGTTCGTTGTGAAAAAATCATAAATAGCACTGTCTATACCGTTCCTATTTTCTATATCAAAATTCATTCATAGGACCTAAAAAATCGTGTATCTAGTAATAATAGGTCATCTTTGTTTAGAGCTTGGTGAGGCCAAAGATGACATAAATAGTATGCATAAGTTGTCCACATTTGCATGACAAAAAAGTCAGTCATCCATTCATATCAGTCACATTATTTCATTCGTTTTGAGTTTTAGTGATCGTGCGTAATATTTTTTATGTCTTTAAATTTTTCTGCCTTACTCTGCTTTACATCGAAATGCACGACTTTGGACTCTGATTAACACTGCATATGAAAACTTGGCTACGACTGTTAGGATACCGAGACTACTGCGCATGAAGACCCGTCTGTGACTGTTACGGACTACAATAGCTTTGTTGACCCTGATTTTCGGCCTCAACTATCATGAGAAAAGATTACGGTTCTTGGTCATGATGGTTGAGGCAATTGCAAATCAGAGTCCAAAGTAGTGCAGTTCGATGTAAAGCAGAGTAAAGGCAGAAAACGTTAAAGACAGATAAAAATATTACGCACGATCACAAAAATTCAAAAAGAATGAAACAATGTGACTAATATGAATGGATGACTGACGTTTTTTTTTTGGACTAGGCAAATGTCATGCAAATGTGGACAAATTATGAGTACTTTTATGTCATATTTGGTCATATAAAGCTCTAGACAAATATGATCTATTATTACTACATAACTAAATTTTTAGGTCCTATTAATGAATTTTGATATAGAAAATAGGAAGGGTATGGACAGCAGCGCCATCTATGATTTTTTCAAGGAACATAGTCTAGAAAGTTCCTTATTCAAACTATCATATCAAATCAATTTTACATGAAAGTTAAATACCCTATTATTCTGAAAATCAAAGACTTTATTCAAATACCATTGTTAGGACATTGATGTTGTTTTGGCTTCGATCCCTGGCCACTGTGGTATCCGGGGTAATGAGACTGCTGATGCCTTAGCAAAAGCAGCTACCCAGCTACCTGGATGCCTTGAACATTTTAAAACTTAGAGCTATGACCTGTGTAGTACAGCTTATTCAGACACATATGCACATGACACATATATTGCTATGTACCAGCGCATGCGAAATAGAAGAAATAGGTCGAAAGGAATAAGAGCATTACCACTTTATTTTTTTATTTTTTTTATTCACAATTGGTAAACCCTTGACAACATCTCACCTGGTGGTAAGTGACGATGTTGCCGAAGATGGAAGCGGGCTAACCAAGATTT
Organism: Coleophora flavipennella; assembly: GCA_947284805.1. Taxonomy (NCBI): domain Eukaryota; kingdom Metazoa; phylum Arthropoda; class Insecta; order Lepidoptera; family Coleophoridae; genus Coleophora; species Coleophora flavipennella. Next base: position 8,048,511 of record OX369270.1, on the reverse strand, counting down.
CCCAACGCAATGGGGAAACTGGCTATCTTATCTTCATGCCGGAACACACCAATGATATCAACATTGATATTTGGCGGCAAGACTTAGATAAGATGGTGGTAGCTAGCCAGGCGGGCTTAGAAAATGCCCTACCACCAACCAAACCGAGTCTTACAATTGACCCCGCCGGGAATCGAACCCGCGACCTCCTGTGTTTTTTGAACTTTGCCTCTGAGCTACGAAGGCGGTTACAATGTAGACTCCGACTACGCCATGCCAGTACACCTGTACACCTGGCAAGCTAGAATTAGTTCCATATGTGAATGTGGATTAGACGAAGGGACCCATTAACGTATCAAATGAAAGGGTTTGCTGAGAAGAATACGAAGTACACGTAATTAAAACAGGTTTATCCGATAAAAACATACTTTTGCATACTATTTCATTTGGTACGCTGAATTTAAAAACCCTTTAAATAAAAGATAATAATTAAACGAAAATTTTTAAGATTTTTCTAAATTAATATAATAGCATTTATTTATTGCAAATTGTAAATAAAAGCTAATAATTATCTTACGTACTTAATTAATTAAATCTTTTTAATAAGTAGTCTTATTAAAAATATTTAATGTACAAATTGCTTTAGGCTGGCCTAACACAGCCGGACGGAACTTATCTCTGAATTCATAAACTGAATTCAGAAACCCGGATTTGCGTTTAATTTGATTATGCTCCACACATATTGTGCCTTTTTTCAAATCCGGGCTTTCTGAATTCAGATTATGAATTTTCCGGCAATGTAAAGTCAGCCTTAGGCAAAAGCAGTGTCGAATATCGGGACAAGGTCGAGCAAATATTATTAATAAGAGTAGGTCAAATAAAAGAAAACAGTTTGAGGGTAGCGCTGCCAATGTATAAACATTTCAGTACAGGATATTAACATAGTAAAATCACAGATGAGATACTAGTTACGTAAAATTTCCTTTTATGGTAATAAGGCCGTCCTACGATGACTATTATGTAGTCATTGATAGTGATGTTACTTTGTATCTAAAAGAAAAAAAAGTTTCAAAAATTTTGTAATAGTAGTGATGTAATATCAAATACCTTTGCAGATTTATCCATCATAGTTAAATATTTGCTGACACAATCCTCATAAGCTAAATAAAAGTATAGTTTCCTACCCTACGTTAGCAAAAAAAAAAAAAAAAAAATAAGAAAATGTAATAGAAAAATAATAATAAAATATGTATCCAACTATTAAAAAAAAAAACGATGGGTTGCACTCCGGGAGTGCCGGCAGAAGTGAAAACTTGAATATTAACGTTGTGCATTTATATTATATTAAAAAGTTTATATCTCAGAAAAATCAACAAAAAATCAACTCCATCCGTCTTACGAGTTTTCGATCAGGTCACGTGTCCTGACGCGAGTTTAACATTTTTTACCCATTACAAAACAAGTGCACAACGCCGCTAAAGAAGTTTTCACTTCAATAAAATAAAAACTTGACGATATGCCTATTTGAACAGATGGGGATTATCATCAACACAATAATACAGTCATAGGTGTGCTTGGGCAATAGCAACTACAAACGCAGCGCACGGGTTATCTACCCGCCTATTACTGGATGTTTATCAAAAAATGTAATGGTTGGTGGGTAGGTACCTTTGCGTTGTGATGAACTATGCGTTATTTATTATGTAATCATCTTAAGTGATTGTAGCGTAAAGGTTGTTCGTTTTGTCTTTTCTAAAACTAAACAGTTAGGTGCAGAAAAGATCATTAGCATTTTAATCTACCGTTAGATACGGGTGGGGTTTTATAACACATTTTACATTGTTTTTTAATTTTTTTCGTCACGTCTGATATATCTATTTAACTTTATTCTTTGCTGATTAGTAAGCGTAATGTGGATGTGGATTTGTGTATGCTAGATGGCGAACGCTTCGCGATAAATAATGCAAAGTGAGGCTGTATACAATTTATTCAATAAAATTTTGAGTGCGTTTGATTGCAACTCAGCTGAGACGAAGTGAAGATGTAGTCGAGGGTCGAGGATAGTACGCCAAATTAAAAAAAAAACGGCCAAAAGCGAGTCAGAACCGCCCACAAAGAGTTCCGTACCATCATACTAGATGGCGCTAGTACAAAGGGTTCCGTACAGTCATACTAGATGGCGCTAGTTTTATGATGTTTGAAACAACACGTTTTTTGTATGGAGAACTCCCTTATTTTTTTACTTTTTCTAATTTTTAGTATTTGTTGTTAAAGCGGTAACAGATACTATCACGGTTCATGAAATACAGCCTGGTGACAGACGAACAGTCAGACGGACGGACAGCGAAGGCTTAGTAAAAGGGTCCCGTTATTACCCTTTGGCTAGCTACCACCATCTTATCTAAGTCTTGCCGCCAAATATCAGTGTTAAAAACATTGATGTGTTCCGGCATGAAGATCAGATAACCAGTTCTCTATTGCGTTTGGGAATCTTGGCAAGCCCGCTTCGATCTTCGGCATCATTGTCACTTACCATCTGGTGAGATGATGCCAAGGGCTTACCAACAGTGAATAATATTTTTTTTTAAATCCTTAAAATGCCTGTTCACTCCTGTTTTAAAGGTCCCCTTCAATTTTGTACCCACTTCGTGTCGTAATGGTTTTTTTTTTTTTTATTAAAAATTTGAGTGCGTTTGACTGCAACTCACCTGATGGTAAGTGATGATGCAGTCGAGGATGGTACACGCAAACTCAAATAAGTTAAGCTCATTAGCTTCACAACTTACTTTGTAAGACTTGGTTTGGTTGGTGGAAGGGCATTTAAGCCCGCCTGGCTAGCTACCACATCTTATCCAAGTTTTGCCGCCAAACATCAATGCTACCAGCATACATGCTTTGCTAACAGCATTGATGAGTTCCGGCTTAAAGATAAGATAGACAGTTCCCCATTGCGTTGGGGAATCTTGGTAAGCCCTTTTTCATCCTCGGCATCATCAGCATTTACCATGAGTTAGGGCTTACCAATTATGGATTAAAAATAGTAACAATCGGAAAACATTGAGTGCTGAAACAGGCAAGGAATTCTAACTTCATCGGCAAAACTTCGTGATAATAGTCGAAAATCAACAAAAAATTGGATGGAAATGAGGCACAGGGAGTTCCTCGTTGACCGAAGGTAAAAGGGAGCTGGGGGAACGGGATCGTGTATATTGTTCATGGGCACAGTCTCCAAAATGAATTGGATAGAATAACGATATACTGACGATTCTCAAGATCTTGGATTTTTTTATGACTAATCATAGTCACCAAAGAGTCTCTGAGCGCGGCGGTCGATATCATCTAAGGCATATCATAAGACTCATTTCTTTTTATGTTAAATCCTTAGTCTAACCAATTTATTTTGGATTTGCCGGTTTATGGGTATTGTTTTTTTGTAATTCGACCATACCTTTCTGTATGAGCTCTGAGTTTCTTTGATGTACTCTTTCTCCGTATCTCCCACTGCCTGGTGCTTATCAGGCTTGCTAGCTGTTAACAGGATCCAGATGATTGCCATGGAAACCGTCATCATGGCTTGCGTGTAGAACACGAGCTCCCAACCCAAATGGGACTCAGCTACCATTCCCGCTATTGGTAAGGATACTAAGATGCCTACTATAAGATCTGAAATAAAATAGATTTAAATTAAAATGAGTGTTTAAGATTAATTCTATTGGATAAGTACAATTATATGCGACTTGACAAAGGTGCACATTGGAGTCCCTAAAGAAACGAACATAAATGCCAATCATTGTCATCATATCAGCCGAGAGACGTCTACTGCTGGACAGAGGACTGCCCACGACGACCACTTCTGCGCTGCCCGCATTCAGTGGCCTCCCGCAACCTTCATCAAGTCGTTGGCCATCGTGTGAGAGTCCTGCCCATGCTACGTCTTACGGTGCGCAGTCGCCACACGAGAACTTTTCTACCCATCGGCCATCTGTTCTACAAGCTAGGAGCCCTGCCCACTGTCATTTAAATTTAGCAATTCTGAGAGGTGTGTTGGTTACAGATATCCTCATTTTTAATTCGATCGCGTAGGGAAACCCTGAACGTAGCTCGCTCCATCGCTCTTTGGGTGACCTTGAGCCTCCTAAAGAGGCCCATAGTAACAAGCAGTAAATGCCAATCATGAAAAATTTTATCTGCACCAGTTTCAAGACCACTCCTATGATTCTTGATCAGAATAAGTTCTGTGCTCAGAATACAGATCAAACCAGAACATGCGTACGGCCATAAAAGTGAAGCAACTTGTATGTGTATGAAACTACTAAAATTACTATTTAGTGTAGTTTTGACGTTTTGGCCCTTCTAAATCCTGCATGCAGGTGGTTCATTTTTTTTAGGTAAACAAGCAGTGGTTCTTTATTACTTACTTAAATCATTTTTATTTAAATCATACCTTAAATAGCAATTATACAGCCAAGAGAAGGAGAGTAGGCGCAATGGGCAGGCGCGGAATTTTTAGCCCGCACGCGCGTAATCCTATTCTCACTGTACGCGGTTTCTGGTTTGTTCTGTATTCTGAGGTGTACTACATTTGAAAGAAATAATCTTAATTTCCAATTACAGTATTTGTATTACTAACTTGAATAAACAAAGCAACTAAATATGCCTCTCTCATTAGGTGGCAGCCATTTAGCAAGCAACGCCTGGTTACTTGAAGACAAGCATGCTTGTGACATCCCAAGCAGCAGCTGGGCGTTGTACACTGCTATCCAGCCTCCCTAGAAATTAAAAGGTGAATCAAAATCGACGAAACCGCCTCCGTGGCGTAGTGGTTAATTCCATTAGCTCATTGGTTCCGAACCTTGGGGTAATTACCCCTGTGAGGGTAAAACAGCTATTTAATGGGGTAATATAACTGGTACTTTAAACAAACGAATAAAGTGTAAAAAATAATGATTTGCTCAAAAATTAAAAAACAAAATATTCATTCAAAAGCTGGCATATCTTGCTGACATTTTCAGTGAAATAAACAATCTGATTTTATCATTACAAGGAAATATAACGAATATTTTGACTGCGCATGGTAAAGTTGCAAGTTTTTTGCACAAATTAGAACTTTACCAATGAAGAGATCTAGTTGGAGATGTGTCGATGTTTACGCAGCTAAGTGATCTATTGGTAAATACCGAATTAAAACAAAATCTCGTTTCAAAATTCTGTTGTTCAACATTGATCTGCAGTAATAGACTCACTGAAGCAATATTTTTCGAATATGGATAATCGTGATTCCTACTCTTGATTCTAAGACCATTTTCTAATGGTGATAACATTTTAAAAAACACGAAGATGTGGTTGCAAAAGTGGGATTTCTCGGACTACGCGAGGATACTGCTTCCAAAGCAGATTTCCAAAATAATGAACTCACCACGTTTTGGCGAAAAGCAGCTACAGAATATCCTATTATAGCTGACAGCTATTAAAAAGTTAATACCATTTGCTATTACTTGAGTGGTTTTTCAACCTTACTAACATTAAAGACAAAGGCTAGAAACCTTCTGAACGTGGAGCACGACATGAGATGCGCGTTAAGTGTTACCAAACCTTATATTAAAAAACTTGCGAATTCAAAACAGTATCAACCTTCTTACTAATTAACAAAATTATTTTAATTTTCAGACTAGTCTAGTCAGTTTGTCAAAGTTAATTGTTTATAAATTATCTAACTATATTATAATACATAAACTAATGTTGTAAACGTGTAACAAATTTGTATTTGAATATTTACATCGTTTGCTTGAAATAATTTTAATTTGGGGGTAAACACCGTTTCCTCACTGGGTCATATGGGTAACAGTATTGAAAAGGTTAGGTATCACTGCATTACCTTCACATCAAGAGGTCGCGGGTTCGATTCCCGGCGGAGTCTAACTTTGGATGACTCAGTTTGGTCGGTGAAAGGGCATTTTCTAAGCCCGCCTGGCTAGCTACCACCATCTTATCTAAGTCTTGCCGCCAAGCATCAATGTTAACAGCATTAATGTGTTCCGGCTTGAAGTTAAGATAGCCAGTTCCCCATTGGGTTGGGGAATCTGGGTAAGCCCACGTCCATCTTCGGCATCATCGGTACTTACCATAAGGTGAGATTGGATAAAACAGGACAACTTTTCAAATAACCAAACCAATTTAAAATACGCGACTGTATAAAAACAATACCCCTCTTTTTTGCATAGTCGGGTAAAAATGTACTCTATGTCAATCACGGGATAAAGGCGCTCCAAAATCTATGGAGCCGTTTAGACACTCTTAGTGGTAGAGTGGTAGACTACAGGCTCAGCCGAAGAAACATACGAACATGCTTAAATACTCATCATATCAGCCACCAATCGTCCACTGCTGGACAAAGGCCTCCCCCAAGGATTTCCACGACGACCGGTCCTGCACTGCCCGCATCCATCGGCCTCCCGCGACCCTCACCAGGTCATCGGTCCACCGCGTGGGAGGTCTGCCTACGCTACGTTTTCCGGTGCGCGGTCGCCACTCGAGAACTTTTTAAATACATAAATATACTTTAAAAATGATACCCTATAATTTCTGGGCAGTTGGGTAAAAAAATTAGTACTTTAGAAATGTACAAGACTAATTTGAATGTTGCCAGCCTTCTCAGTAAATTAGAAACAAAGTATTATTAGGTGAGTTTTTTGTGGGTCTGTATGGGGAAATTCTAAACTATAAGAGATAGAGAAAAACGCTCTTAGGAAACTGATCTCAATTTTAGAGAAAATAAAAATGGCGTTCTCAACATTAAAAAATCTTGATAGATTCGGAAATATGGCTTTTAAAAAAAATATATCGATTGTATATCACTATATAAATCGAAAATTGTATGGGGGACATAGGTCTAAGGTTGCTAGAAGTCGTTGGAATTACTTGAAATTAACATTTCATTAAAGACACATTTTATTATCCAATTGATAGGATAGATAATTGAAATGAAACAAAACCAAAAATCTGCCACTTGCCTTAGACCCACGAAACTAAAATTATCTTAAAAATTGTTTGAAATGTCCTCCACTTTCGCCTAAACATAGTCGACTTCGACAAAGCACTCTCCGAGTTGCATTTCTTAATTAAATGTATGGTAGCATTTGACGGACTGAATATTTTAAATCATCAACAGTGTCATAGCAATTTTTGTACACTTTATTTTCCAAATCCATGGGCGTTAGATCAAGTGACTGTGCTGGCCCCTTTCCACGTGTTCCCAAACCTTTCGTTGAGATAATTTTGTGCAAGGCGACTATTATTCGCAGGGGCTCCATCTTGATGGAACCTCATGTTCCGTATTGCTGCCAAAAACAAATCATATAAATCATCATCAAGGTTTCCAAGAATACCCAGGTTTGTTGGACCTCGAAGGTAAAACTGAATGGACACGACTTTATTGTCCAAAACCCCACACCAAAAATTAAATGAAAATCTAATTTGGCTGCTGCTTTCAGCAAAGGATTTTCTGTGGACCAGTAATGGATATTGCGCCGGTTATACATCCCTGAAATGATAAGTGGCATTATATGTTTACATCATGCAAACGCTTAAAAAAGAAATGAATAAATCGGAGAATTAATCTCAGTTAACCATATTTGAAAAGTTAGTCTCATCCGTCCAAAGAATTCGGCTAAAAAAATTTGTGCCCCGTGTTAGACGGTGGATAACAAATTACAGAATGCTGTCTTCTCGCATGATCGCTTTCGAGTAGTTTCTGAACAATACATCCTTGTCGATACTGTTTGTATTTATACTTTTTAAGTATCCTTTTTACAGTACGCTGTGCAGTAGCTATTTCCGTAGCGATATCTCTTGACGAAATATCCGGAAAACTCTCGACAAAACACAAAACATTTATTTCAACATCTCAACTGATGAGTGATGATGTAGGAATGTTTTTTGTGAGGCTTCGTGAAGTTTCCGTACCTCAGTAAATTATTAAACACTAGCTGATTCCCGCGGCTTCACCCGCGTGGACCACATTTCTATGACTTTTCGAGGGTGCGCAGTGCGCGAGCCGCAAGCGGCTCGCGAGCGTGGTAAAAAGTAGCCTATGTCTTAACCCAGGTCCTAATCTGTCTACATAACAAATTTCAGCCAAATCCGTTCAGTAGTTTTTGCGGGAAAGCGTAACAGACAGACAGAGATACTTTCACATTTATAATATTAGTAGGGATTGTGGTCAAAGTTTGGCGACTTGACGTTTCTCTCAGGGGGAATTCATTACGATACAAGTCATTTGCCTATGTTTCGTTCCTGTTACTTACATAAAACCCTCTCAATAAATCCATTTTTTCAGAATTTGACAACGATTAAGGCATTTTACCTATTTAGTTCACCATTGAATTCACAAAACAACTAATTAATTTACTAAATTATGCATTAAATGAATGACACACAACTTGTTTTTTTTAAGATTTTATTTCTTTTATATTCCTTTTTCATTTGAAAATCGGCTAGTAAGTTTAGTCTCCACATAACTATTAAACAAAACTAGAACGTTAAATTCAACAACTTATAACAACTTTAGACCTATGGTCTCTGTACATTTTTTGGTTTGTATAGTGATATATAATGGAAATAACATTTTTTTAATGACATATATCCGAACGTAATATTAAGATTTTTTATTTTTTAAAACGCCATTTTTTTTATCAAAAATTGTGATCACGATGCCTAGATCGTATTTCTCTATCCTTATAGTTTAGAATTTCCCCATACTGACCCTTAAAAAAACTCATCCTGTATATAAAATCAATGTCACAGTGTTAGTTGCCATACCGCTGCGAAACGGCGGGACGCATTTCCATGAAATTTTCTGTGTATTTCGGTAGGTCTGAGAATAGGTATAAAAAAAATTCACCGAGATCTAAGCGGGCAAAGCCGTGGAAAACAGCTAGTTATATATAATTTACATTCATATTAGAACTACTTTAGAACTAGTTCTAGGACCTTTTTAGTCTTCCTTGTTGTGCTGGTTTGTAGGGTCCAGTTGAGTGGCAGTAAATGACTTAAAGTTAAGTAGAGTCCAAGCACAAGTTATTGTTTCCCGCCTGCGAACTTTGAAAGAAAGGACATTGCTGCCCAAAGCTGCGTACAGACTGAGGCAGCCTCGGGGTGAATAACCTTGTCACACAGAGCTCGTGCCACAGATTACTAAATAGTTATTACTAAATAGTTACTTCGTAACAGATACATCACTCCCATACAAAAGCTTAAATACCTACGCTATATTAGCCTACAAAATCTTAATAATAATACCAGCTGTTTGCAGCGAGAAGAAATGTGCCATAACTGCGCATACAGAGAGTTGAGATTGTTTTGCCCGCCGCGCGACCCACGTGCGAGCGCGTCATCGAGCGAATGTGATAGGGTTGTACCTATGATGATTTTGGTAATGAAACGAATGTTGTAGAAAATCAATTATTTTATATTTGTCGATCAAATATGTTTGAGTTAAATAAAATGATAGATGCATTTTTTCCCTTCCCTGAATTCCCGATTAATAAATTTTAATGTCGAAAATATTCGAAACCTCGTATATAATTTTAACAAACAATCAAAAGGGAAACAGGAGCAAAGCGGAGAAAAATAAATCAAAGTTGGCTTTTTACTTGAGTTGACGGAGAATTTCATACCTAATATTCATACAAAAACATTCCCCAAGAGGGCTTGAATTATTGTTATTTTAAGTAAAAGCTAGGTAAAAACGTAACGAAAATAGTTTTTCTGTTACTATCTACAAGTCATAACAAAAAACGGCTTGTGAATGCAAGCTATAGTTTACGAAGTAACTATTTAGTAATCTGTGCTAAGTTCTTGAGATTTTTTCGTTTACATTCGTCCTGGTAATAAAAGTCGGCGGCGCGCGCAGGGGGGGCGGGGCTTGATGGAGTTATTTCGATGACGTAATGGTACTTGACAAGTTAAACCTTGGATTTTGGTTTTAAACGGTTTATTTACAGCTATAGAAGTGCCCCCCAGCTACCGAGTGGCCGGCGTATTAGTACTTCTATTCTATGACATACCTACATAAATCACGACGACGACGCTAGGTACCTACTATGTTCTGACATTAAGTAGGTAACTGTTATTTATATAAAAAAAACACATAAATAATACCTGAAATCCTTAATTTACGACGATTAACATAGTAGGTACCTACCTACCATTGTTCTTAATTTAAGGAATAAATTATGATAATTTGTAAAGGAATGAGAAAAGGGAATTCGAAAAAAACAAAAGATTTAAAATACTATTAACTTAGGTACCTTTGTTCGTCTCTCAACAATGAAAAAAATGTAAAATTTTCATTTGTCTTTTGACTGTGACACCCATCCACTGCACAATAATTGCGTGGTTTCTGCATTTCGAGCACTCAGGCGGGCGTGCGTCAACCTACTGTCCGTTGTATCGTCTCCGATACGCTTAGCGGTAGGCATATAACGGGTGGCCTTGAGCAAGTGACGGACGCCTGCTCGCGCCGAGGCAAAGTGGCTCGCTCCGCACGAGCACGGGTCGACCCAGGCATGTGCGTTGCAAGGCAAGGCATGCTTCGGACTATACTAGGGCTAAGCGCGTCCACATTTTAGCAAAAGTCATTTATGTAACTGGGTCAGTTAAAGGTGAAGTTTTATGACATAAAAATTGTAGACTCATTTCATTACTTAGATAACACAGCTCAACAAAAAAATATCTTAGCAAATTTTGATGTTTCCAAGTGCCCAGATTACGAATTTATTCATGAAAGTATTGTGCTCTTGTTTTTATGATTATTACATATCTTATATTTAGATCAATTATATCGGCTTGTTAGTAATAAAATTTACTTTCTCAGTCATGATTAGAGTTAGGTATGCGCAAAAAAACGAGAGCAAATCTTACAAAATCTATCTAAAGAAATATATCCAAAATCGATCTTATATCTAGGGCAAAAAAACCACTGCAGACCAGTGTAATGTAATCTGGTAGTTCATAGGTTAGGTATAAATATAAATATTCTAGTAAAACCTACTATCTTACTAAAGGTTAAGAAGTAACTATTTAGTAATCTGTGCTAAAGGTTACTCTCTTCACACCAGATCTAAGTACACGAAAGGATGATTAAAAGTTAATTTGTTATATTTTTGTTATTTAAAGATAAATATGTAGAAAATAATTTATTATTTACTGCGGAGACAAATATCAAAGAAGAACGACAGGAAACAGATAAAACTTAGATATGAAATTTCCTTTGCATGTGGATGTCCCAGAGTATCATAGTGTAATTACGTAAATTCCGCACATGCTGGAAATAACATGTAGGTACATCTCCACCTGGCTAAGTTTCCACCTCGTTGGAATGCGGCGCATTACAAGTACCTATGTATAATATAATGTTAAAAACAATAAATCTAACAAACACTTTTTAAAGTCATAGAGAATCCCTTTTTTGCAGACCGTACCCAAAGTATACATATTAGTACTAACATACAGTATAAGATAAGATAAGATAATATTTATTGTCAAAACACTCCAAACACTATTGTATGGACACTCCCTGCCGCTCTCTAGATTGTGACCTCACCGCCTTGTCACCAAGATTGATACAGATTGGTTAAAGTTTATTTGTCGAACGTATAAAGGAATTCGCCGCCATTTTGTTTTTTTCGTCATTCCTTCTTTGAAATGTCATTTCTGGCCCGTTGTATGAAGTGTCCAGGGTGTGCCGTACCTAAGCGTCAGTGTGACGTAATCGACGCGTGGTGCAAACTTAGCTTGGTCGAGTTGTACATGTGTTCAAACATGAGCTAGATGGGTAAACTTAAAAAGAACAAAGTCAAGGCATCTTGCCTAAGCCCGTGGCTTCCTCTAGTATCAACATACCTTATAACTCGTGTTATAATGATTGTTGTAAGAATATCGCCTTATCTATGTGGCAGGCATATTGAGTCATTTTATAAACGGTCGGGCCAATTGTACAATTCGTTCGTATATTTCGGATCATCAGAAGGGTTTTGGCCGGATCTAAGAAATAAACTCCTGTTTGAGAAGTTTTGGAGTGTACAATCAAGAATCACACACGTTTGCAACACGAGGCTTCACGATGATTCGGATGAAAACCGATTATTTTATAGACTGCGATGAGTTCGACACGGGGCTGGCTTCCCAAGTTGACACTTCAGCTGCTCGATCAAAAGTGCTCGTGAAATAATTGGCTTGGCGCCTCTGCCGTAGCCTCTGTAGGTTGGCTGCATTGTCATTTAATGGTTCAATAATCACAACGATTCTGATTGGCTAACAAACAATTACCAACACTACCAATTTCCGGGTTCCGGTCTCGCACCGACCACGCCTTGGCCAAAGATGACTTTTATTACTAACCTAGCTAACCGCTTGACGTTTCAAGATAAAACACACGGTGCTTCGACGCATGCATAGGTGGCGCCACGTCCTTGCGCTCCGACATATATAAACAGTGAGGCAAATTGTAAAATGCTGTACGCAGATTGTAAAATGAGCAAGCAAATGTATGATTCGTTATTTTATAAATGGTTAAAGCAAATTGTATAATTAGTCCGTATACAAACCTTCAGACAAATTTTAAAATGCTGTATGCAGATTGTAAAATGAGCAAGACACATTGTATAAATTAGTCATTTTATAATTGAAAACGCTAAACACGTTAAAAAACCGACTTCCATCGCAACAAATTAGTACATTTTTGTTTTATTATTTTTGGTTTTTGTTAATTTTCTAATAAAGTACTACACCGATTTTAATTAAATTAATATGGGACCACACGGAAAGCACTAGCTTTCAAATAAAAAAAGAATAATAAAAATCGGTTCACGCAGTCCAAAGTTATGAGGTAACATACATAAAAAAAAAACATACAGACGAATTGAGAACCTCCTCCTTTTTGGAAGTCGCTTGATAAATAGCCAGGCAAATTGTAATAATTCGTCCGTATATAACGGTCAGGCAAATTATTAAATGCCCTATGCAGACTGTAAATGAGCGAGCAGAGCGTGCGATGTCAGGATCGGCCAGGTTTGATTGATTATACAAAGAGCCTCGCGAAGCAAGCCTCTCCCCCCTCCACCCCTTCTGGGTATTGCATAATATAATTTGCCTGACCATTAATTGTAAAATGACGAATTACACTGTATGCATGTGACATCTAGATCAACATTAAATGTAATGCTTACTCTTTTGGCTATAGTGGGCATAGCCACAGTCAGTGCTCCGTTGACGACCAGCACGCCAGTCAACACAAGTTTTCCTCCTAGCCGCTTCAAGTACAGCTCATTGGGGATCAACATCAAGGCATAGCCAAAAAAATATGACGATAGGATTTTGCCTTGGATTGTACGGTTCCAATCGTTATACTGAAAAAACAGAGAGAAATTTGTAGTAAAACCTTATTAGTGACAATGAACTAATCGCTAGTCACGCCCAAGGTGGCGTCAATCTCAATTGCACCTTATCACCTGTACATAGGATCCATTCCGGGGTGGGTAGGCGCAAGTCAGCACGGCCAGGCCGGTGCTCCCACGCATAGCACCCAGCACAGCAGTGCACAAACACATGTAGATTATCTGCAGGTGTCGTATGCCGATCTTGAACCCTACAGGAAAATGTATTATTCAGGATGTAAAAAAATTGGTGTGGGATCCGTTGATTGGTGCTTTTACTCAACATACTGAACAACTTTCCTCAAGGAACCCATAGAGAATACGCAAAAAAAATTTACGCTCCATACAAAAGTGCACAAAATTGGTCAATCAGCTGATCGTTTTGTATGAAGAGTTTAATATTTTTTTTAGCGATTTCAGCAAATTTGTAGAACAAAAATTGTTAAGTTTGATGAGTAGAAGCCCTGGATAACGGAATCTATACCAATTTTGTTACACCTGTAAATTGAAAGGATTTGTGAAATCGAATCTGTCTGTCCGTCCGTTCCATCCAACCGATTTGCTTTTATTTTAAAATAAAAGGTATTGATGCACAGATTTGTCATCAAGCATTGGAAATCAGCTAGTTAAAATTAATTAGTCTAATTTTGTGAAAAATGGCAATTAATTCGGAAAAAACCTAACCACTACGGGAGTGCCGACAGAAGTAAAAACATTTACAGTTTTATAAGTTTTGACCCTGCGAGTGTTCTTGGTAAGGTTTTGGTTACGGTAACGTTACGGTAACTGTAACATTGTCGTGATTAAAATGGTTTTTTTCCATCTCGATTATTTTTATAAGTTTTGAATCTGCGTGTGTTCCTGGTAAGGTGTTCGTTACGGTAATGGTGTCAGTGGCGCGAGTTAAATGTTTTTTCCCATCTCAAAAAATACCCAATGCGCCTAAAAAAGTTTTCACTTCAAAAACGAGAATGCATGGTTTGATGACAGTTTCATGTTTCAGTTGCACTTTTATGGCAGACTACCTGACTCAGAAGTTATTCGAACTCAAAAGTAAGGACTTAACTAAATTCGACGAGATTTTCTGTGGGTGCGCATCAAAAGATTAGAAGAAAACAACAGGAAAATTCTTATAAAAAAATTAACCATGCGCATTGTTTTTTATTGCGAAAATACTGGGAGAATTCCAAAAACTGTTTATAATTGTACAAGGAGCGTTAAATGAAAAACAGATGTTATCCGAAATAATTTATTATGGCTGAGTAATGGCATTTTCGTAAACAAGACATCACATCAGGTTATGTAAATCACGAAGGTATACAATAATCCATAATGACTAAAACGCAATATATTCTCCACAGCCTGACAAGTTGTTCATAGCAATGTTATAACATATATTCAGTGGATTTTGATGTTCTTAAACATATAGGCGCTAAATAATGACCATTGATTGTGTTGGATGGCTATGGTTCTATGCTGAATCATAATGGTTGATAAATAGTGAATTTTATGGTATCTGAGAGCTTACAAATCTGTGACTAGTTCGCAAATCTTGTAGCTTTTCATAGAATGAATGAAAATACACATCAAATGTCACAAAGGAAGTCGATACAGTCTATAAAAAGTTAATGAAGATAATGTCTAATTACTAATCACACATATAAAGTTTGAGAAACAAAGTCATCCTTTTACAACTCGTGATAATAAATAATAACATAAAAATATTGACAGTTTTCACTATCAAACAAAGAAGAAACCTAAATTACTCTATAATTATATCTATGACCTATTTCTTCTTAAATAAAACATTAATTACGAAACAGTAGCTCTATGCATATCTTTATACACGATCCTGAACTATATAAACTTAAGGTGTGTCTATAGACACCATCCACGGACTGTTTGGTGGTTGATGGTGACTGTACTTGGAGTCCCGGACAATTCTGTCCGGGACTCCAAGAACTAGAATCATCTAATCCGTGGATGGTGTCTATTGGTATCTGTACTCAATGGTATTTTTCAGTAGTTAAGCTCTAAAAATCCAAGTGGCGAATATGTCGTCCCCATAAGAATACATGACCCGCTTTCAGTAGTACAGTCTTTGACCACGAGGTGGTGTCATGTAACTGCCAGATACCAATAGCAGTACCGAACTTGCGTCGGAATTTTCCCTACTCTCAAAATAATACTTTTTCCTGTTAGATAACCACTGTAACAAACACATAATTAATAATAGGAATTTCCGAACTAAGAATAGGTAAACATAAAACTTTTTAGATAAGAGAGGTCAGCTATACATCGCATTTATTAAGGAAAACCAGACTTCAATAACAAGAGATAAATAACTTACGTGGACATTTGATAGTTGTTTGAAAGACGGCGTTAAAAATATAAAATTTAAAAGTAAAAAGCACCCTAGGTCAGTCAGGCCAATTGGGAAAGAAAAGATAAGGGAGAGGGAGGACCTACTTGGAATCTGAAGATTGTTTGAAAATTTCATCGAAATCGGTCCAGCCGTTTTGGAGTCTATAAAGAACATTTTTTTTCCTCCACATAGCACAGAGATAGACTGGGTTCAAGTACTGATAACTACAGCCTCCCTGATTTAACAAAAGGATTTGAATGTAAATCACATGTTAAACGCTCATAAGAATTAGAAATGATTTGAACGATTAAAAATTATTCAAAATGATTACAAATCAAATCATTTTTAATCCTTTTTAATGATTTTGTTTAATCAGGGCTGTGATTAAAATAACTAAAAAAGAGATTATAAGGTTTTCTTATTTGTTTACTTAGCTTAAATAATAAAAATATGTATCGTTTATTTAAGTAAATAAACTTTAAACAAAAAAAAATGTTATGAGGACAGGTTATAGCGGTGAATACTTATAACCTGTTTTGTCCGTTAAATTTGGAACCATATTAAAATAAATAAACTCATGTGAGTCCAACTATGTAACTTAATTAATTCATTAACTTTAATTATCTTAACGTTAGTTAAAAAACACTATAATGTTAAGAAATTATAAAGTCACATGAACAATGCGTTCATAAATCTTATTATTGGTTAACTGACAACAACAACCGCGTGCTAACACTGGTCTTATGTACAGTTGGTAATATTACAAATTATACAGTCAGTCATTCAAATCACCTATAGTCAATTTTGAACTACATAAATATATTCGTAAAGTTTAAAAAACACTTACAATTACAAATTTTGAAATTACATGAATACAAACGCAAATTTAAATTTCCAACTAATTAACCAAGAAAGTGTAACAATGGTACTTTTTAAAGATTATTTTAATTTAATTAAATCATGGTAGATCTTATCTATGGTTTCTGTATCGTTCCTTTTATTAATTAAATCTTGATGCCTCTCCATGTACATAGATTCCATAATCAGACGCTTTTTATAATTATGTTCTGTATTTAAAAATTTTAATATTTTAAGATTTTAGCCTGCTTACCCTCGAGTAGGCTTTATCATTACAAAATACAAAAGCTTTAGCTCAACCTTTTTTTTAAATAAAGACAAAAATAATACAAAACTCATGGCATTTAAAAAAACAGAAACAAAACGATTTACAAAAAGTATTGTATCATATAACACTTGACAGCCCTACCAGCAAATCACACACCAGAAACTAATATGCACTCGCGACTTCAGCTTGCTCAATAGCAAGTAAGTAGTTGTAGCATCGTCTTGAATTCATCCAGGGAAGCAGCAGTGGAAGCAGCAGGTGGCAGAAAGCAACTCCAAGGACAAGAAAAGAGCTCTTGTACATTGATGTACCCGGAATCGGCGATAACAGCGTATCAGTCCGGTTGTTCTCAGATCATTGCAGAGTCGGATCGATAATAGCTCCCAGGTTCTTGAGAATACTAACTTACTCAATATCTTCACCAGCTAACGAGAGCTTTGGCTTCTCACTGCTATCTATGAGGATAGTACGTTTACATAAACGTAAACATAAACGTAAACATAAACGTAAACATAAACGTAAACATAAACGTAAACATAAACGTTTACATAATTAAAGAGAAAAAAAATATATTAAAAAAAAATGTTTAACAAAAAATTGGTGATGAGTAAACGGAAAAAAAAGATTGACTCTTATTTTTTTTTTGACTCCTCCAAAAACTTATTTCATCCACAATCCCTGCACAACTTCCAGAAAGGACTAAACCCATACCTTCGGCCACAAATAGTACAAACTTTTTGTTGGGACTCCATTTTGTCTATACAGACGGGATGGTTGCAACGATATGAATCATTTCGACCCTCCGTCTCCGTTTAAATAGCAATGCTTATCAAAACTAGGGCTACCACTTT
Source organism: Coleophora flavipennella (assembly GCA_947284805.1). NCBI lineage: Eukaryota > Metazoa > Arthropoda > Insecta > Lepidoptera > Coleophoridae > Coleophora > Coleophora flavipennella. The sequence goes on along the minus strand of OX369270.1, from coordinate 8,030,757 downwards.
CTTTAATTTTTCATCAATACAGTACAAACTGATTCGTCATAACAAACTCCAATAACCTTCAGTCGAGATAATGAATAGTCACCACGCGAACACATGCATAATTATCATGTATTTCACTGCAGTTACGATATAAAATCATAAAACCCACGTCAGTCTCTCTGTTCGGTGTCAACGAACATTATTCAGCTTGATTTCATATTTAGCTGTGCTATATTATTTACACGTACGATTTCCTTCAAATCACCTTTGGCATACTGCAAAAATACCATCAGATTATTACTGAACGGATCCAGTTGTTATTCAGAGAGCTTCTTATCATATGTTGTTATGCAGATAAGCTCTCGGCTCCACAATGTCTTTTGCGTTTTGTGTATCTAATTTAAGAAGCTAGTGGGTGTTTGATAGACATAAGATTAGCATATGATTTGACTAGTTTAGGGATCATCTATTTTGAATGGAAATTATTTATTTAAAAAAATGGTCAGATTTCAGACAAGTTTTTTCATCAAATAATTCCCTTGTGACGACGACGTCCGTAACCGGCGAGAACGCCAGTCAAACAGTTTTTACCCATCTCAAAAAATGCCCAACGCGCCTTAAGAAGTTTTCACTTCAAAAACGACAATGCATGGTTTGATGACAGTTTCATGTTTCAGTTGCACTTTTATGGCAGACTACCTGACGGCGACGTCCGTAACCGGCGAGAACGCCAGTCAAACAGCTTTAACTCATCTCAAAAAATGCCCAACGCGCCTAAGAAGTTTTCACTTCAAAAACGACAATGCATGATTTGATGACAGTTTCTTGTTTCAATTGCACTTTTATGGCAGAATACCTGACGGCGACGTACGCAACCGGCGGCGGTGAGAACTCTAGTCAAACAGCAAGTTTATTTTAACTGAGTATTTTTTCAAATCAATTTCGTTTTTCTTTGGGTGTCTGTGAGCGTCGGTGGCGTTATAGCAAAGGCCGCTACCTCCTATCCGGGAAGACGTGGTTCGAATCCAGCCACGTACCAATGAGTTTGTTTGCTCTGTGCCTGGCTGTTCAATATCTATATGCGTATGTATTTAAACGAACCTCTATAAATATGTAGTACAAACTGTGTACATCAGTTTCTGGTTCCCATAGTAGGTACAAATGGGAATCCTGTTTTGAGACCAGATGATCGTGTGTGATTTGTCACCATATAAAAAGAACCTTAATTTTTGTGCAAGGCAATTCAACTAAATCTTGAGATCTTTTATTATTTGTTAGTTGACAATAAAAGTCATTATCATATCAGCCGAAGGATGTCCGCCGCTGGACAAAGGTATCCCCCGAAGATTTCCATGACGACCGATTTTTACGCCGACTGTGGCCGGCTCCTGGACGACTTTATAGAGAAGGGGGGACTCTTTATGATGATCTCCTTCTTCAAAAAGCCTAAACAGCGGAAGTAGACATGGTTGCATCCCAATGGCGTAACGTAGAATGAGATTAACTTCATCTAAACGACAAGGAAGCAAATATTCAATAACGGAGACATCATTGCTTTGACTAAATTGATCACAGATGTGTGATCAAAACTTCAGTCAAAACAGGAAGCGATCATCAGATGTCAACTGATTAAGTCTATGCTCCGTCCAGCGTCTATCCAGCTCTAAAACCCCGAGAGCTTGCAACTCGAGTTGAATAATGCCTAGGAGATTGCGATAATGTGGACCATTATCATGACAAGTTCGTACAAATTGTCCAAACGGTCGATCTAAGATTTGTAAAACTTGCCGTTCAAACGAAACCAAGAAGTTCTCGGACTTTACCAACAAACTCATGGAGGAAAGACGTAGTTTAGTTCTGAAGTCCTCTAAAGACGCTACTCAGTATCGGCAATTAAACAGAAATATCTCCATGTCTCTGACTCGTAATTAGCGCCAGTTAAATACGAATGACATTAAAGAGTAGATTTAACACAACAAAGGCTCACAAGTATTTGCGAGAGATCTGTCTATTAGACAGATTCAACTGACGATGCTAAGACTGAGGATGGCAGGGTAATATCGTCTAAGCCTAACTATTTGGGTGAAGTTTAAACGTTCTACGAACAATTATATACGATCACAGATGCATCTGTCAGCAATCTGACTAAAGACCCTAAAGCCAGACTAACTCGATACTATGCCGAAAATATCCTGACGTTAGCCTGTACGAGATAAGAAAGGCTTTTAAACAGCTTAAGAACAATAAGGCACCTGGTAAAGACGGAATTACAGCTAAGCTTCTAAAGGCAGGTGGAACACCGGTGCTAAACGCTCTTTAGAAGTTGTTCAATTCCCTTGAAGAGTGGTGGTGCTCTTTTTCAAAAAGAGCGACAACACATTTCTGAAGAACTACAGACCCATCTCTCTTCTGAGCCATGTCTATAAATTTTCGAGTGTCATTACGAATCGACTCGCATGCAGGTTTGATGACTTCCAGCCTCCCGAACAAGCCGATTTCCGAAAAGGCTTAAGATCCATAGACTACATTTATTTGCTACGGCAGATTATACAAAAGACCGAAAAGTATAATCAGATATTATGCTTAGCGTTTGTGGACTATGAAAAAGCCTTTGATTCGGTCGAAACTCTGGCTGTTTTTTAGTCTCTTCAGCATTGCCAAAATGACTATCGATATATCAAGGTACTGAAGTGTTTGTATAAAACAGCCACCATGTCGTTCCGCCTCCAGGACAGAAATTCGGAACCTATCCGGCTGTAGCGAGGGGTGAGACAGGGAGACATCATATCTCCGAAACTGTTCACCGCTGACCTGGAAGATGTTTTTAATCTTTTGAATTGAGGTGGAATCGGCATCAATATCATCGGCGAGTATATCACCCACCTCCGATTTGTTGACGATATCGTGGTCATGCCTGAGAGTATGGAAGACCTAAGCACAATGCTCGATGGCCTCAGTAAAGTCTCTCAACATGTGGGTCTTAAAATTAACATGGACAAGACGAAAGTAATGTTAAATGTCCGTGTCGCAACCACCCCTCTAAAGGTTGGAGACTCTACACTGGAAGTTGTTGACGAATTAGTTTACCTGGGACAAACAGTCCAGCTAGGTAGGTTCAATTTTAAGAAAGAAATCAATCGAAGTATCCAACTCGGCTGGGAAGCGTTTAGGAAGCTTCGCAATATCTTCACATCCCAAATATCGCAGTGTCTCAAGAATAAAGTCTTTGAACAGTGTGTGTTGCAAGTGATGCCTTACGGAACTGAGACAAGGTCGCTTAATATGGGCCTCATAAGAAGGCTTATGGTCACCCAAAGGGCAATGGAGCGTGCTATGCTCTGAGTTCCTCGGCGTGATCGAATCAGAAACGAGGAGATACGCAGGAGAACTGAAGTAACCGACATAGCTCACATAATTGCTAAACTGAAGTGGGCAGGGCACATAGCTCGTAGAACAGATGGTCGTCGGGGAAGTAAGGTTCTCGAGTGGCGACCACGCACCGAAAACGTAGCGTAGACAGACCTCACACGCGGTGGACCGACGACCTGGTGAAGATTGCGGGAAGCCGATGGATGCGGGCAGCGCAGGACTGGTCGTCGTGGAAATACTTGTGAAGGCTTTTGTTTAGCAGTGGACGTCTTTCGGCTGATATATTATTATTATTTCAAGATATAAACTTAAGCTACTCTGCTCACTTGGCACGAGGCAAAGTGGCAGGAGCACCTCCAGCGGAAGCACAGTCGGCTGGAGTTCAGTGCGACGGGGAGAGAAAGCGTCGAACTATCCGGGCATTGTCGAGGAGGACTGCTTTCTGCATTGCTGCAATTATTGGTCTGCCTCGGAGATCCAGCCACCTTAGGTGACGTTCAAGGTCGGCTGGAATTAGCCCGTTCACGGATAGGACTACGGGGATGATTTCAGTGGATTCCACTTGCCAAATATCAGTAATCTCGTGCGCAAGGTCCAAGTACTTGGTCCTTTTTTCGGCATCAGCCTGCACGAGGTTTTCGTCGTATGGGATAGTGATATCCACCAAAAACACCCTTGACTGCGCCCGATCCATCAACACGATATCAGGCTTATTCGAAGGAATAGTCCTGTCCGTGATGATGGGTCGGTCCCAGTAGAGCTTGGCGCGGTCGTTCTCGAGAACCGGCTCCGGCGTGTACTTGTAATAAGGCAACCGCCGAGATATGAGGCCATACTTTTGAGCGATCTCTTGGTGTAGGATCCTGGCTGCTTGGTTGTGCCTGTGCAAATACTCAGTGTTGGCAAGCATAGAACAACCGGAGGTTATATGACGCAGAGTCTCCCCTGGTTGACGGCACAACCGACAAACGTCCAAGGTGCCGTCTTTTATTATAAACCTCCTATAGTTGTTCGTCTTGACCACCTGATCCTGTATTGCACAGACAAAACCCTCGGTCTCCGCAAAAAGGTCTCCGAAGCGCAACCAGTGCACGGAGGCCTTCTGATCTACGAAGGATCCACAGAGGGCCTTGAAGAACCTACCGTGCAGCTCTTTTTCTTTCCAGATGGCCTCTCGCTCAGTAGTGCTAAGTACGGCCGGCGCTTGCCAGTTCTCTTGGGCCATGGATAGAGGGGTTAGTCCTTTATCACAGGCTATGACAATTCTATGCAAGTCACTATTGACTTTCGTCAGGAAGTAACTTCGGAGGCTGCATATCTCGCGGTTTTGCATTTGTTTGGCACTTAGAAGGCCACGACCGCCACTCTTCCGTGGGATATACAGCCTCATCACTGACGATCTCGGGTGATGCATTCTATGGAGTGTCATAGTAGTGCGGACTTTTCGATCCAGGGCGTCCAATTCTGTCTGTGACCATCTGAGTATGCCGAAGGTGTACAAAAGAACAGGTATGACCCAGGCGTTGAATGCTCGTATCCTGTTGACGCCCGACAAATAGCTCTCAAGAACTTTTGTCAGGCGCTCCCAGAACACGTCACAAACCGCTTGTTTCACCGCTGCCTCGTGAACACCAATGCTCTGCGACATACCCAGATACCGGTATGTTTCAGTTTCAGAGAGGGTGCGGATGTTCATGGAGTCGATTTCAACTCTGTCTGTATGTACCACCCTACCCCTGTCCACATGAAGGATCGCGCACTTATCTACTCCAAGCTCCATGTTGATGGAACTGCTAAAATCACAAGTGATTTTTAACAGTTCCTCCAACCGTCCAACTTGAGCCAATAGTGGTGCAGTACGTCGCTCCCTGGAGTTTTCCAGTTCGGAGCTTTACGGACCGCATGAAGCACATCATCGGCACTAATGGTAACGGGGTTCATAGGCTCGATGCGAGCACATGCCTCCTCCAGCTCAGCTGTCCATTGCCCCTCGTCGTGTTGCACAGGCCGGGACCACAGGTTACGCCAAAAGGCAACAATACCCTCATGTACCGGTCTCTCGCCTATGTTCAACACAGCAGGTCGGTCCAGTGATCTGTAGAATTTCTTTTGATCACTCCTGAAGAGGCGATTCTGGCGAAACCGGTCTACTCGCTCCGAGTATCGCCGAATACGGTTTGCCCACGCAGCTATCCGTTGCTTCAGGTCATCGATGCGCTCCGTCACTAACCGCATGGCATTGCGTCCTGCGGGATCAAAGTCCGATCCCGCAAAAACGAGCCTGACAGAGCGCATAACTCGGGGCCTACTGTTGCCCGACCTGAAAGCAATCAGTTTGCCAATGAGGACTCTAGCCTCAGCAATACGACGCTCAATCCTTTTCTGCCATGCCGGCTTTTCCCACGAACGGGATGTGCGAGCCGGCTCCGGCATTTTGGCACCGATAAAACGGCAGACTGCCATTGCAGCGCCAAAGAGGATTGAGTTCGTATCACTGAGGTCGCAGCTGTTCGTCATATATTCTGGCAGCATGCGATTTACGGCCTCAATGACATCCCGATTTCGGATGCTAAGGGGCAATCGTGGAAGCCGTGGCCTCTCCTCGGGAGACAAAGTGCGGAATTCCTGAATCGCCTCCTCTAGTATACTCCTGATTTGCTCTAAATCCCGGGATATCGTTTCCGCCTCATAAACCTCGTCAAGTGATGGTGGAAGTGGTGGCTCTGAAATTGGCTCAGCCACTTGCGGCACATGCGCCGATAAACGGCGCGAGCCATTTAATGAGGATCTAGAGGCGGGAACGACCTCGCGTCGTAGTCCTTCGAGTTCGGTCACGCTAAAGATGTTCGAGCGTAATATGTACCGAACTCGATCCGCTAAGTTTTGTTCCGAGACAGACAATGCAGGCTCCATATACATGAATGCTTGGTGCAGCCTCGCTCGGTAGCCCGTCCGACGAGTTTCTCCCCCCGTCGCACCGTAGTACGCACGCATGAGGTTTTCGTTTTGTGATCTAGTCCATCTCATGCGGCGCACTCCACCAGCGGCGGGAGCCGCTTGCTGAGCCTGTGAAGATTCGCCAAGCGCACTGGTGGCGATGATGGAATTGACCGGCCAGATGTTGGGGCCGGTCTTGGTGCGCCGACTCGCATCCTGTCACGTCTGGCATCAGCGCGACCAGACGCGCCCCGGCGACCCCCGGGTAGCGACCCTATTCGTTCTTCATTTAAATTACTTTCCATCATTATGTACGAAATAACCGTTACGGACCCCAATATTTTTGTACCCGGGGTCAATTAGGAACTCAGCACGGTCAACACTGAGTCCAAGGGGTACTGACTGACTACACTGATGAAGTAGCTACACTGTCACTTCAGCTATTTCCGGCGATGGGGTCGTCACATCCCTACGCTTATTAGTATTATTATTATTATTCCTTTATTTCGGATAACGTTGATCCATAAGTGTTAGTTACAAAGGTCTTACAATCTATGTTAGTAAAGAATATGACGTGTTATAAACAAAACTTATTGAGCATGCCCAGAGGCCACTCGCACGCAATGCCATAGCACAGGACAGTCCCAGCTGTCGGCCACCGCCTGCAGGATGCTGTTGCCACTGGCCCGCACTCTGCGTATCAGCGACGCTGCTCGCTTGCGCATTATGGCTGGGAAACCATCTACACGTGCTTCCGCAAACATTCTGGAAGCACTGCAGAAGCGGGGCAGCCCCAACAGCACCCTGAAAGCGTTATTGTACTGGACTCGCAGGGCGTTTAGCGATTTCTGAGAGTATTTACTCCAGAGGCTGCTCGAGTAAAAAGATTGACAGTAGGCTCGGAAGAGCGTGATCTTGACATCGTGTGTACATCGAGCAAACCTCCGGGCAATCATGTTGCTTCTCACCGCCAACGCCCTACGCTCCCTCTCTATATCCTCGTCATCCTTGAGGTCCTTCGTCATCACATGGCCCAGGTATTTAAACTTTGTAACCCTTTCTATCAAAGTCCCGTTGAGGGTTAGACATGAAATCACACTGGGGCATTTGTTACCTGCCTTAAAAAGTATAAATTTGCTCTTTTTTGCGTTATATATTAGCCCATGTGACTCCGCGTAGGCTTCGCAAATAGCCAAGAGTTTCCTGAGTGCGCCCACCGTCGGTCCCAGCAGCACCATGTCATCAGCATAACTAATGTTGTTTGCTGATACATCACCTATATGGCATCCGACACACATGCTGCTGAGCCTGCCGATGAGCTCGTTTACATATATATTGAAGAGACGTGGGGAGATATATGATGATTTAAGAGGTTTAAGATGGAACTTTATAATTTTTTTAATTTAAGTTTTATTTCCTGCTTTCTAAACTTTACATATTACTTGTAGATACGCTACAATCGAAAATCTATCTCCTTTTTCACAAAAAATACTTTCGGGGATGAAACACGAAATCTAGCCTATTCTGAATCTAACAAAAATTTGGAATTTGGTCACAGAATTATGGGGTTGAATTATGACAGAAAATTAAGACTATTCCAATGAGCCCAAATAAGATTCAACTGCTGTGGGTTGGTGAGGAGTTGGGTATCCTGCATTTTCCGGAAGATGCTGCAGCATTAGGTCAAGTGTACTATATTTTCGCAATATTATTAAAGCAAACAGCACATCAAATTTGAAGTGATCAGACCGATGGAAATCCATCAATATTCAGCAAAATCATCGTTGTTCTTGAGGTGTTTGAGAGCTATTCGAATATCGTACAGGCTGACGTATCTATCTTCGGTATAGTGTCGGGTTAGTCTGGCTCTTAGGTCTTTAGCCAGATCGCTGACAGGCAAACTTGTGGTCGTGTACAATTGTCCGTAGAATTTCTCAACTTCTTCCAGCAACTCAGTCTTAGACGATATGATCCTGCCATCCTCAGTCTTTAGCTTGGTCAGTTGACTTTGTACAACAGAAAGATCTCTCGCGAACACTTTTGAGCCTTTGTTGTGCAGTCAAATTTGGCCGAACAAAATGTCAAAAAACCTTACACTGTCCGGCTTTATCCGGACGGATGGCAACGATATACTCCACCCTACACTACCCTATCCTACCCTACACTTGGTACCTTACCCTTACTACGCTTGGCCTTGGTCTTCCTTCTCATTCAGTTTTTCCAGAAGCTTATCCAATTTATTCTTTACATTCTTCTCTAACACCACATCTCAAACGCTTCCAATCTTTCTCCACCTTTCTCTGTCCCTCTGCGTTTGTGTAAACGCTTCTAATCTATTGCATTGTTCCAAATGTACGTTTTAGGGTTCCGTACCCAAAAAAGACTTCTTTGTCCGTCTGTCTGTCTGTCTGTCCGTGCGTCTGTCACCAGGCTGCATTTCATGAGCCGTGACAGTTAGACAGTTGAAGTTTTCACAGATGATGTATTTATGTTGTTGATGTAACAACAAATACTAAAAAACAGAATAAAATAAATATTTAAGGGGGCTCCTATACAACAAACGTGATTTTTTTGCTCGTTTTTGCTCGATATTGCCAACGGAAACAGGTGGACGCTTGAAATATTCACAAAATATTTAGTTATTATTCACGTTAAATTTAAACTAAATTAAAATAAAATCATCATCATCATATCAGCCGAAGGAAGTCCAATAAATTAAAATAAAATAAATTAAAATATTTATATTATCCCATACAAAAAACATTATTTTTTGTAGAAATTTTTTTAACATTTTTTTTATTAGAACACAAACGGTACATTGATATTTAAGGGATTAAATATAAATAGAAAGGTAAGTCTATACATTCCAACAACGAGTTTCACAATTGTTTAAAATTATTAGCCTACTTATTTATGCACTGTTAAAAAGCTATAAAAAAAGTATCAAATAAATTTAGAAAAAAACAGCAATTATAAAAATAGTAATATGGTAAGGAACCCTTCTTACGCGAGCCCGACTCGCACTTGGCCGGTTTTTATAAGTCTTTTTCTGTTTCTAGTGACATTTTTTTATTGCGTTTAGGTTGTTTTTAGTGTTAAATGCTGTTTGGCCGTGGTCACACTTAAACGATTTTGGGTAGTTATCTGGCGTCATTGGTTATTAAACTGTCTAAATATCTGAAATTAAAAACCTTTTCTTTGGGTTTATTGTTTAAATGAATTATACTGGTAGTTTCTGAAATAGGTAGATTTTTTTTTGTTTAGGGCAAAAGCCGGATAGTTGCCACACTTTTTGAAATCACTCTACCTATATATCTGGGTACAAAAAGCAAAATACTTTATTTTTAAAACTGGCCCGTACTTTGGTTTTTTATCTACAAATTTATGATGAGTAAAAAACATTATCTTTAATATTTTTAGAGTATTAGCGTTTTTTTGCGGACCTCTATATTTTTGGACATCTATCCTACATAGAGGATAGTTGCTTAATCCATGTAAATAAAGTTTAGGATAGATGCTCCGCCGAGAAACAGGACATCTACCTCGTAATAACTTTGATCGCATTTTTCCTTCCCATGCAATTGAACTTAGTGATAGTTGGGGAATCTTTCAATAAATTAATAAATTAGCATGCGATTCATCCACGAAACTAGGGTTATTAAAATCGGGGCAATTATACACCTGGAGCGACTATCCTGGTTTTACCCTATATTTATTTTTAAACTGAATTATTGGAATATTATATCTTTGTACTAGCGATTCAAGCGATTGTGTTTACAACAATGTAATGTAAATACTATGTATGTAAATAAGTATGAATGACAAATCTACAGAAAACTCCATTAATATGAATATTTTATCAAACAGAATACCTACCTGCTGAATATTCTAATGATTATTAAAGACAAAGTACTCACTGTTTCTGACGACAATGCCATCGTAGCCGTCCTCAAATTTGTATCTTAAGAACTCCGCATCCATTATTTACAAGAAATAAAACTTAAAATCTAAAATCAATTTAACAAACATATAAATACATTATTTTTTAACCAAAAACTAGACACTCGACGCTACACTGAACTTCTTTGAGTTGTAAAATAAACATGGAATGTGTGATGTCTGCAACGACGCTATCAGAAGACAATTACTATAATAATATGTTATCCCATCTCAAACAACTTTTGAACAAATAAACCTATCTTACAACTAACAAGGTTCTGCAGTTTTTCAGCTGGAAAACATTATTGTTATTATGATAATTAGCGTGAAAATAGATACTTAGCTGTACATAGAATAAGACTTAATTATCTCTGGTAGAATGAAGTAATTGCGACTACACAAATAGCGGAATGTCCATTACGGTATGTGACAAAACTGGTGTAGGACCCGTTAACTCATCATATATTGAACAACTTTCCCCAAGAGGCAATAGTCAATTCACTTCAAAAATCTTAGACTCTTCATACAAATCGATTAGCTTATTTATGTATTTTGTATGAAGCGTTCAAAATGTTTTTGACGTGATAACGTCTTATAAATCGAATTTATTAACCGCCTCCGTGGCGTGATGGTTAGTCCATTCGCTTCACACCAGGAGGTCCCGGGTTCGATTCCCGGTGGGGTCATCTTGTAAGACTCGGTTTGGTTGGTGATAGGGTATTTTCTAAGGCCAGCTGGCTAGCTACCACCATCTTATCTAAGTCTTGCCGCCAAACATCAGTGTTGAACATATTGATGTGTTCCGGCTTGAAGATAGAATAGCCAGTTCTCCATTGCGTTGGAGAATCTTGGTAAGCCCGCTTCCATTTTCGGCATCATTGTCACTTACCATCAGATGAGATGATACCAAGGGCTTAACAATTGTGAATAAAAAAAAATGCTGGCTGCACTCACGACTCAGTGTCTCGTCCTCATTTGTCACGTCCCGCCTGAGCCGAGCGTGCAAGCGAAAGCGCGGAACAAGCCATAGAGAGGCACGATCTGCCTAAGCGTTCGGCTTGTGACGCGTTATCACGTAAAATTATCGTCCGTAAACCAACTATACAGACAACCAGTTTTATTTTGGAATTAAATTATATGGGTTCATTTGGGAAAGTTGTTACGTTTGGTGAGCAGAAGCCCCAGTTAACCATCTCCGTGGCGTAAGGAATAAGTCTATTAGCTTTACAGCAGGAGGTCGCGGTTTCTGTTCCCGTCGGAGTCTAACTCTGGTGGAAGAGCATTTCTTAATCCCGCCTGGCTAGCTACCACAATCTTATCTAAGTCTTGCCGTCAAGCATCAATGTTAACAACATTGATGTGTTCCGGCTTTAAAATGAGATAGCCAGTTCACAATAACTTTAGGGAATCTTGATAAGCCCACTTCCATCTTCAGCATCATCGTCGATTAGTAGCAAAATTTCTTATATATCGTGAATGTAAGCCACTTTGAAGCCCTGTATTTCATTATATAGATGATTCCTGTTACTGTAAAATTACTGTAGGCTACTTTTTTTCTTGAAAATAGCGTAGTCCGATGCAGTTCCTGAGGGAACTGATAATATACCTACTCTTTTTTTGGTTACTTTCTTTTACATAGCAACGGAACAATGGATTGCTGTGATTTTTTGCACAGAGATGGCTGAGGGGATGGAAAATGACATAATTTACTAGTTAGCATATCCTGACATGGTTCCGGAGGGATCTGGGGAAAACTCATTTCCGCGCTCGCGCACACTTACCCTAAAAGACGGTCATAAAAACAATGTCCACGCGGACGAAGCCGCGGGCAAAATCTAGTATTTTATAAACACAAAAGCATGAATGTTTGTTTGTTTGGTCCTTTTTTACACCTAAACAGCCAAACGGATTTTAATGAAATTTAATTAGATAGAAGCACTGAATTAGCACTAGTTCGCGAGCCGCCGCACCGTGCACCCTCGATCACAGTCATAAAATCGATATCCACGTGGGAGAAGCCGCGGGATAAAGTATATTTAAAAGATTTATCGCCGCATTCACGAAACATTTGTTGTATCCCATCTTTTGTCATTTTATGTCACACCTTATAGTCCAGTTTTTCATAAATGTAGATAATAATTTGAATAATTGTCCCACCGTGGGCTGTGAGAAGTTAATAAGAAGATTGAGAAAATAATTTATGAAAAACTTTAAGTTTTATTAAAAAAACAATTCGTGTCTTCTCAACAAACCCTTTTATTCGTCATGTATGGGTGTATAAAAAGTTACGTGTCCGCCATCTTTGAGTGTACATTATAATTATTGAATTTAAAATTACGTCACTTAGCTTACCATGCATTGTCGTCCAGACTAAACGTGTATGCAAAATTTTAGCTCAATTTTGATACCATATACCCAAATACCTAGCAAACTACGTACAAAATAATACATAATATAGGTACTACATCATCATATCATCTCATATACGTCCCCACCGAGGGGTTCGAACCTAACCTGAATTAGGGCGATCGGGCCTTAGTCGACCACGCGGGCCCAGTGCGGGTTGGTCGACAGGTACTTCATAATGTAAGTTATCTAATATAATAATAACTGTAAATGTAAAAGAAAAACATAATAATATGCATATAATAAAATAAATAAACTATAAAATAAATAAATTTGTCTAACTTTAAGAAGGAAAAGACAAGAAGTGTTCTTTTAATTTAGATTTACAAGAATACACACCCTGACTATCGCAAATCTCACGTGGAAGTGAGTTCCAACCTAACCGCATGCAAGAAGAAGAAATAAGAATAGAAGTAAGTGGTTTGGGTGGGAAAAGAAAGGAGGGATTTAATATGAGCACGGGAGTGATGGTCGGAAGGATGCTGCAAATTAAAGCATTCCCGTAGGTAGGATGGAGAAGAAGGATTGTAAAAAATGTCAAAAAGAAGACTAAAGATACGAGTGTTCCTGTGACGACGAATCGAAAGCCACTTGAGTTGCTGGCGGTATTGGGAGATATGGTCAAACTTACGTAGGACAAAAATAAATCTAAGACAGAGATTCTGGAGACGCTCTAGTTTGATGAACTTTTCTTCTGTTACATTTAAGCATCAAGTAATCTTGTTCAGTCTTTAATAATTAATGTAGACGAAAACTCTGAAGATACTTCCACCTGCAGAGAAAGTGATTAAAATTAATGATAAATTCTAAATAAAAAATACCTATTTAATTTTAATTCTTATATGAAATTTCATCATGACACTACTTCTATGCTTTAGTTATTGTTCTGAGCTCGTCACTTCTGCAACAAATACTTCTGGGTAGCTCCCTAAACCCTAAAAGGGAAAAAAATGCTTGCGGCGCGGCGCTTTAAATGGAGCAGTAATCAAAACGAACCATGGGTACCGTCTGAGAGACAATTTTGTAACAGATACACACGCATTCACTCTTTTTATTCATATAGTCGTTCACGGCATGTGAATATCGACTGTTGCTCTGGCATAAAAATTAAATTATACAATAAAAATTAAAAATAATAATAATAAAATTATGCAGTTAAATTGTGGCGGAATCATGCCGCAAGCAGAACTACAAAGCTATTTTTTTTCTTTTGTGGATCCATAAAAATGGACTCATATTTTAAACATTGTCATACATATATTTTTTTTCTCTGACAATCACTAGTGTGACCTGGTCTAAGGTATAAATGTAAACTTATTTTTTTATAGATTTAAAAAATCAGGGTATTTTTTCAAAATTGGGTTCTTTGATAAGCGCTATAAGTTGATCACTGAAAATGGTTAATTCATAAACGACTACTCATATTGGCTAAAAAAGAAAATAATGATCCAAAAAAAATAATGATCCTATGTTATCATTTATATCAAATCAGCCAAAAGTTATCCACTGCTGGACAAATGCCTCCCCAAAGGTTTTGCACAACGACCAGTCCTGCGCTGCCCGCATCCAGCGGCTTCGCGCGACTTTTCCACGTTGCGGCAGTAAAGTTCTTGAGTGGCGCACGCGCACCGAACGACGTAGCGGCAGGCCTTCCACTGGGTAGGGCGACGGCCTGGTAAAGGCGGCGGGATATAACCTGCAGTAAATACAAGTGCGTGAGCGACTAATTAAATATTTTGATACTATCTGTGTCCCGCGGCTTCACCCGCATGGACAACGTTTGTCTTTTCGAGGGTGCGCAGTGCCGCGAGCGTGGAAAACAGTAGCTGTTGTGTATTTAATTATGTACTCATAACCAATGTGAGGGTATTCTTAAAATAAATCAGTGTCTAACCAACTTGCGTGTGTTTCACTACATGGTGACAGCGGTGCCGGGTTTTTAATCGTTTTACGTTGTAAAATCTGTGCGGACCTATTTAATACTATTCTGATTAGTGAGTAATTAATCCGGGTAATAAGAATTTAAAAATAAATAATGGAACACGCGCGTCCTCCGGCAGAATTATCACTCGATGGCAGTCCGGCCGCGCGATCCGACTCGTGGCAAAGATGGCGGAAGCTGTTCGAAGTGTTTTTAAAGGCGTCTGGAGTGAGCAAAGAACCTAAAGAAGTCCAGGCTAGTTTGTTGGTTAACCTCATTGGATCGGCGGGGTACGAAGTATTTATAACGTTCACATATCAGGAAGGTGAAAGTGAGGATGATATTGCGAAACCGAATCTCACTCTTAGGCGATTTAAATTCTTTACACGCAATCAGGAAGAAGGAGAAAACATAGATCAATATGTGACCGCTCTGCGTCTGTTGAGTCAGCAGTGTGAGTTTGGCGAGTTGCAAGAGAGTTTGTTGCGAGACAGAATCGTGTGTGGAATTATCAACAATATTGTCAGAGACCGATTACTTCGTACCGACGATTTGAAATTGGCAAAGGCTATTCAGATTTGTCAAGCGGCAGAAATATCAAAGGAGGAAAGTTTGTGCATCGACGGCTCGTCAGGGAGCGGTAGTATGCAGGTGAACGCAGTACAAGATGGTAACGGCAGCGCGCGAGGCACGCGTGGCGGGTCGGTGCAGCGAGGCGGCGGAGGCCAGCGGCGCGGGCGGCGCGGCAGCGGCAGGGCCCGCTCGGGCGCGCGCCCCCCTTGCGTCACGTGTGGCGCCAGCCGCTGCCCCGGCGAGGAGTGGTGTCCAGCACGCAATGCGTTGTGTTATGTTTGTGAAAATAAAGGCCATTTTTCGCGAGTGTGTCAACACAAAAAAGTGATTCGTAAGGTTCTAAATTTGAGTGTAGAATCCGTCGAAAGTAACTACGAGGACAGTGAGGAGGAATTATTCTACGTGAATGCTATTGGTGAGAACAAAAAGTTAAAAAATTCTTCTAAGGAATGGGTAGAAATTACTAAATGTAATGGTAAGAAGTTTACTCTAAAAATAGATACAGGAGCTATGATAAATGTAATTTCTAAAAATGAGTACTTATACTTAGGTTTATTGCTGGACAATTTAAAGCCGTTCACAAAAGGAGTACATTCCTTTACTGGAAATCCGTTGCCTATTCTGGGCCTGAGTGACATAAGATTTGAACACAAAAATAAATGTTATGTTTTGCCATTTGTTGTTGCAGATTTAAATTGCCAAAATGTACTCGGTTTGGAAGGTTGCATTGCTTTAGGACTGATTAGCCGTGTAAATGCAATAAATATTGAGAAATATTCACATTTATTTAAGGGTCTAGGCAAATTACCAGGAAAATATAGTATTGTCGTAGATAGGAGTGTCCAGTCGGTCATATGCCCAACTAGGAAAATACCTTTAGGACTAAAGGGTAAATTATTAGAGGAGTTACGTAGAATGGAAGGGCTAGATGTAGTTCGGAAAGTCACTCACCCAACAGATTGGGTCAATGCCATTGTTTTGGTTCCAAAAAAGGATGGCAGCATTCGTGTATGTTTGGACCCGCGACCTCTGAACCGCGCGGTGCGCCGCGCGCATTACGTACTGCCGACGGTGCCGGAGCTGGCGGCGCGCCTGCGCGGCGCCACCGTGTTCAGCGTGCTCGATGCACGCTGCGGCTTTTGGATGGTTGAGATCGACGACGCGAGCGCTGATATGTGCACGTTCAGCTCGCCGTTCGGTCGCTATCAGTTCTTACGTTTGCCATACGGTATTGATTGTGCGCCTGAGGTTTTTCATGCGAAACTAAGACAACATCTAGAGGAATTAGAGGGTGTAGAACCTTTTATCGATGACGTCATTGTATGGGGACGTAATAAAGATGAACACGATAGGAGATTAGAGTGTCTATTACAACGCGCGCAGGCAATAGGTATAAAGTTTAATCAGGAAAAATGTAAATTTGGTGTGAATGAAATTAAATCATTAGGTCACAAGTTTGACGCAAATGGTATGCAACCTGATGACTCAAAGGTACAAGCGATAATGGGAATGCCTTATCCTACCGACAGGAAGGCTCTAGAAAGGTTTTTAGGAATGGTCAACTACCTATCTAAATTTATTCAGAATTATTCTGAGTGCGTAAACGTTTTGAGGGCTTTGTTGAAAAAAGATTCGGAGTGGGTGTGGGAGGCGCACCACTCCGCGGCGGTGGATGAGCTAAAGCGCAAGCTGGGCAGCGCGCCTGTGCTAGCGCTGTACAGCGAGCGCGCGCCCATCGTACTGTCAGTGGACGCCAGCTCGCACGCACTGGGTGCCGTGCTGCTGCAGGAGGGGCGCCCGGTCGAATTCGCCTCACTCACGCTCACCGACACGCAGACCAGGTACGCCCAAATAGAGAAGGAAATGTTGGCTATAGTGTTCGCGGTCGAGAGGTTTAGGCAGTATATTTTAGGCAGACCGGACGTGATTGTTCAAACTGACCACAAGCCACTCGAGGCTTTGTTCAACAAGCCACTCGTCTCGGTTCCGTCTCGTCTACAGAGGATGATGATGAGGGTTCAAGGGTATGACTTCAAGGTAATATATACTCCGGGTAAATATATGTATATCGCAGATACTTTATCGCGAGCTCCTCTGGCAGAGCTGAGGCCCGACCAAGTTACAGACGACGTTGAAGCTCAGGCATGTTTTATGATTATTCACGTGCCGTTTAGCCAACAAAAAATAGATTTAAATAAAAAAGAAACAGAGGCCGATAGGGACTGCAGATTGTTAATAAAGTGCATACTGAACGGTTGGCCTAAACGTAGGCGAGATGTCGATGTAAGAGTTAATGTTTTCTGGCCATATCGTGAGCAGCTTCACTGCGTCGATGGTATCATCTTTAAAGGAGATTGTATATTTATTCCTCGCAGCTTACGGGAAGACATGTTATCTCGAGTTCACGAGGGACACTTGGGAATAGACCGATGTAAGCGGCGCGCGCGAGAGGTAATGTTCTGGCCGGGTATGAGTGAGGACGTGGAGCGCGCCGTGCGGCGTTGCACCAGCTGCGCACTGCACGCGCCCGCTGCGCGTCGCCAGCCGCTGTTGCAGCACCACGTGCCCGCACTGCCCTGGCACAAAATAGGCTCGGACATATTTGAATATAGGAAAAAGAGCTTTATCGTTTTAGTAGACTTTTTTTCCAATTTCGTTGAGGTAGGTGAACTGAAAGGTTTAAGCTCCAAGCATGTGATAAACTTCATGAGAGAACAGTTTGCGAGGCACGGGATACCAGCTGAGTTGGCAACCGATAACGGGCCGGCTTATAGTTCGCGAGAATTCAAAAGTTTTATGCGTGAATGGGAAGTGCGACATGTGACGTCATCCCCGCACTATCCACAATCAAACGGTAAAAGCGAAAGGGCTGTACAGACTGTGAAAAACTTGCTTAAAAAATGTGAAGACTCAGGACAAGATTTCTCTCTAGCTTTGCTAAATTTAAGAGCTACGCCACGAGATGGTTTGGATTCACCGGCACAGATGTTAATGGGAAGGCGTTTAAACACTAGATTACCAGTTAGTGCAAAATTACTTAGTGAAAAAGTAGATAATGAACAAAATTATCAGTCATTAATGGCGCAAAAAGAAAAGTGCAAACAGTATAATGATAGGTCTTCAAGGTCCCTCAAGCCTTTATGCCTCGGTGATAAGGCAACGTTAATAACCAACGGTAGCAGAAAACCGGTTTCAATAGTAGAGCGCGCACCTGAGCCACGTTCGTTTATAGTGGAAGACGAGGGAGGGTGTCGTTTCCGGCGTACTCGCAGTCAGCTAGTGGTACGTGATGCTGAGCCTGCCCGTTGTACAAATGTTGGGGTAACAGCAAGCGGTTCGCCAAATTTGATTTTGAAAATAGGAGTACGTAAGCGTAAGAAAACCACAGCAACTGTTGATCAAGAGATCACACTGGCAGATGCTGTGCCTGATGGGGAGCAATTAGATAATAAAATACCGTCAAGTAGGAGTATCGGCAGAAACGTCGACATCGGCGTCCCAGGGCGCAGTTAGTGCTAATCAGAGTTTGAATAGCTCGGCTGCTAGTCTAAGTGAGGAGATGTCGTCTGCTACATCCTCCCCTATCGTTTTAATAGAGAGGTCAAAGGAAAGAGCTGCACGAATGCTAAATAACTTGTAGTACCTACTTACTCTTACTATAGATTAAACACCTAGCTTTTGCCTACCAACTTTGTTTTAAATACGAGAAACTAACTTTTATTAAGTTCTGTATTTTAATTTTTTTTGTTTTATTTTTCGGAGAACAGAAGATAAGTTTATGATAGTTTAAAAAAAAATGTTTTCTTTATAGAAAGGGAAAGATGTTGTGTATTTTATTATGTACTCATAACCAATGTGAGGGTATTCTTAAAATAAATCAGTGTCTAACCAACTTGCGTGTGTTTCACTACAGTAGCCTATGTCACACCCTTGACACTTCATACAACGAGCCAGAAATGACATTTCAAAAAACAAATGACAGAACAAACAAAATGGCGGCGCAATCCTATACGTTCGACAACCAAACTGTAACCAATCTGTATCAATATGGTTGACGAGGGGGTGAGGTCGCGATCTAGAGGCGGCAGGGAGTGTCCATACTGTATGTTAGTACTAATATATATACTTTGCCTATGTGTTAATCCAGGTTCTTACCTGTCAACCTACTAAATTTAAGCCAGATCCGTTCAGTAGTTTTTGCGTGAAAGAGTAACAAACATACATCCATACATTCATACATTTTTCCGAACTTTCACGTTTATAATATTAGTAGGATATATTTTTTATGCATTAAGTACAAATAATCATTTTTTGGTTTGAAGAATAAAATGGTTTGATTAGTGAAAATTATGAAGTTATCAATAATTTCATCATTACAGCTCATATACGTCCCCACCGAGGGGCTCGAGCCTACCCTGAATCAGGGCGATTAGGCCTTAGTCGACCACGCGGGCCCAGTGCGGGTTGGTCGACTTCACACACAACCTTCGAGTCTCTTCGCAGGCGTGTGCAGGTTTCCTCACGATGTTTTTCCTTCACCGTTAAAGCAATCGGTTAGTATATGTACGTAAGTTTTTGAAAAACTCATTGGTACATTGGAAGTCCAGATTTGAACCCGGTACCTCTGGTTAGATGGACCGAGTCGTTACCGGTTGAGCCACCGACGCTTTTTTTTAATAATTTATGTTCAGGGGAACAGCGAAAATGATGGACTATAAATCTAATATGAGCTCATATGCCTACCGTGGACCCTGCCCGATGCCCCCTCCACCTTCCTACCTCCCCTTTAACTCTCTTCACACTCACCTCCACCCTCGCACGTAAATTTTGTTCGTTAGGTCATGGCTAATAAAAAAATATGTTTGATTCAAACATCAAGGCATATATTTGCTAGAACACAGTACATACAATACGAGTGATAGATGTTTCATTATGTTCAACCCATTAACACGTCTAAAATCATCATATCAGCCAAAGGACGTCCACTAATGGACATAGGCCTCCCCCAAGGATTTCCATGACGACCGGTTCTGCGCTGCCCGTATCCAGCGGCTGGTCGCGACCTTCACCAGGTCATCGGTCCACCGAGTGGGAGGCCTTCCTATGCTACGTTTTCCGGTGCGCGGTTGCCACTCGAAAACTTTAATGCCCCAACGGCCATCTGTTCTACGAGCTATGTGCCATTACGATAATGGCTAAACTCGTCTAAAATCATACAATACTCGTATTATTAGATTTAAAATTTGTTATTTAAATAGTCTTACAGAACAAAAGCATTCCTCTGAAAGCCACTTCGTAATCTGTGAAGAAACTTTGTACAGAGGCCAACATATCAAGTTAGACACTTTGGACTTTGTACTATTTTTATGTCGTATGCGTATGGATCAGAATCGCACTACGAGCACAGATTTGAATAGAAGGATCCACCTGTCTCCATATTTGACTCAGATTTTCTTGATACAAGCAAAAAGTAGCGCCATCTAACATAACTCGTACGAACTAGCGTAAGCGAGAGTTGACGTCAGTGCCGCGTTAAAAGAACCTTGGTAGAATTGTCGCTTTAAAATTCGTTTATTTAATTTGTTTTCAAGAAAAAATACAATGTAAGGTTACTTAACGATGATACAACATCCCATGTTTCTTTTTAGCCTTTCTTTCATTATTTTTACAGCCTCTAACAACACAATAAGGCATTTTTATAGGGAATATCTTTCCACCGCACTGTACAATTTCCCGCAGACGACTGAGTCGCGAGTGTGCGAAACTTTCGATTTTCGCACCAATTCGCTGGGACTATTAGTCGCGCGCGTTGGCCGGGTCCTTACGCCAGTAATATATAAGTCACTGACTACGAGTGTCTAGTTTGATGTGCTGGCATCTGTATATAAATACCTACTTATTATAGTAGTTATTTTTTGGATTTCAAATAAATAAAATTGGCGATTTCAAAACCTGAGTAAACTGTATCGCATTAAAAACGGTAATCCGGTATTTTTTTTTACTTAGTCAAATCCGTTACTTTTCAACCGACTTCCAAAAAGGAGGAGGTTCTCAATACGACTGTATTTTTTAAAATGTTTGTTACCACAGAACTTTCGACTGGGTGAATCGATTTTGACGATTCTTTTTTTATTTGAAATCTGGTACATCCCGTGTGGTCCCATATAAATTTTATCAAAATCGGTGTAGTACTTTATGAGAAAATTAACAAAAACCAAAAAAAATAATGCAAAATTGTACTAAGTTGTTGCGATGGAAGTCGGTTTTTTTAACGTGGTTAGCGTAAAAACGCAACATATGAGTATGACGCCGTACATTGCCTTTCGTTTTTGAAGAACTAATTTTGTAATTTTGATGAATATAAAATTTTTAATTATGTAAAACAAGCAACATTTTCAGTTATTGTTAGTATTTTCACACGTAGTTTATTGTTTACTTTACACGATATTTTCGGGAGCAGCTTAGACAATGAAACCACACGATACAAGACTGACTGATTTATTTTAGTGACGGTAGTTAACATAATATAACATATAAGTACCCACATATACACCAGTTAGGAATGAATAAAAACTTTTTAAAACATATTTATTTTTGATACTGCAAAATATCGGTTTTAAACATGTCATATACTTATACAAAATTTTCATTCTTCTTTTCTACAAGTGTTATCGGGTGCTCTCGAATAGCCTGCTAGACAATTTGCTACAAAATTGTCATAATTGAATATTCCTATAAAATCAGTGACTGTTTTACCATTTGAAGTGGATGTATCAGAGCCATTTGAAGTGGATTTAGCAGCATCAGTTGTAACATTTGAAATCGTCGAAACGGTTGTTATTTCAATGGTAGTAGTAGTCACTTCAGATTCCTTAGATTTTTCACTTGTAGAAGGTACTTTATTTGTAGATGTTTCTTCATTTGTTGATGTTTCTTTATTTGTAGATGTTTCTTTATTTTTATATGTTTCTTTTTCAACACTTCCTGGTTCAGCTTTATTCTTATTTTTATTGAAATGTAAAACGTCTTTCACTCCGTCCCTAAAATTGCCGTCCCTAAAGTCTTTTACAAGTCCACCATTAATTTCTCCATACTGCAAGGTGAATATGTAACAGAAGAAAACGAAAATGGAAAACTTCATCTTTAGTGACACAAAATGGCTCGCTTCTCACACGTCTAGTTACAAGACGAAGTTGAAGATAAATAGCTCCAATAAATATGAAGTCAGATAACCTTTCGACTTCTTCAATTTTATAATCTTTGACATTCGTTCTTACGACGAGTCCGCTGCGCCCAATTTTTACGAAACATTTATTGCTAAACACGTCTGCTACGATTTTTGTGTTTGGACAGTGTTGGGGTTTTTTGTACTTAAAAAAAAGTGCGAGCCGGACTCGCGTACTGAGGGTTCCGTACCACCACATCTCTCCTCGCGAGTATAACAATGATACCTACTCACAACAAACAAAATACATTAACGCGAGCGTCAGAAAAATGCTTTTTTTACTCAGGCATTTACTCACACTCACACTTTTTTTTAAATCCACAATTGGTAAGTCCTTGACATCACCTCACTTCGTCGGTTTTTGTTACATTTTGTTGTTCCACTTCAGAATTAGCACTATATTCACACTAAGTTTAACGCTTGTTTGTATTGCCGTTTTCACGATAGAGCAAAAACACTAAATGTAAGTTTTTAGTTGACAAAATCATTTTTTTATAATATAACTACAAATTTAGAGTTTTCGGATTTTTCCTTTACTTGTGCTGTGAGACCCCGCTTATTGTCAAATTTCATAATTCTGGGTCAACGATTTATAGGTTTTGATTTAATTCATCATATCAGCTCATGTATGTCTTCATCGAGGGGCTCGAGTCTGCTCTGAATTAATTTTAACTTGATACCTCCACGACAAAAAGTACATGAAGTCTGGTTCTGGTCTGTGTATATTAGAGCATTTCCAATCATGGTTTGATTGGAAATGCTCTAATTTGTACATTTCACTGTAAATTTCATTTGGTTTACTCCCCAACTAGCAAAGTTTGATCGTATAATGATCGAGAAAACGTTTTGGTCACAACCTGAGGTCGGACCGTTTTGGTCGTATTGCAATCGTATTAACGTTTATACGACGCGAAATAGGCGGAAATTATAAAACTTACAGTCGTATAGCAGACGTGTTAAGGTCGTATTAATGAATACTAAGAAGTTAACAGTCATATAAATATCACATATACAAAATACATTCGTATAGCAATCATAAAAGTGATTGAGGTATGACCATTTTGTCGTATAGTAATCTATTAGACGTCATATAACTTTACAAAAATTGTGAAGTAATCATTGGCATAACCTTTACACGGATACATGATGTCTACGTAGTTCAGTGGATGTGAGTGAAGTGTAAGATAATAACTATTTGAAACTTGTTTAATCACATTATTACATCTGCCATGTTTATTACTAAATGTTATTTGCAATAAAGTTAATATATAAGTTGGTCTTACTCTTAGTATAACTCTTAGTATTTACCTTTTCTAATGGGAATTAAATTTATCGACGATTATTAATGTTATTTTATATAATTTTTAATGCCCCCTTCGAATTATTGTAGAATAATATTAATTAATTATTTTATTTATTTATGTTATATTTGGCCGTATGGCTCCCGGCTTAGAATAGGGCCATCCTATTTCATCCAATAGGTGTCGTAAAAGCCGACTAATGGACTCAAACCGGAGGATGGGCAGCAGCGTCTTTCCGTGACTTGCAGCCATTCTGCAACACTGCGATCGCCAACCCGCCTGCCAAGCGTGGCGATTACGGCAACACCCCCCAAATGACCGACACAAAGAAAAAACGGCCCCTAGTCCCCGGCGGCCCCGCTATTCCTGGCTCCGGTAGCGGTCAAGGTAACGGCGGGGCATGGGGTGCAAAGAATCCCCGGCAGATGCCAGGCTACCAAAACAAAAGACCTCTGGCCCTGGCAACCTACAACACGCGCACACTACGAACCGACGTAAAGCTAACAGAACTCGAGGAAGCATTGAGCAGGTTACGATGGAACATCGTAGGATTGTGTGAAGTCCGAAGAGAGGGGGAGGACACCATAATCCTTAAATCCGGAAACGTGCTCTATTTCCGGGAGGGCGACCAACTGTCCGAGGGTGGTGTCGGGTTTCTAGTCCACAAGTCCCTCATTAACAATGTGGTCCGGATCGAGAGTGTTTCGACGAGGGTAGCGTACCTTATTCTCCGAATTACCAAACGGTATTCGCTGAAAGTTATTCAGGTATATGCACCGACCGCGCAACACTCCGACGACGAAGTGGAGCTCCTATATGAGGATATCTCTAGAGCTCTACATAATAGCTCCCGGACTGAATACACCATTGTTATGGGGGACTTTAACGCGAAACTGGGCAAACGAAGTGATGGTGAGCTGAGAGTGGGGCAATTTGGATATGGAGAGAGAAATGCACGTGGCCAGCTGCTGGCCGACTTTATGGAGAAGGAGGGCCTCTTTATGATGAACTCCTTCTTCAAAAAGCCGAAACAGCGAAAGTGGACATGGTTGCATCCCAATGGCGTAACGAAGAACGAGATCGACTTCATCTTGTCGACAAGAAGGCAAATATTCAATGATGTCTCTGTGATCAACTCAGTCAAAACAGGAAGCGATCACCGAATGGTAAGAGGCACATTGAATCTAAAGAAAAAGCTAGAAAGATGTCGACTGATGAAGTCCACACTCCGACCAGCGCCCATCCAGCTTCAAAACCCCGAAAACTTTCAGCTCGAGTTGCACAATCGCTTCGAATGCCTAGGAGACTGCGAGAATGTGGACGATTATAACGACAGGTTCGTGGAAATTGTCCAAACCATCGGGTCTAAGATTTTTAAAACTCGCCGTTCAAACAGAACCAAAAAAATCTCTGACTTCACCAGCAACCTCATGGAAGAAAGACGCAGATTGGTTTTGCAGTCCTCTGAAGACGCTACTCAGTATCGGCAACTAAACAGGCAGATCTCTAAGTCTCTAACTCGCGATTTGCGCTACTTTAATACAAATTGTATTAAAGAGGCAATTGAGAACAACAAAGGCTCAAAAGTGTTCGCTAGAGATCTGTCTGTTGGTCAAAGCCAACTGACCAAGCTGAAGACTGAGGACGGCAGGATCATATCGTCTAAGACTGAGTTGCTGGAAGAAGTTGAGAAGTTCTACGGACAATTGTACACGACCACACGTCTGCCTGTCAGCGATCTGGCTAAAGACCCAAGAGCTAGACTAACCCGACACTATACCGAAGATATCCCGGACGTCAGCCTGTACGAGATTAGAATGGCTCTTAAACAGCTTAAAAACAATAAGGCACCGGGTGATGAAGGAATTACGGCTGAACTTCTGAAAGCAGGTGGAACACCGGTACTTAAAACTCTTCAGAAATTATTTAATTCCATTATACTTGAGGGACAAACACCTAAGGCATGGCCCAGAAGTGTGGTCGTGCTTTTCTTCAAAAAGGGCGACAATACCCTGCTGAAGAACTACAGACTCATCTCACTTCTGAGCCATGTATACAAACTGTTTTCGAGGGTCATTACGAATCGTCTCGCACGCAGGTTTGATGACTTCCAGCCTCCCGAACAAACCGGTTTCCGAAAAGGATTTAGTACCATAGATCACATACATACGCTGCGGCAGATTATACAGAAGACCGAAGAGTACAATCAGCCACTATGCTTGTCGTTCGTGGACTATGAGAAAGCCTTCGATTCGGTCGAAACCTGGGCTGTATTACAGTCTCTCCAGAGGCGCCAAATTGACTATCGATACATCGAAGTGCTGAAGTGTTAGTATGAAAACGCCACCATGTCGGTTCGCCTCCAGGATCAAAACTCGGAACCTATCCAGCTGCAGCGAGGGGTGAGACAGGGAGACGTTATATCTCCGAAACTGTTCACCGCCGCCCTGGAAGATGTTTTTAAGCTTTTGGACTGGGGTGGACTCGGCATCAATATCAATGGTGAGTACATCACCCACCTTCGATTCGCTGACGATATAGTGGTCATGGCTGAGACTATGGACGACTTAGGCACAATGCTCGATGGCCTCAGTAGAGCCTCTCAACAAGTGGGTCTCAGAATGAACATGGACAAGACGAAAATTATGTCAAACGTCCGTGTCATACCTACTCCTCTGAAGGTTGGAGGCTCTACACTCGAAGTTGTTACCGAATATGTATACCTGGGACAAACAGTCCAGTTAGGTAGGTCCAACTTCGAGAAAGAGATCAATCGTCGAATCCAACTCGGCTGGGCAGCGTTCGGGAAGCTTCGCAATATCTTTACGTCCCAGATACCGCAGTGTCTTAAGACCAAGGTCTTCGACCAATGTGTGTTGCCAGTGATGACGTACGGAACTGAGACATGGTCGCTTACTATGGGCAATGGAGCGTGCTATGCTCGGAATTTGTCTGCTTGATCGAATCAGAAACGAGGAGATCCGTAAGAGAACCAAAGTAACCGACATAGCTCTCGGAATTGCTAAACTTAAGTGGCAGTGGGCAGGGCACATTGCTCGTAGAACAGATGGCCGTTGGGGCAGTAAAGTTCTCGAGTGTAGACCACGCACTGGAAAGCGTAGTGTAGGCAGGCCTCCCACTCGGTGGACCGATGACCTGGTGAAGGTCGCGGGAAGCCGCTGGATGCGGGCAGCGCAGAACCGGTCGTCGTGGAGATCCTTGGGGGAGGCCTATGTCCAGCAGTGGACTTCCTTCGGCTGATATGATGATGATGATGTTATTTTTAATATTACATTAATGCAACTTTATGTAGTGATGATAACTATTATAAGACATCTTATGACTGTAAGTCACATTACACGACTTTAATTTATTTGCTGTCCGCCATTTTCAGGGTACCGTTAAAGAAGTAAAAACCCGTGGCACAAAAATTTCATTGAAATAACAATATGGTAGTGATTGTAGACGTTGATAAATTTTTAACTTTGAACTGTTTAATTTTCATTAAAAACGAACTAAAAAAATCACAACAAAGGAAAATAATCAAGTTCAGTTTGTGAAAGAGTAGCACGTAAAACCATTAAATAATTAAAGTATTTATAATAATAAGTTATTAAAACCTTTAGTTATTTAAGGCGTATCCATCTGAATATTCGTCTTTTAAACATTGTATAAAAGTCGTATAAGCATTCTCAAAAGTTCTTATACAAAACGGGTATAGGACAATACGTTTTGTAAGAGGTAAATTTATGACGTTTATATGATTGTCAAGTAAAAATCTTATTACTGACCAAAAGCAGTGTTGTGGTCGCGATTACAACCTCCTGATTATCGTCATATAAATTATATCTATATCACTTTCGTATAAAATACTGTTACACAAATCCTTGAAATTTGAGATACAACTATATAACATCTATATAACTAAATGTTATTTAATCTCTAAATTATAGGACAACTTTGCTAGTTGGGTCGTAGGTTCGTTTTCTCTTAACAACTTTAACAATCGCTACAGAGCTTGATGAATAAGGCCAATTAAGTCTCAAATGGCATACTGACGTTAACGTAACAATAACATTCTTAATCTTATCATTATAAAAATGTTGCCAAGTGCGTGTCGGACATGCGCAGAGTAGGGTTCCGTAGTATTAACATAAAAATATTCGATAATTCTATAAACAATACATAAATAAAAATCAAAAACTACTTAAAATAAAAGAATTAATAACATGTCCATTTTTTTTATGCACATTTGGTAAACCCTTGACAACATCTCACCTGGTGGTAAGTGAAGATATTGTTAGACATTTATATATTACGCAGTTAATAACCAATCTTTTATAAATAATTACAAGGACATGACTTTCATTTCTTCCGAACACCAACAATATTTTTATTCGTTTCTAGGTGACGTGGTGGATTATAGACAATCATATAAAACCTTCTCCAACACGCACCCTTAATCCAGCTCATCACCACACACGCTCATGCGCACCCTTAACCTTACGTGTCAATCGTAACATATATATAAACATACAAAAATATCAATGGGTGTGCATGCTCTTTTATGATACATATATTACATTACGCAAAGTGTATCCACCCTTATATTATACACAAAGTAATTTTACATCAAATTCCCAAAATAAACTAATAACAAATAAAATATTAAATTATCCATTAGAAAAAGCTCTACAAATCTGACTTAAACATGTTAGATATTTATATATTACGCAGTTAACAACCAATCTTTTATAACTAATTACAAGGACATGACTTTCATTTCTTCCGAACACCAACAATATTTTTATTCGTTGCTAGGTGACGTGGTGGATTATAGACAATCATATAAAACCTTCTCCAACAGATATTATATACTAAAAGGTAAAACTAACATACAACCTATAACAATAACAATAAAAAATAATTATTATAAAAGGAGAATAATGTGTGTTAAAGAGATGGAAAGACTATTTTGAAAGTTTTTTGAAAGAGAGGAAGTGCAGGTACAATATCCAGCACCTTCCATGGAAAGTAATATAAATGTTGATGAGAGTGAGATAAGCATGGATGAGATAGTGAAAGCGTTGAAAAGTACGAGATTAGGTAAGGCTGCAGGGTATGACAGGATTACCGTCGAGATGCTGAGGGCTGGACAGGGCATAGTGGCTAGCCAGCTGTATCGCCTTTCAGTTTGTGCTGGCGAAATTGGCAAATACCGGGAGACTGGTGCGAAGCCTTAATCGTGCCATTGTATAAAGGAAAAGGGTCACGGCAGTACTGCATAAATTACCGCGGTATAAGCCTTCTCAGTGTCGTCGGTAAATTGTATGCGAAAGTGTTGATTGAAAGGGTTGTGAATGAAACAGACGAAAAAGTATGGGATGCACAAGCGGGATTTAGAAAGGGAATGGGATGTACGGATCAGGTCTTTTCCTTGCGGTGCATAGCCGAAATGTGTTTGGCTAAAACCAAGAAGGTCTATTGCGCGTTCGTGGATCTAGAAAAGGCCTATGATAGAGTGGTGAGGAATGAGTTGTGGTCAGCATTGTCCGTGAACGGTGTGAGCAGTATCCTCATACTAGCATTGCAGTCTCTTTATAGGGATTCCACTGCTTGTGTAAGGATAAATGGGGCATACACTGAATGGTTTAATATCGAAAAGGGTGTCAGACAGGGATGTGTAGCGTCACCGTGGCTGTTTCATCTGTTCATGGACAATTGCTTGACAGATTTAAAAGTGATGAAAATGGGTTGAGAATGAATAAGTTACTCGTCAAATGTTTTCTCTATGCTGATGACCAATTATTACTTGCGTCTTCGGCCGAGGATTTGCAGGAGATGGTAACTGCTATGAGTGGTGCTTTTGTTAGAAAGGGAATGAAGATGAATGTAAAGAAGACAAAAGTGATGGTGTTTGAAAGAGATGAGACAGTGACAGACTGCAATATCGTGATTGGTGATGAAAAAATTGAACACGTGAATATACGTGTATATATACGTGTTTGTGTATCTGGGTTCAAAGTTTACAAGAGATGGAAAGTGTGAGAGTGATATTGAAAGAAGAGTGAATGCAGGAAACATGGTGAATGGAGCTTTACACTCCTTTATGAACAGTTGGAAGGTATCTAACAAGGCTCGTTTTGCTGTGCATGAGGGGGTGTTGGTTTCGACACTCATGTACGGAAGTGAAAGTTGGGTATGACAGAAGAAATATGAAAGCAGAATAAATGCAGTTGAGATGAGAGCGTTAAGAAGTATGATAGGAGTTAAACTGACTGACAGGATAAGAAATAGTGAGATAAGGAAAAAAGGATAGCTCTCAGGGTTTTGGAGCTTGATGGGTGCTGGTCGGAGCGAAGACTTCATCAGTCGACATCTTTCTAGCTTTGTCTTTAGATTCAATGTACCTCTTACCATCCGGTGATCGCTTCCTGTTTTGACTGAATTGATCAGAGAGACACCATTGAATATTTGCTTCCTTGTCGACAAGATAAAGTTAATCTCGTTCTTCGCTACGCCATTGGGATGCAACCATTTCCACTTCCGCTGTTTTGACTTTTTGAAGAAGGAATTTATCATAAAGAGGCTCTCCTTCTCCATAAAGTCGGCAAGCATCTGACCACGTGCATTTATTACTCCGTATCCAAATTGCCCCACTCTCAGCTCACAATCGCTTCTTTTTCCCAGTTTCGCGTTGAAGTCCCCCATAACGACGGTAGAATGGGTCCTGGTGCTACGTAAGGCTGTAGAGAACTATGTAAGATGTCCGTGTCGCACCCACCCCTCTAAAGGATGGAGACTCTATACTGGAAGTTGTTGACGAATATGTATACTAAAAACAAACAGTCCATCTAGGTAGGTCCAACTTCAAGAAAGAGATCGATCGACGTATCCAACTCGGCTGGGCAGCGTTCGGAAAGCTTCGCAATATATTCACGTCCAAAATACTGTAGTGTCTCAAGACTAAGGTCTTTGACCAGTGTGTGTTGCCAGTGATGACTTACGGATCTGAGACATGGTCGCTTACTATGGGCCTCATAAGAAGGCTCAAGGTCACCCAAAGGGCAATGGAGCAGGCTATGCTCGGAGTTTCTCAGCGTAATCGAATCAGAAACGAGGAGATCCGCAGGAGAACCAAACTAACCGACATAGCTAACATAGGCAGGGCACATAGCTAGTAGAACAGAAAGCCATTGGTGCAGTAAAGTTCTCGGGTGATGACCGCGTGGACCGACGACCTGGTGAAGATCGCGGGAGACCGATGGATGCGGGCAGCGCAGGACCGGTCGTCGTGGAAATCCTTGGGGGAGGCCTTTGTCCAACAGTGGGCGTTTTTCGTCTGATATGATGTTGGTGATGAAAAGAGAAAGAGGTACAAAATAAAAAAATCAAAACAGGAAAATCTGTACAGATCTAAAATCTTGGAAAATTCAGTCAACGATATTTACTTACGTAACCTTATCTTTCTGTTTCGGTACAAACAAATAAAAACAAAGTGAATTCTGTTAAATAAATTTCCACGAAACGCAAGGTATATCAATAAACAAGAAAGGATTGAAAATATATGCCTTTGATTTAATTAACGGAAAAGCATTTTTCATTAGTAAAGGAAAATCAGCGACTAATAACTTCTGTTCTACATTTTTGCTGAAATCGTATCGCAACTTTGCGATACTTTTCTATACAAGACATTAAAGAGTACTGCAAATTGCTACTTCACTTCAAAGAAAAGAACTTTTCATTTTTTTTTAATACTCAAAAAGTGGTTCTTTATACAAGGTGGGAAGGAGTATACCTACAGATTTTAAACAACGATTCTTGTGCCTATTTGGAAAAAAATATTTTAAAAAAACATTGCTAGTTAAACATTTTTCCCATCTCAAAAACTTTTTACGGTTTTATAAGTTTTGACCCTGCCAGTTTTCCTGGTATGTAACCGATAGGAAAAATGCCGAACGCGCCTCAAAAATATGTTTAGAAAGGAAATCATTACAATCCGCGACGTATAAGTTGAATGCAAATGGCGGTCGGTCGCACAGGTAGTGAGCGCGCGGGTGTAGCGCGGGTGACGCGGGGTCTGACGTCCTTCGTCGGTGCGCGCGACCCCCGAGCATAGTAAAAAGAAAGAGTAGTAGGTTATCTTCGTACACTGTACATTGAGCAGTTTGTATGTGTGCGCGTCAGCAGGCGCGCACGAACACTACAATAAATATAATTACTTCTTTCCTTTTACTAGACAAGTGCTAACACATACAAACCGCGCGATGTACCATTGTATGAAGATAACCTACTTTTCTTTCTTTCTATATTTTTTAGATGTGTAACATCTTTGCTCTCGCTTTCCTGCAATTTGTGGGAGTGATTTCGTGAAATGGGACGGAAATGTGTAACAGGAAATGCGAACGTTTTTTAATTCTCGAAAACTAAGGTTGTCATAGCCATGCCGCCTAGTGTGATGGCAAAGGCAAAGATGACATACTACTATTCGAAGGGTCGGCCCGTGAATGTACGACCTGATAATTAATTAATTTCATAAGTATTTTGTCACATGTTACACATCATATGCGAGTACTGTAGGTCTCGTTTTTTTTATTCATTTATTTTTAGGCAATTTAGTACTAAAGTACAGGCCCATAGGTATATAAAAACTTATAAAAATAACATGACATAGATACTATAAATAATATTACTATGCTCCGAGTAGCTTCCTCGTTCTGCTCTTCGATCGGGACCTAAAGATAAGACACTGCGATCTGTAATCAGTTCTTGTAGGTTTTATACAAAAATAACGAGAAATCGTCGAAAATATGCAGCGTGGGCGGGCCACCCCCGCTGCCTCAAATGAGATAGCACGCTTGAAGGATGTCGGTCGCCTTTGATCTCACCGTGTTAGAGGTTTTGCAGTAATTACCTATAAATAAATTAGAATAGAATAGAATAGAATAGAATTTATTGTAAAAAAGAAACAGTAACATATACATGTAAGTACGTAACTTAATTTTAGTACTTAAGTAAGTATCTAACTTAATGTTAGTATATTTATAGGTACATAACTCAGTTTCAGTATGTAAGTAATTTAGTTTAAGTAAGTGTGTATTTTAGTTTAGTCAGTAAGTACATAACTTTAGTTTAGTATATAAGTTCATAACTTAGATTAATTATAAGTACATAACACAGTTTTTGTAAGTATAAATACAAGTCCATGCGTCTTATGAATCCGATCTGAATTTATTAATAATAATAATAAAAACTTTGTGAATAACTAGAACTTAATAAGGCTAGGAATTAATATAAAGGTAGTTAAATATAACTTACATCCTAATTTTGAATTTTTTATGGTAGATAACATATATTTTCACTGTACATATTCAATGACCACTAGCATCTAAACTAGGCCGAGCCTGTATCTTAGACGCTAGTTACTTCCCGTGACGTTGCGAACAAATAAAATATTTCATGCATACCCTCATTCTGTGGCACAGTCTTCGCGTCATCGTGAGTGTAACAACTTCTATACCATGATTTACACAATAGGAAAGTTAGACCACTGATAGTAATTGTAATTGTAATTGTAAGGACGGGCTGATTTCCGCAACCAGGCGCCTGAGCGCCCATTTTGCGTGGTTGGCCGGCATCACTGCCAGCCCAGCTCCTCCAGGAAGCCTAGTAGCCCCCGCAGGTTGCCGACGACTTCCGGGAGTGTCCTATGGTCGCCGAGATGCTCGGCCCTGTACGCCGCCACCTCTCTGCAATCCAGGAGGATGTGGGCGGCTGTCTCCTCGGCCGCCATGCACGCGCGGCACAGCGGGCTGTCTGTAATCCCCAGGGTAAAAAGATGTTTATTAAAGTAACCGTGACCGGTAATGGTCGCTGTTACCTTACGGAGCTGGAGTCTCCCGAGTTTCAGGAGCTTCCTAGTCAGGCCAGCATTTGGCGACGGTAGCGCCTGTCTGGCCTGGCGACATGCTTCCAGTCCTGTCCAATATCGGTTATGTTCTGACCTTGTACGCAGCCGTAAGGTGGATCTGAACCAGCCCGAGGGGAGGGGTAAAATAGGTTCTGGTCCTACAGCTACAAGTTCTGACCCTCTCCTGGCCAGTTCGTCGGCTGCGTCGTTTCCACGCGAGTTACTGTGTCCCTTGATCCACTGCAGAGTTACATTGCTGTGGTAACATACCTCTGTTAGTCTTTGGTGACACTCGTGTATTAGCCCCGAAGTGATGACATTACTTTGGAGGGCCAGTAAAACCGCTCGACTGTCTGAAAGGATACGAATGGAGTAGCCCTGTACCCTTCTAGCAGTGATTGCATTAGCAGCCAGAATGATGCCCATACACTCCGCCTGAAAGACTGTGTTGTACGCACCAAGTGGTTTGGATATTTTTATGTTTAGGTCTTCTGAGAAGACCCCGCAGCCGGTCCCAGCTCCAGTTTTGGACCCATCGGTAAAGATCCGAAGGTCCGATAGGTTCTGGCCTTCCCAGGGGTCCTCGTAGAGCTGAATTTTGTATTTCTTGTCAAAGATGAACTGTTTTGGGATTCTATCGTTGACAGCTGCGAACAACGGTTCTTCCGAGACAATATTGTCCAGAAGTTCGACGTGAGGAATCCCTTCCTTGGTCCAGAGGTTCAGCAGCTTTAAACGTACCGCAGCGCTGGCTGCCTCTTGCTGGATGAACAGCTGCAGGGGCGGCACGTTCAGCATCGTCTCCAGGGCTGCTGTTGGTGTTGTTCGCATGCAGCCGGAGACCGCCATGCATGCTGTCCTTTGGAAACATTGAAGTTTACTTACGACAGTCGAAAGTTTGGTGCGTGGCCACCATACCACCGCGCCGTAGCTTACCATAGGGCGAATAACCGCTGTATAGAGCCATAGCATGATTTTTGGGGTAAGGCCCCATTTCTTACCCACCATTCTACGGCACTGCCACAGAGTTATTGTAGCTTTATTTAACTTGCAGTTTAGGTGACTGCTCCAATTCAACTTGCTGTCAAGTATGACCCCTAGGTACTTAACTTCTGGTGAGAGTTGGAGATCTGTGTTGAATAGCTTGGGTAAATTATAGTTACCCAGGTTCCGCTTGTTGGTGAACAATACTAGTTCTGTTTTCTTGGGGTTCACTGACAGTTTGAACTCGGTGCACCAGCGTTCCACGATGCGTAGCGCGGAGCGAGTGACATCGCAGACTATGTTTGCGAAATTTCCTGATATAAGGATGGTCAGGTCGTCTGCATAGCCTACCGTGAAGTAGTGATGTCTGTTAAGCGTGGTAATCAGGTCGTTTACCACCAGATTCCACAGTAGCGGTGATAGTACACCTCCTTGGGGGCATCCCTTCGCGACTATGGCTGTACGTGCCTTACCTCTGTCCAGCTTGACGACCCGCTGACTAAGCATGTTCCCGATCCACTTTGTCATGGTCGGGTTCACGCCGTGCTTACGGAGCGCCATCTCTATGCTGGAGAAGTTTGTCTTATCAAATGCACCTTCGATGTCGATGAAGGTGCCTAGGCACATGGCCTTGCCTTGAAGCGCCGCCTCAATCTTACTGACAACAGCGTGAAGGGCTGACTCTGTGGATTTACCTTGACTGTACGCATGTTGGTTGCGGTGAAGTGGTAAGTTTACTAGCGCGTTTTCCCTCAGGTCCCTGTCACAAAGTCTCTCTAGCGTTTTCAAAAGAAACGATGTGAGACTGATGGGTCTGAAGGATTTAGCGTCAGTGTAGTCGCTTTTTCCTGGTTTGGGCAAGAATATCACCTTTACCTCCCTCCATTTGTGCGGTACGTACCTGTGGGCAAGGCACGCCCTGAGGATGTCCGTCAGGATATTAATGACGGGATCTCCCCCCCACTGCAAGAGGGCGGGGAAGATTCCATCACAACCAGCTGCTTTGAAGGGTTGGAAGCTGTTTAACGCCCACTTTACTTTATCTGCGGAGACCACTTTGTCGGCTACGGCCCAGTCTGTCTCAGTTGCATATGTTTCCTCTGCATTCCAACTTACCTCTTGCACTATTCGGCAGTCGGGGAAGTGTGTCTGTAGTAGTACACACTCCGCCTCCTCAGGCGAGTTGGTGAGGGTGTCGTCGGGTTTCTTTAGCGATCCCAGATCTTGATTCGGGCCGCTGGAGAGGACCTTTCTTACCCTGTTCGCTTGGGCACACGATTCAACTCCATCGCAGAAGCTACGCCACGATGCAGTGCTATAGTATCGTATCCACCACTGATAGTATGAACTTGCTTATCTGATAGATTTACGTTAGGTAGTTATTTTTATTACGGATACTACGATACACATAATATAGGTTATATTAAGTTTCGAGTTTTAATTTGATGGAATTTACAAACAGTAGGTTTTGTAGGTAGGTATTACATGTTTTTTATTATAAGTTTTTATTTTTATTTTTTGTAATGCATGTTGTTAGTGAGTACATACCAGAATAAATTAAATCAATTAGTAATAATAAATATATAAATATAAACATAGTTAGTATTTTTTTTTGTCTAACGTTACTTTATTACAGTAAACAAATTTTCAATTTCATCATAAGTTTTAGTCTTCAGCCAGGAAATTAGTACTTTCTTGCACTCATTGTGATTGAGTTGGTAAATATTTAGAATCTTATTTAGTTTATTGTAAAGCATTGGACCAAGATAACACTGAAATTTATTAATGTAAAATGTATTGAACTTTTTAACCTGACAAACGTTATATTTTCGACGTTTTTGTGTTAGTTCATGTTGATAGGCAGTTTGGTGATGTTGTGAAATTATGGTATCTTTAACAAAAAGCTTCCTTACGGATAAAATATTACATTCAGTGTAGAGGCTCGAGGTGGAATATCTGTAGGGCTTAAAAAACATAACTTTCAGCAAGGCTCGCTGCGCTCTTTCTAATTTTAACAGGTGTGTCTTTCGTGCTCCACCCCATGATGTTATACAGTAACATAAGGTAGACTGAGCAAGGGCAAAGTAAACTGTTTGTAATAAATTGAAGTCAGCCACATGACGTAATTTTTTAAACACATATATAAGCCTTCTTGTTCTGTCAGCGAGTTGATTAATATGAGCACACCACGTATGATGTTCGTCTATGAGGATTCCTAAATATTTTACAATTTTTGTCCTCTCTATATAGCTACAGGAACATGGACCTGCTAACATGTCACTATCTAAGCAAGAATGTAATTGAATTTTGAAGTTTGGATCTGATGGTAAGGTACGATGAGTGTTTGTGAATACCATGAACTTAGTTTTGGTAATGTTGAGTGTCAGCAGATTTTGATTAAGCCATTTTGCTGTTTTTCGTAACCCTTTTTCTGCAATTTCCTTTACCTCATTCCATGTATTTCCATAAAAAATTAAAGCAGTATCATCAGCAAAAGTGAAAACCTTACAATTTTGCAATTTAAGCTCACAAAGTTGATTAATGTAAATAAGAAATAAAGTCGGCCCAAGAACGCTACCCTGGGGAACACCATAGGTTATTTGGGCGTCATCACTATATAAACCATCTATTGTTACTCTTTGAGACCTGTTTTTCAGGTAGTCCTGAAATAAACTCAGTGGTGTCCCCCTTATGCCAATTTTCTCCATTTTATTTAGTAGTAGGGGAACAGAGACTGTGTCGAAAGCTTTTGTCAAGTCCAAAAACACACCCAGGCATCTGCTTCTGGAATCAACATTCGTAGCTACAAATTCAGTGAGTTTAGAAACTGCCTGCGCTGTCGATCTACCTACTCTAAAACCGTACTGGTTTTCAGATAGTAAATATTCTTTCCCTAAAAAACACAGTAATCTTTTGTTCATTATCTTCTCAATAATTTTTGAAAGAGCAGGCAGTACCGAGATGGGGCGGTAGTTACTTACACAGTACCTGTCCCCTCCCTTGAAGATAGGATGGATTATTGATATTTTAAAAACACTAGGAAAAACACCAAACTCGATGCACAGATTTGTGATGTGCGTTATAAGAGGCACAAGTATGTCTTTTGCTACTTGTAGCAGTTTTGTAGAAATGCCATCCCATCCTATTGCACTATCAGATTTTAGATTAAGGAGAACGGACATAATCTCTTCGTTTGTCGTTGGTAACATAACCATAGAGTTCGGCAATGATGGAGAATCTTTAACATTAGTATTACAGTGTTCCTCAGAATGCTTTATTTTATCAGCCAGATCTTTTGCGACGTTAGCAAAATAGTTATTGACTTTTTCTAATGATAGATGAGGTTTATTTTCTATTTTAAAAAGTTGGGTTGGGGATTCTTTTTGAATATTCCTATTCGTTATTTGGTTAATTATTTTCCATTTTGTTTTAGGATCTTTTGAGTATTTTAGAAGTTTATTCCTCTCATAGTTTCTTTTTAGGCGCTTTAGTAGATCATTGCAGTGGTTTTTATATCGATTATAAGTGATTTTAAGTATTAAATTATTAGGTTCAGTTTTAATTAAATTGAAATTGTTTGTTTTTCTGAATTGGGAAAGAGACATAGATCAAGGTTGTGCTTCGACAAACATAGACTTAGTTCAAAGGAGTTTTTCGTCAAAATATATTTTTAACCTCAAACGCAAAAACAGGAGTGTTATAAGATTAAGGGAAGGTATTGATTGGAACATTTGTCTCTGTCTTTTTCTTAAAGTGCAAAGAGTAAAGAAAATAACCACAGTTTTCACTTTTTCATTGTATTTTCATTTCAATCAAAAACTATAATGAAGGTATAAAAAAATTATAACATTACTTTGTATTAACATAACAAATATTGTGTATTTTTGAAAATTTATACTTAAAATATAAGTCATAAAAAGAGTTGAGAGTAACGGCATGGACATATCTTTGTGATTTTTTCTATCGAGCCAAAACTGCTTAATCGTGTTTCTAATTGCTTTTGACTGTAAGGAACATTATCTATAATATAATAAAACTGTAACGGGGCCGTGTCTGTACATGAAATATTTTTGCAAAATAATAACTGTGGTGAACATTAATAACGATACAGAGGCCAAAAAAACAACTTTTGCAATTTTTTTCTGTCTGTTTGTCTGTGTATATGTTCGTGCATCACGCAAAAACTACCAGACCGATTTTAATGAAATTTTGTATGGTGGTTCCTTATAGCCCGGGTTAACATATAGAATACTTTTTATCCCGGATAATTCAAGAGTTCCCGTGGGAAAATCAAAAGTATTCATTTATAGAATGGCTCACCACACAAATGTGGCTTGACCTATTACAATCAAATTTTACACGTTGATACCCTATATCGCGAACTAAAACTGATACATTGTGAATCCCAAACAAATTAAGGGTTCCTGCAGAAATGCAAAAAATAAAATCTTTAGAATGGCTCAACGTAACAATATGAAACCTTTACATTGGGATAGGGTGTTTTGACCATCATTGTATAGTTGGGTATTCTTTATCCCGGAAAACTAAAGAGGTCCCGTGGGAAATTAGATCTATTACTTACTTAACTACTTACAATAATAACAATTACAAACCAATTACTTCGATATTAGCTAATCATACCACACATTATAATCATAGCAGCAGAATGTCAATAGATGGAACTGCAGGTATAATAAAACGCGCTTAAGTTGTATTAAAACATTAAAATATTATTTTATACTTTTAAGTGGATTTCTTTTATGTATTTTTCAGCATAATACGCTACTTTTCACAACTCTAACTCTGGAACTATGGCACGTAGCGATGTGTTTAAAAGACGAACAGATAGATATTTTTTTACACATTCCAATCATGTAAAAAAAATAAAAACACATAAGTCGAGTTTAGCATCTTTTAACAGAAGGCATAGATATGGGAACTCTTTTGACGGCGACTTTTTGCGTGTGGCAGTTGCTCTCCGCCTGGGCTGCAATATCTGTGAACCTCATCAATGTATTTGCGGGT
Source organism: Coleophora flavipennella (assembly GCA_947284805.1). Classification (NCBI taxonomy): domain Eukaryota; kingdom Metazoa; phylum Arthropoda; class Insecta; order Lepidoptera; family Coleophoridae; genus Coleophora; species Coleophora flavipennella. Next base: position 7,991,188 of record OX369270.1, on the reverse strand, counting down.
CCACGGTGGAGGCAATTGGCCATCACGCACTGAGTTGCGGTCGTTGTTTGTGAAGATTACCACGTCACCAATTCCCTAATGACCTCACTCGGATGCCAATGGTCTCGGCCAGATAGAATATTCTTGATGCAGCTGCCCGGCTTTAGTCGATGTGATGGCAAAAAGCCGGACGGTTTAAACAGGTGCCATGGCAGAGAGAAACGTGCCTGCTTTGGGACGCCACTTTTTCTTCCTCACACCTCACCAGTACGGTACTGCTGCTTAATTTGCGGCGAGAAAGAAGCATAATAAGTATTCGGTCTTGGTGGCAAATAACTGCTTTGTGCTGCTGGTCTGTGAGACAACCGGCTGCTGAACCCTCAGAGGCCTTTGCCTTCACTAAGCACAATGGCCGTCGCCATCAAGAGAGGAGATGTGACGCCCGCTCCGGGTCCTACCTGCTGCTAAGGTTGTCTTTTGCCATCCAGCGCGGCAACGAGAAGTGCGTCATGGGCTCCTTTGGAGCTGATACGACTCGAGAATTTAACCCATATTATTCTTTTTGGAAATTTTATCACTAGATTGATATAATGATTTGAATTAGTTTTTTTGATAATGTAGGTATATGTGTTATATCATGATATTCGTTTATATACATCCCCACCGAGGGGTTCAACCTGCCCTGAGTTAGGGCGATCAGGCCTTAGACGATCGCGCGGGCCCATTGCGGGTTGATTGACTTCACACATAAGCTTTGAGTTTCTTCGCAGGCGTGTGCAGGTTTCCTCACGATGTTTTCCCTCACCGTAAGAGCGTGGTATAAACGTACATACGAGTATGAAATCGATATTCGTATAGATATTGGTAAGTGGCAGGATTCGAACCACGGCCTTCCGGATAGGAGGTAGTGGCACTAACCGTTACGCCACCGACGCTCTATATGTTATTTAAGATTTAGAAACTTACCACCAGGTGAGATGTTGTCAAGGGTTTACCAATTATGCATAAAAAAAAATCCTTACTTAACATTATAAATGTGAAAATATGTTTGTTTGTTACCTATTTACACTTCAACACCTCTACCAATCTTGACGAAATTTGGCATGCAGGTAGCCTGTATCACTGGAAATGAAATAGTCTAAATAGAAATATCTTTGGGATATTTTTCTATCGAGCCAAAACTGCTCAATCGTGTTTTTAGTAGCCATCATCAAAAATAAGGGTATTTTTTTTCAACCATGGGTTATCTATCTTTTGGAGTAATTGACGTCAAAAATAACGACAATCTGTAATATTACCGCCTTAAGTTTCATGAATGGAAGCCACGATGAAGTTTAGGGTCTGAAGGGGAGGGGTGTGTCTACTCTCCGAGAGCAAAGGGAGATATCTCCGCCAGACGAGGTGATATGCGTGGGGTCCGGCTGTGGACAAAACATGGATAGTTGGCAGGAGAATATGCTAAGGAGCAAGGAATGTTGATGGCACGTTGTAGATGTTTGTAATCTCGGTGCTTGCGTTAAGGTTCAATTTAGTTGTACGATGACAATGTTACATCTGTCAAGGTGTTTATGTAACTCCATATAGCTTGACGGATGGTTCGTCTTGAGCTGTAGGATGCGTAGTTGTAAGAGGAGGGTTACCGCATATGCCGCCACAGATCCAAACAAAAAAAAACAAAAATAGTCCTGTATTTTTAGATAGTTACTTAATTTATTATGTTATTTAATAAAAAAACTTGGATTTACTAATCCTACTAATATTGAGAAAAATACAGTATTTTTTTTGGGTTCATTTAGTAAAAAAAATATTTTTTCTGTTAAAATTGATTAAAATAATATTTTGTATTTTTACCAGATAGAAAATTATTAAGGCTTCTTGCAAACTTTAAAGTATCTTAAAAAATACATTTTAGTATGTTACATTTTACATGACAATAAGTAATGTTTTTTTTCGTATTTCTTAATTTATTTTTTTTCTTCCAATTTATGGCTTTGTAATGTATTTGCTGACGGCTGGGCATAATTATTAGATAAAATTATATATTTTTCAAATTTATTGTAAATAAATATATGTACATATAAGTACATATATGTATATACAGGGTGTAACATATAGGTGTGGTGATACTTTAAGGTGGGCTTGTACCCATCAAACTGAACAACTTTCTCCATGAAACCCATAGTCAAATCGCAAAAAAAAATTTGGCTCTCCCATACTTACTTGATCAGCTGATCAGCCAACTTAGTATGGGAAGTTCAAATTTTTTTTGCGATTTGACTATGGGTTCCATGGAGAAAGTTGTTCAATTTGATGGGTAAAAGCCCACCTTAAAGTATCACCACACCTTTATGTTACACCCTGTATAAGTTATGCCATTCTATTTTATATTATTAGAAAAATACCATTTTGCATGTAATCCTACTCCCTGTATATAAAATTAGTTCACTGACTTGGTTAGCGCTTTGATGTATACTGTATACTGTAAGCTGGCCATGCATTTTTGATAAATAAATAAATAAACGGCGTAGTAACACCTAAAATTTATCTTATTATAAAAGTGCCTGTCAATAATGTGTAAGCAAAGAAACAAAACAAAAAAAAAACACTACACATAACCGATTAATGCTCGGGTGAATTCGTGGGCAAAAGCTGCATTAAGGCCTTAAGATTGGTCAAATGACAACATTCAATTCAAATTATTGAAAGACTGTGTAAAGCTATTACTATGGAAAAAACACGTAATATTATCAAAATAATAATTAATCGATTTAATTTAAACAATTTTAAAAATATTACCACTTTTGATGTAAAAAAATATATTATAGACCCTGTTTTTGGCATTAATTGTAAAATTTCTCGAAAACAAACAAAAATCGGTGACTTTAAGACCTTAAATTTTCATTGAACAATTTTTTTTTAATTTATTTAAAAGTATAGAAATATAACTAATCTTTGCAAAACTTGGCAAACTGGTAGCCTGTGTCACGGTGAAGGACATAGGCTACTTTATATCCCGGGAAAATAGCATAATCCGATGCTTTTCCTGAGGGAAATAAAGAATACTCTTTTTTTGGTGAATTTATTTTACCTCGCAACGGAACAATGGATTGTTGTGATTTTTTGAACGGAGACGGTTGAGGAGGTGGGAAACGAGATAATTGACTAAAACACCTTTAAAGACAATCATAAAAACGCTTTCCACGCAGGCGAAGCCGCGGGAAAAAGCTAGTAAACAATAAAAATACACTTACAAAACTAACCACAGAATAAAGTAATAAGGTTTATCAGACTTTATAAAAATTTTCAGATAATTTAGATTTGTTTGGAAGGTAAGTAGGTACCTTACTCGGATTTTCCCTGGAATAATTAGCTACCCAGTGCATACACCTTATTAAGTCCTAGTTATTCACAAAGTTTCATTAAAACATAAAAACACATAAAAAATAACAAAAACCTGGATTTATTTGGAGATAAATTTTTATTTTTTGTTTTTAGTCTTTATGTAAAACAATTGATCTCCATCAAAATCTCAGCTTAGATTTTTGTGCTATCACAATACCTTCTTCAATCCTGCGTCCGCTCGGTAACGCTCGATCCTCAGTTTCTGAAAAGTAAAAAGGGTTCAAAAATAAATTTTGAACTTTTTATACGAATCGATAAATTTCAAATTTGTATAAAATGTAACATTTGAAACTTTCACGATTTATCATTATGACAAATTGAAAGCGGGACTTAACGTGATTATATAGAACATAGGTATTGATGTTTCAACCTCAACGTTTCGACTATGCCTCGAGAGCACTGGTCACGAGCAAAAAAAATTAAAAATTTTTTTTTACTGATTTATGTTTCAGCTCCAATGTTTTATTTTACAAACATTTGTTATACTCGTATGTTATATGATATCCTATATGTTCTCCTATATCATAACATAAGCTGAACAGACATCACGTTCTAGCACCAGCACAAGTGGTAGCAGACAGGCAAGCGTCAGGATACTAAATTAAAGTGACGATTAATCATTCATCAGTCACTTATCTCGCGCGATTCCGGTTTTACGTACGAGACACGAGTACCTAACTTAGTGAGGGAGCGGTTTATATATTAAGAGTCTCCAGGAGGCTCGAGTTTCCATACAAACGTAGTTCTGCTTTATTACATAAACTACATGTCAGATTGAATCCAAACTTTGTAAATATATTGAGTAGACACATATCGATGTTTTTAATTAGTTTTCATCGTAGTAAATTTTAACGTAACTAAACGAAGGCTTAATTTAGTTTTGTACTAAAAGTTTAAAACTGCTCTTATATCTTTCCGATTTATATAAGGACTTCGAAAACTAATTACAAACATCGATATGGTGTCTCCTCAATCTATTTGCAAAGTTTGGATTCAATCCGGCATGTAGTTTTTGTATTAAAGCGCAACTATGTTTGTATGGAAACTCGAGCCTCCTGGCGGCCCTTAAGTGTAACGTATTTGTATGCAAAGCGTGCAACATGATTTTAGACTTTATGACTGCGTATTGTATCGTAAACTTAAGATAATACTAGCTGTCCCGGCGAACTTCGTTCCACCTTACACTAAATTTTTGACTGATAATATTCTTTTTTATTAATGAATATCATATTTTAATACTAATTATCATCTATTCAACGCTCTCCGTCACTTCCTGTCTTTAAAACTCAAGTAAAACTTTATGTCTATTTCTGTAATTTCTGTTCCATCCTTTCGTGTTCTTTTTATCACTTCGCCATCTTGTAATTGTACGAATTTGGTATAAGTATTATTTAATTTCGTGATTTGTCTATGAAATTTAAATATGTTCTAGTATATATTTATTTCTATGTACATTTATAATATATAATACAAATACATATATATTTATATATTAGTTACTATACTATATAGTTGCTAAACTTAAGTGGCAGTGGGCGGGGCACATTGCTCGTAGAACAGATGGCCGTTGGGACAGTAAAGTTCTCGAGTGGCGACCACGCACCGATAAGCGTAGTGTAGGCAGGCCTCCCACTCGGTGGACCGATGACCTGGTGAAGGTCGCGGGAAGCCGCTGGATGCGGGCAGCGCAGAACCGGTCTTCGTGGAGATCCTTGGGGGAGGCCTATGTCCAGCAGTGGACTTCCTTCGGCTGATATGTATAGAATTACATATATATGTATAGAATAATAATATTAGCATGTATTATTATTATTAAGTTGCTTATTTCTCTGCCCTTATTATAAAATTAAGTATTTCGTGCTTTCCTATAATGAAAGGTTGTCTGGAAGAGATTGCTTTTAGCAATAAGACCGCCTACACTTTACTATAGTATCTCTACGTATTAACATTAAGAAATTGTTTTGGTGTACTATAAGTGTAAATAAATAAATAAATAAATTATCCTATTCCGGGCGAAGACAAATGCAAAAACACAACATCATAAAAATTGGTCCAGCCGTTCTTGAGTTATAAATGGTGTAACTAACTCGACTTTCTTTTATATATAAATAATAGATATTATAATTTATATAATTTACCCTTTTTATTTGTAACTAAAAAGTACAATATTAAATTGAATTAACACATATTTTATTAGCAGACATTTGACATGGACATTTTTAAAATATAAAATTTTGCTGCAAAATGAAATTTTTTCTCTCTAGCAAGAAATATAAAAAGGTTTTTTTTATAAAAAAAAGGATGGGACCCTAAAAAACCACAAAAAATATATTGTACAATTGAATCGTTTATTTGAGTCAGCTTATAAGTCAAAATCGTTAAGAAAAATGAAAGAAAAAAATTCTGAAATATTTAGCACTTAAAGATGATTCAAAAATATTATAAAATAGTAATATTAGTATAGTTTAAAGTGATTTCATATGAGAAATTTATTCTTTCAATTTATACCATTAAAAAAATCAACTGCGTCGAAAAAGTGACATATGGGGTTTAATAATTTATGGGGGTATGGGTTTCTCAAATAAACGATCCAATTGGTCTCGATTGCTTTATTTTTTGGGTTCATTACACCCAAAGGGCGACCACGGGACCCACTACTGCCTCCGCTGTCAGTCTGTATGTCTGTCTGACAGCGGGATGCATTTCATGAATCGTAATAGTCTATACCTATTATAACAAAGTTGAAATTTTCACTGAGTATGTATTTCTGCTGCAGCTGTAGCAATAAATTTTAAAAATAAAAAAAAAACTTTAAAATTTGGGGGGATCATCATACAAAAATCGTTTTTTTTAAACTGGTCTTTCCTTTACCTCTAATATGGTTGAGGGGAGCGATGGCTGACTTTCGCCTTTTACTTGTGACCGGGTGCTGTCCGTGTGAACTGGCCTAATACTCTTGTCAAATGCATTAAAATGACTGATTTAAACATAATATAACGTGTCTTATTGTTTTCATGTTCTAATGATATATTTTGTTTCATACTAATGATTGTATTTTGATGTTATTAACAATTGATTGTTTCATCATCATCACATCAACCGCAAAACGTCCACTGCTGGACAAAGGACTCCCGCGATCTTTACCAGGTCGTCGGTCCACCGCGTGGGAGGCCTTCCTACCCTACGTTTTCCGGTGTGCGGTCGCCACTCGAGAACTTTACTATCCCAACATTCATCTGTTCTACGAGCTATGTGCCCTGTCCACTGCCACTTCAGATAAGCATTTTTTGTGAACTATTTCGGTTACTTTGGTTCTCCTGCGGATCTCCTCGTTTCTGATTCGATCGCTTAGGGAAATTCCGAGCATAATGATTGTTAATTTTGTTATTTTTCACAAATTACATGTATAAATGTAGATACTAGTTTATAACTATTAGAAATAGTGTAACTTGCACATATTTTGAAAAACATCTTGAAATAGGTATTTTTGATATTAATTATATCAACAGTAATACATACAAGCGTGAAACTTGGTGTGATTGTAGTACAAATTCTAAAGTAAAACAACAACCGCTTTTAACCGCCTCCGTAGCTCAGAGACAAAGTTCACTGGCTTTACAGAGGAGGTCGCGGGTTCGATTCCCGGCGGGGTCAATTGTAAGACTCGGTTTGGTTGGTGGTAGGGCATTTTCTAAGCCCTCCTGGCTAGCTACCACCATCTTATTTAAGTCTTGCCGCCAAATATCAATGTTTATATCATTGGTGTGTTCCGGCATGAAGATAAGATAGCCAGTTCCCCATTGCGTTGGGGAATCTTGGTTAGCCCGCTTCCATCTTCGGCAACATCGTCACTTACCACCAGGTGAGATGTTGTCAAGAGTTTACCAATTGTAAATAAAAAAAATAAAAAAACAAATAATAAAAACTAGCCAAGTGTGCTAAGAAGTCCGAACTAAACAAAATAAAATAAAAGGCCAAGTGCGAGTCAGAATCGCACACATAGGGTCCCGAACCATCATACTAGATGGCGTTACTACAAAGGGTTCCATACCATTATACTATATGACGCTAGTTTCTTCACATTTAAAAAAAACACGTTTTTTGTATGGAGAACCCTCTTATTTTTTCACTTCTTGTATTTGTTTTACTTCATATGTGTAAATTGCAAATGTCTCGCTATCACGGTTCATGAATTACAGCCTGGTGACACACGAACAGACAGACAGACAGACGGATGGACAGTGAAGTCTTAGTAGTAGGGTCCCTTTTTCCCTATGGTTACGGAACCCTAAAATATAATTTTGTAATGTGAATAGGTATCATTGTCATATTTGTGTGGAGAGGTGTGGTAGTACGGAACCCTCGGAGCGTGGAGTCCGGCTCGCACTTGGCCGAGTTTTTCTGTCGCTCGCGCTGATGTCTTTTTGTAATGTGAATAGGTATCATTGTCATAGTTGTGTGGAGAGATGTGGTGGTACGGAACCCTCGGAGCGTGAGTCCGACTCGCACTTGGCCGGGTTTTTCTGTCGCTCGCGCTGATGTCTTTTTGTAATGTGAATAGGTATCATTGTCATAGTTGTGTGGAGAGATGTGGTGGTACGGAACCCTCGGAGCGTGAGTCCGACTCGCACTTGGCCGGGTTTTTCTGTCGCTCGCGCTGATGTCTTTTTGTAATGTGAATAGGTATCATTGTCATAGTTGTGTGGAGAGATGTGGTGGTACGGAACCCTCGGAGCGTGAGTCCGACTCGCACTTGGCCGGGTTTTTCTGTCGCTCGCGCTGATGTCTTTTTGTAATGTGAATAGGTATCATTGTCATAGTTGTGTGGAGAGATGTGGTGGTACGGAACCCTCAGAAATTAATCCCTTACTTTTTTATTTCTTGCTATTATATAGAAATATTTTTATCTTTGCTTAACATTCATAAAAATTTATAAAAAAAGACTTATTTAATCGTCAATTTTAAATATTTTTTTTTTATTGTTATAAGTAATAAAATTTCGATTCAACAAAAAATCTTCAGAACTCTATATACATCACAAACATCTAAAACTTGATCAGTCCTTTAAATAGACATACTTACTAGATGTACCATGAAATAATAATCACAAATATCTTATATAAGTAACGTAACAAAAATCCTTACTTAATATTATAAATGTGAAAATGTGTTTGTTTGTTACCTTTTCACGCTTCAACGCCTTGACCAATCTTAATGAACTTTGACATGCAGGTAGCCTGTGTCATGAGGAAGGACATAGGCTACTTTTTGTCCTGTGAAAATAGCATAGTCCAATGCAGTTTTTGAGGGAACTGAAAATAAACCTTCTCTTTTTTGGTTAATTTATTTAAAATCGCAACGGAACAATGGGTTGTGTGATTTTTGCACAGACATGGTTGAGAGGGTGGGAAATGACATGATTTATTAATAATCATATCCTGACTTAGTTCCCGAGGGATCTGGAGAAAATTCATGTCCACGCTCGCGAGCCGCTAGCGGCTCGCTCACCCCGCACCCTCTAAGGCAGTCATAAAAACGATGTCCACGCTGGCGAAGCCGCGGGCAAAAGCTAGTAATAAAATAAATAACTTGTATAAAAAAAATTAAACAAAAAGTGAAGTATGTACTGTGGTTTCATAAAACTGGATTCTGACTCAGCGGTGCCCAACTGATAATTTTACTTTATGCCTTAATAAACCTTCAACGTCCTTACTGATGAGTCACGGGAGGTTTCAGGGCTAGTGGCGAACAGCACTATGAGATTTTTTTCAAGCAGCTTAAGGCATCTGTTTTACGCTGCCCGCATCCAGCGGCTTCCCGCGACCTTCACCAGGTCATCGATCCACCGAGTGGGAGGCCTACCTACGCTAAGTTTTCCGTTGCACGTCGCCGCTTAAGAATTTTACTGCCCCAAGGTAGGTAAGTGGTGACGCTATATCATAAACGTGGTAGTTCTAGCGTGTCTATTCAATTCAATTCAATATATTTATTCAAAATAGGTGCAAATTACACTCTTTCCGATAGTCATAAAATAATAATAACAATGTCATTTATGAAGAATCGAGAAATAAACAATAATTAATTAAACCATCAAAATAAAATCATTGATATAGACCAGATTATGTCATTAGAAAATGAAAGCAATATGACACGAAAATTTATACATAAAAATCAGGCCAGTTCCCACGGACAGCATCCAGTCACGAGTATAACGCGAGTCAGCCATCGCTCCCATCAACCATATTTGAGGGAAAGAAACGACCCGGCTCTCGATGCGCCACCATCCGCACGAACATTGCACCACTCATGTCAATGCTAAGATAGAAATATTTATTAAAAGAAGTACTAGACTTGTCATGTCTCATCGCTTCCACTTCAATTCTAAGGTTGGTCATCATTTTATTACTATTAAACATGATTAGTAGTGTTGATAGAAGAAATACTGTCTACCTATACATTTTTGTCATTTAAATATTCGGATGTCTTATAATAACCTTTTTTACAAAGAGTTCTATTGATACAATTTTTAAACTGTTTTTCTGACAAATTTAACAAATAATCGGGTATTTTTTTTACATGAGTGAACATTGTCCCACAAAGGATTTATTGATTTTGCTAAGTCTGCTATAAATTACTTGAAGTTTATTTCTATTCCGAAGATTTCGACTGTGCCTGTCACTATTCAGTGAAAAGAGATGCAGATTTTTACGCACATACATTATCCCTACTAATATTATAAATGTGAAAGTAACTCTGTCTGTCTGTTACGCTTTCCCGCAAAAACTACTGAACGGATTTGGCTGAAATTTGGTAGGTAGACAGATTAGGACCTGGATTCAGACATAGGCTACTTTTTACCACGCTCGCGAGCCGCTTGCGGCTCGCGCACTGCGCACCCTCGAAAAGTCATAGAAACGTTGTCCACACGGGTGAAACCGCGGGAAACAGCTAGTATTTTCATAAATGTACGGACAGCGACACATCAAGCTATACAAAACCAGTATAAGCTGGCCGCGCGACGCCTTTGCGTTTCAACATACGCGAGGCCCGCGTATACTGGTTTTGTATAGCTTGATGTGGCGCCGTGTGTACTGACACGGGAAAGTCATTATATTAATATCTTTGAACTTATCTCGGAGCGACTCACGAGAACGCATTCCATAAATCGCGCGATACTCTTTTTTGCAGAACAAATATGGTATTTATATCAGCTGCATTTATATCATGCTACTATGGAAGTAGCTGAAATATACCAGTCTTGCGGTGTCTATATCGGTAAGGAGCCTGATTTTTTTAAACTGCGTATGCGGCAGAGCTAAGCCTGCCAGGTAGCGTTTCTATATGCGGGCCCCATTGAAGCCTTGAAACTACAGTAAATCCTAGAAACACGCTTTGATTTACAAATTCTAATACATTACCAGCTAAGGATAAATTGTTGTTTACTTCAATGGCATTAGGTAATGTGAATTGAATACATTTGGTCTTTTTTGCATTTAAGACTAAGTTGTTTATAGTAAACCAATTGTATACTTTTAAAAGAGTGTCGTTTACTTCGTCAGACATATCAGTTTTTCTGTCAACTTTAAAAACTAGTGATGTATAATCCGCAAACAACACAATTTTCGACAGTGATTCAACCATGAATGGTAGATCATTAATATAAACTAAAAAAGGAAAGGTCCCAATATAGAGCCTTGAGGCACACCCATCTTTACACATGAACTCCTTGATTTCGTACCATTTGTTTGTACTTTTTGTATCCTATTTACTAAATACGATTCTAAAAGATCTAGAGCCTTATTTTTAACACCGTAATGGTCCAGTTTTGTAGGCAGAGTTTTATGTTCCACACAATCGAATGCCTTTGACAAGTCGCAGAAGATCCCTATCGCATTCTGGGATTTCTCAAAAGCATCATATATGTTGTTAACGAGTTCAACTCCCGCGTCCGTTGCGGAACGCCCTTTTTTAAATCCAAACTGCAGGTTATGGAACAATTTATTGATGTTAAAGTGAGTAACTATTTGGTTTAGTATATTTTTTCCAAAGAGCTTACTTAAAACTGGTAGGCCAGAAACAGGCCTATAATTACTTGGGTCTTTGTTTTCTCCTCCGGAAACACTCCAGTGTCAATACAAATGTTGAATAGATCGGCCAAGTAAGAGGATAAAGCTTCAATTACGGACTTTATTAAATTAACAGACATGCCCCAAAGATCCTCAGAATTTTTTTTAGTTTCAACAACTTAAAAGCTTTTATAATAGTGTGTGGTTTAATTTTTAAATGAAAAATCTTCTTCGCACTTAGGTACATATTCAGAAAGTAATTGATTTGCGAGAATAGGTGACGAGTCAAGGCTCTCGGTTGTTTTAAGTGGAACATTTGTAAAGAAAGATTCAAATTCTTCTGTTACCTCCGAGGTTTCAGAAATGAGACCACGATTAAGACGATTAAGACATATTATTGTTTCTCTCGCGGCTTCGTTTTCCCCGTCTCTTTATTAATTACAATCCAAACAGCTTTAATTTTATTTTCAGAATATTTAATTTTCTTTGAGATGAAGTTGGCTTTAGCTGCCAAACAAACTCTTTTAAATAATATTTGAATAATTTTTAACATACTCAACAAACTTGAGATCAAAGTTGTATGTCTTTTGTTCGTAAAGCGAAAACAATTTTTCTCTACTCTTGTATATACCTACAGTTGCCCAGTCACTAAACTTGAATTTTTGATTAACATTAATTGTTTTTAATTTGAATATATTTTCTAACTCTGTACTAAGCACTTCAAAAAATAAGTTGAAAAAACTATTCGGGTCTTGTTGATCTAACATTGAGTTTGGTAGCTTTTAGACAAGTACATCTTTGTACATCTCAAATTTTTGAGTAGTGAAAGGTCTCGTTTGAACTGGTAATATTTCTCTACTTCTTTCACATGGAAATAGTACAAACTGACCACTGTAGTCAGATTTTATACAGTTTATAACACTTTTTTGTCTGTGTTCGCAATTACAGAAAACATTATCTAAACATGTAGCTGATGTTGCTGTCACTCTAGTAGATCGTGAAACAAAAAATCTAGATCAAACAACTTAAATAAGGTTATTAATCTTGTTGTTAAACTTGTTTTTTTCAGGATATCTACATTGAAATCACCTCAAACAATGATAGATTTCTTAACTTTGCTTATTATGCTCCACTCCTCTGGCAAATGCCTGAATATGGTCCGCGGCGAGGACGAATCAGCTGGCGCTGCCAGCTGCGCCATTTTGTTTCAACTGGCGGGGCTCTTCGTGGGTGGTCGCCATTATTGTCACGGGTTACAAAAACAATTATTTCTCAATGTTTTTGTATGGACACTATATATGAAACTTATAACGGTGAAATCATCATAAACTGACTATCTGACTAAAATATTTGTGTATTAAACTTTGTGAAATATAATTAAACAGTCTCAGCCAAAGATAGGGTAAGTAGGTATTAGTAGGTATTGCACTTGAACGTAAAAAACGTGAACTGTGAATGCTACAATAACACTAGATAATATAATAACATTGTATTGCTTACCCGGTTTATTGGGAATTTCAACAACACCGAGTTTTTCTATGCAAAACAACAAAACAATCACTTTAAAAACACGTACGCGCACCGCCCGGGCGCAGCTGAAAGCACTGACTGATTCGAAGGAGATTTCTATCGAAAATCATTCACCGTTGGCTTTGCACTCATTCCTAACTCTATCCTTGTCTTATCCAGGAGCTTTAGCAAACGTTAGACAGACGCAGCGATAGTTTTCGCTCCATACTCAGGTATGAAGTGAGTCGCTTCCCGCGTAAAGGGATCCGTGCAGATTCAGGCGTTGGACGTAAGCGTCAAATTCCCGCCCCGCCCGATAATGGTAGAAGACAGATCCGCATAATCTGCCAAAATGGCGCGCTTATCTTCTAATAAATTTTCGAAAACTAAGAAATTTTCATTGTTTAGGGATCTGTACACACATAATATGACATGTTTCTCCAATTCAACACAGGATAATTCAATATTTCTCTCAACCGAAAGCTTGACCACGTCTTAACGTTCTTTGGCTTTTAAGTTATTACGAAGAAAAATAAGTGAGCCTCAACATTGGGCAACCTTTCGATTGAAGGAACTGGCCATATAATAATTATCGAAGCTAAACATCCTTTGATTTTCTTTAAGCTAGTGTTCGGTGATACAAAGTATATCAACCAAATATTTATCCAAAAACATTTCTATTTCTATTTCTTTGCCGGAAAAGCTTTGAATATTTTGATGTACCTACTAATGAAAGAGTTGACTTTCCCGTTGTCTTAAGTTTCAATTTAAATCGAGAGATCGCGAATTCGAATCGTCTGCTTTGGCCCCACGGTCCGTACTCACTGGTACGACTAGCATCCGCGCTATGCTTGCGGCGCCATAGTCGACGGTTCGTTCCTCCGTCGTTATACATTTTATTACCGATTGAATACAGTCGGTACGGTAAGGAATACTATATGCTAATGACTTAGCTAGCAGTCGCTTTTGTATTTTGTCCATTATTAGTATTAGCACATTGCTCGTAGAACAGAAAATTTCTCGAGTGGCTACCACGCACCGGAAAACTAAGGGTAGGCAGGCCTCCCACTCGGTGGACCGATGACCTGGAGAAGGTCGCGGGAAGCCGCTGGATGCGGGCAGCGCAGAACCGATCGTCGTGCAAATCCTTGGGGGAGGCCTATGTCCAGCAGTGGACGTCCTTCGGCTGATATGATGAGGCATTTTACTTATTAGTTCACCATTGAATTTACAACACAACTAATTAATTGACAAAATTATGCATTTAATGAAAGACAGAAATACACATTTACATTTTACTTTTTCATTTGAAAATCGGCCAGTAAGTTTAGTTTCCACATAACTATTAAAGAAAACTAAAACGTTAAAATTAATAACTTCTAGCAACTTAAGACCTATGGTCTTAGTACAATTTTTAGTTTGTATGGTGATATACAATCGAAATAACAAAAAAAAATTTTTCATAAAAAGCCATATCTCTGAAACTATCAAGATTTTTTTTTATTTATGAAAACGCCATTTTTATTTTCTCTAAAATTGAGATCATGGTCCATGGTCCCTAAGAGCGTTTTTCTCTATCTCTTATAGTTAAGAATTTCCCTTTACTGATACCCTTAAAAAAAACTAACCCATATTTTTTTTAGCTTTCTTATTTACCCTACAAAAGTGTTTAATTTTTTTTTTATTACCGTACACTTGCGTCCTTGAGTCACTAACTTACATATGTGTAATTAATTTTAAACTAAATCGGTCTAGAGTTTCCAATCAAATTGGCTGTGACGGACGGACGGACAGACAGACACACGAGTGATCTTATAATGGTTCCGCTTTTACATATTAAGTTACGGAACCCTAAAAACCAGAGTCCGTTAAGTACCCAAAATTAAATTAATTCCGAGGAGGAAACTCTGAATGGGTGTACTAAAATGAAAGTATTCCGCCGAACGGAGCTTCTTATCTTCAGACTTAATCCGCCCCCACTCATTCGCGCCCAAATTAGTCTACTTAAAAGGGTCCTAAACTTTTGCGATTAACTAGTTACAGTGACCCTTCAGGCTTTGCATAATTACATTTGACTGGACCTAAGTAGGAGATTTAGCTCTGAATTATGAGAAGCAAGAAATAGAAGAAAGATGGAATGTTTAGGCACACCCTCTGGACACTTCATACAACAGGCAAGAAATTACATTTCAAAAAAAGGATGACGGAACAAACAAAATAGCGGTGAAATCCTATACGTTCGACAACCAAACTGTAATCAATCTGTAACAACCTGGGTAACAAGGGGATGAAGTCGCAATCTAGAGAGCAGTAGGGAGTGTCCATACTGTATGTTAGTTCTTATATATTCAGTAAATTGAATTTATTCATATAGTAAGGTGTTATTGCGTTACTGTGAAGTGATTTTTACATAGTTTCCTTTTCGAAAAAACTCTTGTGAAAAAGTGATGTGTTTGGTGGTACAGGTTAGAATTTCGTGACGATTTTGGATCAATTCTGCTGGATTATATATGAAAAGGTAA
Organism: Coleophora flavipennella; assembly: GCA_947284805.1. Taxonomy (NCBI): domain Eukaryota; kingdom Metazoa; phylum Arthropoda; class Insecta; order Lepidoptera; family Coleophoridae; genus Coleophora; species Coleophora flavipennella. Next base: position 7,975,710 of record OX369270.1, on the reverse strand, counting down.
GTAAATTGTATTTTTAACTAATACTGCTTCACTGTGTTGTGATTTTATCACATTTTATCACCGTATCTTGGTCGAAAAAACTCTTAGAAAAATTATAAAATCATTGTTTGCAGCGGCAAAAACATAACACAAGGAAGCAGTTTTTTTTTTTAAATTATTTTTGAACTACACTATTTTTTTTTTGTTTTGAATCATGTAGATACATTACCTAGCCATTAGAAAAACATCATTTTTAACTGTATTTATGTAGAATATAAATAGAAATAGTAAAAAAAACTAAAAAAGAACCAAAAAAAACAAAACTTTAAAATCAATCGTGTTCTATTTAATTTTTTTGTCATAGAAGAAATCTAAAAAAATATAATCAAAAAGTAAATTTAATCAGCATACCTGTAATTAGTTTTTATAGGTTGTATACAAAAATACTGAGAAAACCTCTAAAATCCGCAGCGCGGCCCACCCCCGCTAGTCCAAACCGGATGTACCTATCGTATAGCAAATTTTTTTAAATCTTTTTTGCACTAGGCTATCTCTTTTTTGTTTTGTATCATGTAGTTACATTACCTAGCCATTAGAAAACAATAATTTTGAACTGTATTTAAAAATAATAAAAAAAAATTAAAAATCAGATTAATCGTGTTCTATTTTTTTTTGTGATATAGAAGAAATCTAATAATAAAAAAATAATCAATGAGGAAATTGAATCAGCTCACTAGATCAGTAATTAGTATTTATAGGTTTCATACAAAAATACTGAGAAAACCTCCGAAATCCGCAGCGCGGCCGACCCCCGCTAGTCCAGAGCGGAAGTACTTATCGTATGGACGCCGTCGGGAGCTGTAAACTGCTCGCTGGAAGGGATATGTATAAACTTTGGTTATATTGTTTTCGTTTTATTATTTTTAAGTTTCCTTATCCAGAGATGTGGTGGTACGGAACCCTCGGTGAGCGAGTCCGACTCGCACTTGGCGGGTTTTTTTATATATTATGTTATTTCGGAATATAGGCTGTCTTTGTACAATATTTCGTTTCAATCCGTTAATTGGTTTTGAAGTAATGCGCGTTCAAACAAATAGACAACAAATTTAGAAAATGTTCTACCATATTTAGAAACTCCTTTAAAGTCAACCTGGCAAGTTTTTTTGCGTTTAAGTTTTCATGTTAATAGAGGAGATGGTGGTAATATGGTCCCCATTTTGTTTTTAGCTTATAAATATTTAAATAATAGGTCTATGCATATTATGCATTTATCTGCTTATTTGTGTCTGGGTCTGTATTTAATGAAAATCATTTTTTTTTATTAAAAAAAATATTTTGAAAAAGTAGAAAAAATATACAGGGTCTTCGGCAGATGGTTGAAAATACGAAAATGAGGGATAGGTGGGGTCGCCTCCCACCTATTTTGAGAATTAAAAAAAATCTAGGACTTGTAATTTTTTTTACAGGATTTTTTTTCCTTTTTTTAGAATTTTTGCCATTTTTATACCTTTGAACACATGTAACTTTTTGTTTTTTAAAGCTAGCTCCAAAATCTTTTTTTTAATAGACTTTTATAAGATTGTCGGCTCTAAAAAAAATTATGTTTGTTTCAAGTTATTGCTAAAAACAACAATGTGGGCCCCCGAACTTAAAAAAAATGAACAAAAATTTAAAACTCAACTTTGCGATGCATTTAAAAAAAAAATAATGGGGCTGGAAGGCTTTTGATTTTTTTAAAACATCTCTAAAGCTTAGGCTTTTGAATGGTATGTAATTTGTTTCGGTATCTTTTTTGTAACCGGAGTTGTTAATTTTTTTTTACTCAATTGGACCATGTTGACGAAATTCCACTAGTTACATGTTTTGTGAAATGTATCAAATGCAAAGTTGAAAATAATGTAAATACTTACTGTTGGGACGGTTACAAAGAGCAGGTACGTTTTTTTACATTCTTGCACACACATAATGGCTATCTTTTGTCATTTATTGGCATATTGGAGTTAGCACTTCCATATGCCAATAAAATGTCCGCATATTCCGCATTGGTAAATTGAGCCATTTTAAACCACAACAATGTCTTAACAAAACGTCTGATAATAACAAAAAGTGACAAACAACAAAAAAACTTAACAAAATCACAAACGTTAATAACGTTAACGTTTTTTTTTGTTTTCGTTAATTTCACTTTGCTGTGTTTGTGATTTTGTTAAGTTTTTTTGTTGTTTGTAACTTTTTGTTATTATCAGACGTTTTGTTAAGACTTTGTTGTGGTTTAAAATGGCTCAATTTACCAATGCGGAATATGCGGACATTTTATTGGCATATGGAAGTGCTAACTCCAATATGCCAATAAATGACAAAAGATAGCCATTATGTGTGTGTGCAAGAATGTAAAAAAACGTACCTGCTCTTTTTAACCGTCCCAACAGTAAGTATTTACATTATTTTCAACTTTGCATTTGATACATTTCACAAAACATGTAACTAGTGGAATTTCGTCAACATGGTCCAATTGAGTAAAAAAAATTAACAACTCCGGTTACAAAAAAGATACCGAAACAAATTACATACTATTCAAAAGCCTAAGCTTTAGAGATGTTTTAAAAAAATCAGAAGCCTTCCAGCCCCATTATTTTTTTTTTAAATGCATCGCAAAGTTGAGTTTTAAAATTTTGTTCAACTTTTTTTTTAAGTTCGGGGGCCCACATTTTTGTTTTTAGCAATAACTTGAAACAAACATAATTTTTTTTAGAGCCGACAATCTTATAAAAGTCTATTAAAAAAAAGATTTTGGAGCTAGCTTTAAAAAACAAAAAGTTACATGTGTTCAAAGGTATAAAAATGGCAAAATTTCTAAAAAAAGGAAAAAAAATCCTGTAAAAAAAATTACAAGTCCTAGATTTTTTATAATTCTTAAAATAGGTGGGAGGCGACCCCACCTATCCCCCATTTTCGTATTTTCAACCATCTGCCGAAGACCCTGTATATTGAGATTGAAATGAAAGAAACAATTAACAACCAAAATCGCAGATATAAGGCTCTCCTTCAGGGCTCGCACAAGAGCTATGAACCCACAGAAGGCAACTTTGGCACTCTATCCACTAATAAAAACAAAATATTGAAAGGGGCCGAAATACCATATTATGCCATATTACCACCATCTCCTCTAATATAAAGTTTATCTTAGCCCATCAAATTAAAACTAACTCCGTATAAATACTTACCAGTCGATGATTTAATTTAGAGTCATATCTATTAACTGGCAAATTACTTTTAACGATATGACCATCAACACAGTCATCCCTATTGGTATTGGAAATACCTAAATAAAGCTACTTGAATGTTTTTATCGACAACAGTTCAAATTGCCAGCTGCTAACGAAATCGCATTTACAATCATTAAGGCAATAACGGATGCAAATAACTTAACCGTCCCCAATTAAAGAGATCCTGTTACAAGCAAAATTTAACCCTGAAAGGCCTCTATTTTGCCTGAATTTAGAACGCAAATTTCCATTTTTCATTTTTTTTATTCGTAGGACCTTTGGACAGGGTATTGCAGGATTACAATATACCCGAGGGCTCGTGTTTTATGTTATGTAATATTCATGACAGGTATTAAAATATTTAAGAAGGGTGAGCTACCCAAATTTTGCCTCTACCCCTTTTTATGACACCAATAAAATACATGATTTTACTAACTGTTTTCGAAAATAATTATAGTTTATTTTGATATGCTTATAAATTTTGGAAAAAGAAATAGAAAACTATTTTTAATGCTTTTAGAGAGGACGGATGTTATCAAATAGGGGGATAGCAAGGTATAATCAAATGCTTCAGTTAACAGGTTGTTTGACAAACGAAATTTTCATAAAAATAATGCCTTGCCACTAGTCTGTGGCATATTCATGGAAATGAACATCGTTGTATTATAGTTGGAATTATTATTATTATATCAGCTCATATACGTCCCCACCGAGGGGCTCGAGCCTACCCTGAATTAGGGCGATTAGGCCTTAGTCGACCACGCGGGCCCAGTGCGGGTTGGTCGACTTCACACAATACCTTCGAGTTTCTTCGCATAGTTGGAATACTATAGTTATAAAAATACGTGTCATTAAAATCATTCAAGCCATTTTGCATAAAAAAAAGTAATTAATTTGATGTTTTTTAACATTTTTAAACTTCGTTTTAAAAATTACAAATAAACAATTTTCGACCTTTTCCTTTAATTGTGCTATGAGACCTTGTTTTTTTGCTAAACTTCATGATATTATGTCAATACAACGGGAACGGTGTGGGTTTTGCGAGTATCAAAATATGCATTCTAAGGGGCCGTATTTTTATTGCGTTGACTGCTTGCTGTTTTACAGCTTCAAGGGACTGTAAATTTAGCACCGGACGGACGCACGCGCACACATACACACACACACACACACACACATAAACACATTATTTTTTTATTTTATTAGATTTTTGAACTCTTACGTGTAAGACAATCGATAACTATCAAAACCTCATCTTAATTTTTTCCCCTAGCAAAAAAAATATATTGTGATACCTGTATCACAAGCGCTGCCATTTGCATCTTAATTACTCGAAAGTAAAAATACCTACTTTTTAAGATCGAGTTATTGCCATTGAAAAGAGCCTTTTTTTGTTGTTAGGAAATGAAATGAAATGAATTATTTATTTATAACACTGGTTATACGACAAAACTTAATAGTAATAATAATAAAAAAACGAGACCTACAGTACTCGCATATGATGTGTAACATGTGACAAAATACTTATGAAATTAATTAATTATCGGGTCGTACATTCACGGGCCGACCCTTCGAATAGTAGTATGTCATCTTTGCCTTTGCCATCACACTAGGCGGCATGGCTATGACAACCTTAGTTTTCGAGAATTAAAAAACGTTCGCATTTCCTGTTACACATTTCCGTCCCATTTCACGAAATCACTCCCACAAATTGCAAGAAAGCGAGAGCAAAGATGTTACACATCAAAAATAAAATAGTATATTAAAGACACCCTTCTTTTCCAGGTACGTTCTTAATAGAATTATTAAAGAATTATTTAGGTAAGTGACCCTGTATTCTTTACCTTTTTAGGGCCCCGTAGTCAACAAGGAACCCTTATAGTTTCGCCATGGTACCTTCCTACGTGTAAAGAGGAGGTGACTTTTTTAGTCGTACCCTATCGTAAGGGGTATCGTTAAATAGGTTTTCAAAATTACTGAGGGTCTTCTAAAACCATTTTTCGATTTAGGGAACCAACCAAACAAACCAAATAAACCGCCATTTTAAGCAATCTAAAAAAGAGTAAATAGGTAGGACATAATATAATCGATTTAAAATAAAAAATTCGAGCGAGACCTACAGTACTCGCATAATATGATGTGTAACACGTGAAAAAATACTTTAGGTTAGTTAGATTTGATGACGATATTGTACCTGGGTGGCGGATCTGACAGTAACGAAAAAAACCGACCAAGTGCGAGTCGGACTCTCGTAAAGTAGAATTCCGCGCTTTCGCGACTTCCTGTTACACATTTCCGTCCCATGTTACACATTTCCGTCCCATTTCACGAAATCACTCCCACAAATTGCAGGAAAGCGAGAGCAAAGATGTTACACATCAAAAACTATCACGGCTACGTAGGCTTTCTTAGTTTGTAAAAAGTTCACAGACTTTCAGATTTTCAATTTTCCATGTTCTTTTATCAACTGGAAATATCTGTTTTTAGACATATTTATTTTTTTGAAAATACTACGGAAAACTACTTGCGCGAGTACGACTCGCTCTTGGCCGGTTTTTACCAGTTACTAAAGAAACCACTTTTATAAGATAAAGATAAGATAAATACTCTTTATTGTACCCAAAAATATAAAATTTAAAAAAAAATAAACACAATGTAAAACTTAGAAACTATTTACTTTTATTTTACGTATTTACGGCTAAATGCTCCAAAAATAACTGGATTCTTTTTTCTTTCAGCATATTTTTTTAGTTATATTAGTACCTTCATACATAACGCGTTTTAATGCCATTCCTTTTTTGTAAAAAAGAGTGAAATCCTATTTCAAACATTTCATAAAATTTTAATTTCAGCTTCAAATGATTTAAATTTACGACATCTGACATGAACACAAAAAACAAAAGCTCAGTAAAATGTTTGACACTTATTTTTATCCTTTTGAACAATATCAAAAGAGTGATCTGGAAACATTCCTTCAGCCATTCAGTTATATAAGAAGACTTGAGACTGACATCAAGCAGTTTAGGTCTGGTTATCAGCAGAAATAATTGATGTACATTAATAGTGTGACGTTTCAGATTTATATCAATACACCTAAGTACTTCTGTCTGTACTGGTTTATATATTTTTATTTTTTAAATTAATTTATTTTATTACTTTATTAACTTCTCGAGTGTCGCGGGGGGGACTACTGATAGGCCGCATAAGGCCGCACAAACTTCACTCTTATTATCCACTAGCTTTGGCCGCGGCTTCGCCCGCGTGGACATAGCTTTTATGACTCTTTTTGAGGGTGAGTGGTGCGCGAGCCGCAAGCGTGGACATGAGTTTTCTCCAGGTACCTCAGGAACTAAAACGGGGTATTCTGATTAGCAGTCTTTTTCACTTCCCACCCCCTCAACAAATTCTATATAAAAAAATAATTTAAAACGTTGCTCCGTTGCGACGCCGCCGATCATTTCTTTGAAGTTTTTGTGTTAAATTATTAACTTTATTATTTAAATATGAAAAAAATGTGGTAAATTATTAAATATCAAGTAAACAAAAACAATACAAATTAAACAAAAGTCATCATAATAAAAAAAATATCTTACAATATTCAAATATTTTAACGTTTAGTTAAGTTTGTGAAATCGTTTGTGCATAAGCGCGCATAAATTACGTAGTGTGAAACGGACCTAATGGTTCAATTTGTTTCCTATCTTTGCAGTAGTCCCCAATTACGGTGGAATATGTATCCGAACCTTGCTTAATTTGCGAATATTCACTTTCATAGAGTATATTCATAGAGTATATTCATAGAGTATAATATAGATTACTACTACAATAAACAATTAAGGAAGCATAGCTTCTAGCACAAAATTAACAAACTCTAGTAAGGCAAGGCATTGATTGGAACACTTGTCTCTGTTTTTTTTCTTAACGTGTAAATAGTAAATAAAATAACAACACTTTTACACTTTTTCAATTTTTTTCATTTAGTTTCAACTTTCTGAATAAAAGTATAAAAAATAATAACATTTCTCACTTTGTATATTATTAAACAATATTGTTGTATTTTTTTTTATACTTCAAAATATTAGTCATTACTAGAGTTGAAAGTAACGGTGTATCTTTGGGATTTTTTCCTATCGAGCCAAAACAATTCAATCGTATTTCTAACTAGCTTTTGCCCGCGGCTTCGCCCGCAATCAGCTCGCAAGCGTGGACATGAGTTTTCTACAGGTACCTCAGGAACTAAAACGGTATTCTGAATAGCAGTCTTTGTCACTTCCCACAAAAATAACTTTAATCCGTTGCTCTGTTGCGACGCCGGCGACGTGCGCAAACGTAGAAAACAGTGGTCCCCAGACCCCTCGGGAACTATTTCAGGATATACTTATTAGCAAATTATATAATTTTCCACCTCATCTCTGTGCTAAAAATCACACCAATCCATTTTTTCGTTGCAATTTTAAATAAATTAACGAACAGAGTATTGTTTTAGTTTCCTTAGGAACTGCATAGTTCTATGATAATTTCAAGAGGTAAAAAGTAGACTATTTCCTTCCACAGTCTACCTTCATGCTAAATTTCATCAAGATTGGTAGATGTGTTGGAGTGTAAATAGGTAACAAACAAACACATTTTAAAATTTATAATATTAATTAATGATTTCTAAATATTAAATAACATAATAGAGTGTCAGTGGCGTAACGGTTAGGGCCGCTACCTCCTGTCCGGGAGGCCGTGGTTCGAATCCTGCCACTTACCTATATCTATTCGTATATCGATTTCATATGTACGTTTATCCGACGCCCTTACGGTGATGGAAAACATCGTGAGGAAACCTGCACACGCCTGCGAAAAAACTCGAAGGTTGTGTGTGAAGTTGACCAACCCGCACTGGGCCCGCGTGGTCGACTAAGGCCTCATCGCCCTGATTCAGGGTAGGCTCGAGCCCCTCGGTGGGAACGTATATGAGCTGTAATGATGATCACTAAATTGCCATCCTACTTAAACTTTGGAAAACCTTACTCGTTTTGTTTTCCATCAAGTCTTTGATTTTGAATTCACCAATCTCACAAAATAAGTACTTAAATGACGGTGCTAAACTATGACGTCACGCCTAGGTATTTCTAACATTTTTAGAACAGAATTTTGTTTTTGACACATGATAAAAAGTAACTCAGGTGACTAGCATTCGTCATCCCTATTAATAGCCGCAGATGCTTGGGCTTTCAGCTCGTCTTGTTTGGTAGGTCAATCTTCCTTGCGTCTATATAGGAACGTTTTGCCTGATTAGCTGCCTCCATTGATGGAGCAAACAAAATGGTGGCGAAATCGTATACGTTCGACAACCTAACTATAACCAATCTGTAATCCATCTAGGTGACGAAGGGGTGAGGTCGCAACCTAGAGAGCGGCAGGGAGTGTCTATAATGTATGTTAGTACTAAAATATAATACTTTGTTGCAATTCCCACTTTCAGTGATCCAACTCGCACATATTCACGTGCAAATTACTGTAGCTCAATTATTAACGAATTAAAATCGATCATTCGACTATCTACACTGCATAAATCAGATCAGTATCATTTCAAGGTTTTAATTAAGTAATAATCATTTTTGCGATGTTCGTTACTAGGTAAGTTTACACAAACATAATTGAACACCCAGACGGAAGAGCCTTTTTTTCTGATCTGGAGTTAATCAACTTTTTAAATTACCAATTACCTCCACTGCGTGGCTCAGCGATGCGCGCCTCGTCGACGTCTAGCGGGTCACCGCAGCGTTGTCGATCGCGCGCGCCGTATCCAACTGCTCGCTCTGGTTGAGGCCATTCATGGCTTGTAAGGTATACACCAAGGTCACCCAAAGGGCAATGGAGCGTACTATGCTCAGAGTTTCTCTACGTGATCGAATCAGAAACGAGGAGATCCGTAGAATTACCAAAGTAACCGACATAGCTCTCAGAATTGCTAAACTTAAGTGGCAGTGGGCGGGGCACATTGCTCGTAGAACAGATGGCCGTTGAGGCAGTAAAGTTCTCGAGTGGCCACCGCGCACCGGAAAGCATAGTGTAGGCAGGCCACCCACTCGGTGGACCGATGTCCTGGTGAAGGTCGTGGGAAGCCGCTGGATGCGGGTAGCGCAGAACCGGTCGTCGTGGAGATCCTTGGGGGAGGCCTATGTCCAGCAGTGGACGTCCTTCGGCTGACATGATGATGATGATGAAGGTACACACCATAATCACTAAAAAGTAGCTCACAAACCATCAAAAGACCTTTATGGAATTTCAATTGATTGAAATTTTAAGAGCGTCGGTGGCGCAATGGCAAGGGTCGCTACCTCCTATCCGGGGTCATCGTTCGAATCCTGCCACGTACCAATGTGATTTCGAATTGAGATTTCATATGTTTGTTTATCTGACGCTCTTACGGTGAAGGAAAACATCGTGAGGAAACCTGCACACGCCTGCGAAGAAACTCGCAGGTTGTGTGTGAAGTCGACCAACCCGCACTGGGCCCGCGTGGTCGACTAAGGCCCGATCGCCCTAATTCAGGGTAGGCTCTTGCCCCTCGGTGGGGACGTATATGAGCTGACATAATTAATTATTTTTAGTGGCAGAGTTAATTGCTTGCTACACCTCTATCGGTGCTCTTTAATCTTTGCCAAAGAGATGGTGTGTATCCTTAGCCTTTCAAAAAAGTCAAGGTGTGTCCGTTATATAAAGATAAGGGTAAGACCTAGGATCCCGGCTATTATCGACCCATATCAATCATACCGGCTGTCGCAAAAATATTCGGAAACTAGCTTACCTCGTGACTGACCCGCTTTTTCGAAGAAAATAATGCAATGTCTCATCGACAGTATATGCTTATCGCGCCGGACATTCGATGGCCATGCTTACGCAACGACGGGTTGTGCGTTGTGTTCTAGAAGCGAGGGAGTGCAAGCAGCAAGTGGCCCTACTGTGCTGCGACCTCTTCAAGGCCTTCAATGTCGCGGACCACAGCGCGCTGTCTGCGAAACTCAAATACGGTGGAGTGGATGGTCCAGTACTCGCCGTGCTGATAGATTTTACTAGCGCAAGGCGTCAGTACGTGGACTACGTGGTCGGCCGAGGTGGCACTTTCAAATCAGATGCACAATCGAGTCCCGCAGGGTTCCACCTTATCTAATTTAGCTTTTTCTATGCTAAGTATCAGCTTCTGTCCCTATCGCAGATATTTCCGAGAAAATTTACGTGGACGATGTTGCAGCAATAGTGTTAGCCCCAAATCTTGTTGATCTGGAAGTTAAACTAAATGCAGCTGCCCGCAAGCTTCTTACCTGGTTTCAGTATAATGGACTGATGCTCAATGTAACCAAAACCCAATTTATATTTTTTTTATTTTAACTTATCAGGCCGTGATCGTTATCCATTAGCTATCGATATTGATGGAGTAGCTATTGAGCAGGTTCCAGCGCTGTCGTTTCTTGGCTTTCAGGTGGATCAGAGTCTAACGTGGGAGCTTCACGTAGAGAAGCTTTGCGGAAGGCTCGGGGGTGCATGCTTTGCATTGGGTTGACTAGCTTCGACGCTGCCCAAGGATACTGTGCGTACTGCTACCGTGCAGTCCCTCCTGCAGTACGGTGTTGAGCTGTGGGGTCGCGCTGCCGACTGGGAGCGCGTCTTCCGCATGCAAAAACGTGCTGTGCTAGCGAGTTCACGTGTACCACGCGACGAACCAGCTAAGGACCTTTTTGTGTCCCTAAAGATGTATCCTGGTTTTCCAGGTAGCAGTTTATGTGAGGGAGAATATTAATAGCTATCCTCAGGTGGGTGACTCTCATACGTTTAGGACACGACACCGTAGCAAGATTGCTCCTATTTCTCATGGTTATGCTAAGAATAATAAAACAATCTACGTAATGGGTTTATAACAGGCTCCCGACTGATCTCACCAGCGCCCCCAGTTTACCATCTTTCAAAAACAAACTGATAAAATGGCTTACCGAGAAGGCATTTTATTCTTTGGATGTTTTTTTTAAATATTTTTTTAATTGAATATTGTTTAATATTTACTTTTATTGTAATTAATTTTTACAATGTAAATATTGTTTTTGTTTCGTAATCCCAAAGACTTAATTTTATTTTTTATGATAATTATTACTGTAAACTTTTGACACGTAAATTACTATTACCAATAAATATTCCTATGTCTATGTCTAGGTACTTACGATATATGTATCTGTCCATTTTAAATAGTGATTAAGAGGAAACCGTATAAGTATTTGTACGCCAGACGTTGAAGGCTCCACCTAACTAACGGTATCTTATCTGTGGCTTCGCAAGAAAGTATGCACATCATGGCTGTGCAGTTAAGACAATTTTTGTTTAGCTTAGAATTGGTATTTCAATCATCATCATATCAGCCAAAAATTTTCCACTGTTGGACAAAGGCCACGACGACCGGTCCCGCGCTGCCCGGATCCATCGGCTTCCCGCGATCTACACCAGGTCGTCGGTCCACCGCGTGGGAGGCCTTCCTACGCTACGTTTTCCGGTGCGGGGTCGCCATTTGAGAACTTTACTGCCCCAGCGTCAACGAGCTATGTGCCGTGCCCACTGCCACTTCAGTTTAGCGATTCTTTGATTGTGTGTGATAAAGTTACCGAATCTCTACTTTCCTTTGTAGCACCTCCACCCTTTGCTCCTACCCATAACTATAAATCAACTATAATTACCATGCTGATAAAGTTTACGACATGTACCACCGGCCTACCATTTAGCGTGCCACAAAAATGTCATAAATTGAGCGTGGCGAGAAGTGAAACAAATCGGATGGGCGGCGCCTTTGAAAAATCGTTCTATAGCAGGTGCCGATTAGAGTGTTAAAGGCTCAGATCAAAAATAATGGTAGACATTGAGTTTCGTACAACAATCATAACCAAAAGCGGGGTAATGCTTGTTCTATATTACACGTACTTATGCATTTTTACCTTAAGTGGTGACCTCTTCAATGGTTCTAACTTGTTTAAGGCGCGGCGGTATGCCAAAGATGGGAACAGATGCGTGAAATATTTTCCTGGAGGCCTGTGTCCAGCAGTGAACGTCCTTCGGCTGATATGATGACGATGTTGAAATGACATAATATTATAACAATAATAATCATTGTAACTTACATAAATTAAAAGAGTCCGTCTTTTTTTTTATAACATGTCACAGCACCTATCGGCATGTTGGCGGTAAGTCTGCCAACACACGACTGAAAACAAAACTTTTTTCGTGATTGGAGCTATGTTATGTATACCCCGTTTTCAAAGCGCAAACACTACATCTACCTTTATTTTTGATCTCTGCCTTTATTTTTGATCTGAGGTTAAAGCCAGCACGTAGCACGACTGCACTGCAACAATCTCCCATTACAATAACCACTAGATCCCGGCTTCGGTACTATCTTGTGTTGCCAGTGTCAGAGCGTTTCTAGTTGTCTTGAGGCTTACAGAGCTGAATTGTTGAGTCCTAACTAAGTATTAGTTGAGTCCTAACTAAGTATTATGTATAAAGGGTGTCACAAAAATGTATAGAAAATTTCTGTGGGACTTCTAAAGGCCATTTTTTATTATGTTACCTATGAAATTGCCAATTGAATGAAATTGTTTGAAAGAAAACTAGTTATAAAAACAAAATTAATTCACAAACAGAATCACACTGATAGAAATTAAACAGAGGTAAACGTAAGCCACTTTTGTTGTACATTTTGAAGGCACGGGTGGTGTGAAACCCATGAAGACGGGTTGTTTCACCTCGATAAAACGCCACTTCTTTGAAAAAACATATATTTTTTTAAGATCTAGAGTTATTTCAATAGTTTCTTCGTTATTGAAAAGACCAAAAAAATGTTTGGATAGAACTTTCAGCGTTATTGAACACTGTTAGCGTAATGACGCGCAACTCAGCTTCAAATATGTCTAGAATAAAACGCCACTTCTTGGAAAAACATTTTTTTTTTTTAAGATCTAGAGTTATTTTAACAGTTCCTTCGTTATTGAAAAGACCAAAAAATTATTTGGATTGTCCAACGCAGTGGATATACGGGTAAACAGGAATTACCCCTATACACACCAGTGGGTGAAGTCAGTGGGTGCACGGGTCGCGAGCGAGAACTTTCAGCGTTATTGAACACCGTGAGCGTAGTGATGCGCATCGCAGCTTCAAATATATCTAGAGAAAGTTGTATATTAAACTCTATCGTAGTATAAAGAAGAAAACTAAGCACTACAATAACCGCAAAAAAACTTCGCCTAGCAATCAAACGTTAGCCTATGACAATCATAAGCCCAACAGGGTTTATTCGTATGTACGCGCCTTCACGCACCTCGAATATGATGCAGCTCCACCCCAATATGTTTTAACCCTTATTTAGAAAGGTTCCATCATAATTTCCACTTTGACCTGTAAAAGGTGTCGAAATATATCCTGGAAAGCGATAAAATCGTCCCTTTTGCATCACCATCACTTGGGCGAAACATTCGTATTAACGCTAATGTTGCGTGATTATGGTGTTTGCGAGCCAATATTAGATTAAACAGCTTGGTATACTAAACCATTCTGTGATTTAATGTCGCGTAGATAAAAGGTCAGCCAATGACATTTATAGGATCAACAGGGTCTATTCGTAGATACGCGCCTTCACGCGCCTCGAATATGATGCAGCTCTACCCCAATATGTTTTAACCCTTATTTACAAAGATTTCCTCATAACTTCCACTTTGACCTGTAGAAAGTGTTGAAATATATCCTGGAAAGCGAGAAAATCTTCCTTTTGCATCACCATCACTAGGGCGAAACATTCGTATTCGCTAATGTTGCGTGATCATGGTCTTTGCGAGCCGATGTTATATTAAACAGCTTGGTATACTGAACCATTCTGTGATTTCATGTAGCGTAGATCAAAGGTCAGCCAATGACATTCATAGGACCAACAGGGTCTATTCGCATGTACGTGCCTTCACGCGCCTCAATTATGATGCAGTTCTACTCAATGTGTTTTAACTCTTATTTAGAAAAATTGTCTACTCGTAGATACGCACCTTCACGCACCTCAAATATGATGCAGCTCCACCTCAATGTGTTTTTACCCTTATTTAGAGAGATTCCATCACAATTTCCACTTTAACTTATAAAAGGTTTCGAAATATATCCTGGAAAAAGAGGAAATCCTCCCTTTTGCATCACCAATACTTGGGCGAAACATTCGTATTAACGCTTATGTTGCGTGACTATGGTGTTTGCGAGCCGATGTTATATTAAACAGCTTGGTGTACTAAATTTAATGTTGCGTAGATAAAAGGTCAGCCACTGACATTTATAGTACCAACAGGGTCTATTCGTAGATATGCGCCTTCACGCGCCTCGATTATGATGCAGCTCCACCCCAATGTGTTTTAATCCTTATTTAGAAAGATTGTCTATTCGTAGACACGCGCTTTCACACGCCTCGAATATGATGCAGCTCCACCTCAATGTGTTTTAACCCATAATTAGAAAGATTCCATCATAATTTCCACTTTAACCTGTAAAAGGTGTCGAAATATATCCTGGAAAGCGAGAAAATCTTCCTTTTGCATCACCATCACTTGCGCGAAACATTTGCATTAACGCTAATGTTGCGTGATTATGGTGTTTGCGAGCCGAGGTTAGATTAAACAGCTTGGTGTACTAAACCATTCTGTGATTTAATGTACCCATTACTCTTAGGGCTATATTATTGTAAAGGGTGAACGCGTGATTGTGATTACATTCTCCTAGGTAAACCTTCTTTTAGAATGCCTTGCTAAGTTTGCCCAAAAATAAAGGACAATAGTAGAACTGTTGAAATATGTAGTACTAGCTTTTGCTCGCGGCTTCGCTCGCAAAGACACGAATTTTCTCCAGATCCCTCGGGAACTATGTCAGGATATGCTTATTAGTAAATCATGTCATTTTTCACCCCCTAACCATCTCTTTGCAAAAAATCACACAATCCATTGTTCCGTTGCGATGTTAAAGTAATTAACCAAAAAAGAGTTTATTTTCAGTTTTTAACCGCCTCCGTGGTGTAATGGTTAGTCCATTCGCTTCGCAACAGGAGGTCGCGGGTTCGATTCCCGGTGGGGTCAACTTGTAAGACTCGGTTTGGTTGGTGGTAGGACATTTCCTAAGCCCGCCTGGCCAGCTACCACCATCTTATCTAAGTCTTGCCGCCAAACATCAGTGTTAACAATATTGATGTGTTACGGCTTGAAGATAAGATAGCCAGTTCTCCATTGCTTTGGGGAATCTTGGTAAGCCCGCTTCCATCTTCGGCATCATCGTCATTTACCATCAGGTGAGATGATGCCAAGGGCTTACAAATTGTGAATAAAATAAGGTCTTTTAGGAACTGCATCGGGCTATGCTATTTTCACGAGATTACAAGTAGCCTATGTCCTTCCTCGTGACACAGGCTACCTACATGCCAAATTTCATTAAGATTGGTCGAGGCGTTGAAGCGTGAAAAGGTAACAAATAAACAAACAAATTTTCACATTTACAATATTAAATACTAGCTTTTGCCCGCGGCTCCGCCCGCGTGGACATCGTTTTTGTGACTGACTTAGAGGGTGCGCGGTGCGCGAGCCGCCAGCGGCTCGCGAGCGTGGACATGAATTTTCTCCAGATCCCTCGGGAACTATGTCAGGATATGCCTCTTAGTAAATCGTGTCATTTCTCACCCCCGCAACCATCTCTGTGCAAAAATCATACAATCCATTGCTCCGTTGCGGTATTAAAGTAATTAACCAAAAAAGAGTATATTTTTAGTTCCCTCGGGAATTGCATCGGGCTATGCTATATTCACGGGATAAAAAGTAGCCTATGTCCTTCCTTGTGACACAGGCTACCTACATGCCAAATTTCATTAAGATTGGTCAAGGCGTTGAAGCGTGAAAAGGTAACAAACAAACAAACACATTTTCACATTTATAATATTATAGTAAGGATTATATTACAGTAAGGATTGACACGTAGACTGTATTATGGTTTTACATAGACAGCTGTGTTTGTCAATCGAGCTGTCACTTTTCCTCTTTTATCCTGTTTTTTCGTCTTGCTAGCTAGCTTTTGCCTCCCGTTCAGTATTTATAAATCTAATTTTATTTATGTGATCTATTTTATTATGTAACGTTTTTCCCAAGATCTTTTTGAATAAATGTCCATTTGATGAAATTCCGCTGTTTATTTCAAGTTCCACGACCAACGTTATAAGAACCCGGCAGACGTTGTCTTGCCCGCAACTACGTTCGCGTTTTATTTCTTCTCCCGTGGGAACCTTATTCCTTTTTTACATCATGGAGACCTCTATGTAAAATTTCAGTTTTCTCGGTCCAATTGTTTGGTCTGGGCGTTGATGAGTCATTCAGTGAATATCTTAGTGAAGTTCATTTATAGATAAACTGTGGAAAAACCTGAAATGAACAAATACTTCAATACTATTTTTGGATCTTTCTCAAGATAGTTCCCTTCATCAGCATTCCACCCACGCTGAATTGCCAAAAAACTTGTGGAAAATAATGTAGGCGTATTGAATAGGAATAACTTGAGAAAAAATGTTATTGAGAAGTTTTACGGTACGTAATGGAATGGACCTCAATTTTGTGAGCCGAGCAGTAAGTACTTTATGGATTTTTAGAAAACTGTTACTTATGAAACACGGGTAATATCAAAAGCGTGACATTCGTAAGCTCGAGCCTCAGCAGTTTGAAGATCAACAGGTTTTTTCTAGTTAATGAAGAACTTCCACAGGTCTGATCGATTATAAATTTGGTATCCTGTTAATTCAATGATATTACAAGAACATGTTATAACCTCTACCGGATGCTGCAGCATCACCTGAAATCTGTAGGACACGGTATCGTTTTTGAGCTCATTAAATTGGAAAGTTTGTAAATAGATGGTGAGAAAAGGTATCGGTGGTATTTTAAATTATAAATTTACAGTTATTTAACCCTTAAAAACTCACTTAGATAAATCTCCTTGCAGTAAAGGATTTTGACGACGCCCGGTTTTGCGCTGCCCGCATCCAGTGGCTTCCCGGGACCCTCACCAGGTCATTGGCCCACCATTCCACATTGCCTACCTTCGCTACGTTTTCCAGTGAACAGTTGCCACCCTAGAACTTTACTACCCCAACGGCCATGCCCCGCCCACTGACACTTTAGCTTAGCAATTCTGAGAGCTATGTCGGTTACATTGATTATCCTACGGATCTCCTCGTTTTTGATTCGATCACGCAGAGAAACTCCGAGCATAGCAAGCTTGCCCTTTGGGGGACCTTGAGCCTTCTTATGAGGCCCAAAGTAAGGGACCATGTTTCAGTTCCATATGTCATCATGGTAACATACACTGGTCGCAGTCATTGGTTTTATATCATACTATGACACTCATCATATATCAGCTCATATATACGTCCCCGCCGACGGGCTCGAGCCTACCCTGAATTAGGGCGATCGGGCCTTAGTCGACCACGTGGGCCCAGTGCGGGTTGGTCAACTTTACACACAACCTTTGAGTTTCTTCGCAGATGTGTGCAGGTTTCCTAACGATGTTTTAATTCACCGTGAGAGCGTCGGATAAACGTATATATGAACTCGAAATTCGAAAACACATAGGTACGTTGCAGGACTCGAACCACGACCTCTCGGATCGGAGGTAGCGGCCCTTGCCGTTGCGCCACCGACGCTCTCCGACGACTATGTACATTAATGTATAGGTAGTTTAAAGTTACCTGTCATGCGCGCGATACACGAACTAGCGCAAAATGGACATTGATTTGTTTCTTTTGTTGATCACTTTTGTTTCATTTAAAAATACGTATTGCCTATTTTCAAAAATTGCAGCAAAAATAAAATAGTGTATGCAACTGCACATAAAAAGGTATGAAAACACTCGTGTGAAACTTTTATCACACACTCGTGCTTTAATAACCCATTTTATATGAGAGTTTATTCATATACACCCAGAAAACGGCCCCTAGTCCCCGGTGGCCCTCTATATCTGGCTCCGATAACGAGAGTCGGGGAAAGCCGCTGGATGCGGGCAGCGCAGGACCGGTCTTCGTGGAAATCCTTGGGGGACGCCTTTGTCTTTAGCAATCTGGAATCCAGATAAGTGTTTGATTTTAACTGCCTCAGTGGCCTAATGGTTAGTTCATTCGCTTCACACCCGGAGGTCGCTGGTTCGATTCCCTGTGGGGTCAACTTGTAAGACTCGGTTTGGTTGGTGGTAGGGCATTTTCTAAGCCCGCCTGGCTAGCTACCACCACCTTACCTAAGTCTTGCCGCCAAACATCAGTGTTAACAACATTCATGTATTCCGGCTTGAAAATAAGATAGCCAGTTCTCCATTGTGTTGGGGAATCTTGGTACGCCCGCTTCCATTTTCGGCATCATCGTCACTTACCATCAGGCGAGATTATGCCAAGGGCTTACCAATTGTAAATTTAAAAAAATCTACACATGGCTTTTGATTAGGTTAAGCAAAAGGATGTGGTAAATAAATTCTTAATCACAAAATTTTCCATCAGTACTAGGAATCTCATTATGAATTTCCTCCGATCCATCCCTCTCTTCTTAGTATAAGCACCGCTGGACGAAAGACCCAGTTAAGGGTCGTCGTAATGCTTTGGTTTTGAGTCAGTAAGCTCGTGAACCGCAGCTTACACCGGGACCAGTGCGGGTGTACTAAAATAAACTAGGCTCTTTCAGAATGAACGGTATAAACTAGAGATTTTTGAATACCTTGTAGCACGACTTAGGTAGGTACGTTAGTGGGTGTGGTTTTAGAAAATAGATAGCTTACAGGTAATTGAAATTTAATAATGAAGTAAAAGTAAAAGACCTGAAAAGAACATAATAATTTTAGAACATACATGAAACTTGTATTACGTAAATATTAAATTTGGCAGTTAATCAAGGGCTTTCCCGTGGATCCCGTCTTCAGATCCTGACTTGGTGACAACGGGAATACCTCGGAAGATAGTATACTCGAACAAAAAAAGAATTTTGAAAATCGATCCACAATTGACGGAGAAATCAGTGAACGTACATAAAAAATAAAAATATACAGTCGAACATAGAACCTCCTCCTTTTTTGAATCGGTTAAAAATTAGAAAAACGTAATAACGGTGTAATAACGGTGCGCTGCGGCGCTCGGCAGGCTGCGTTGCAGCACCAACAGCATCTTGGCTGTCTTGGAAACCAGGCTGGATGGGGTATTGTGAGGGGCTGGCTTGGGATGCACTCAGCGGTTGCTAACTACACTCGCTGAGTGGATTGCTTGCCCAGTGATTCAAATACATTTAATTTACCTACCTAAACTAACAATAAATATAAAGTTATGTGTTACTAACCAAATATGGACTCTGTCTGAAATAGAAGAATTTTATTTTATGTTATTTATTTATTTATAACCTTTAAATTTAAATAAAAATAACAATCGTGCAAAAACATAAATTAATCTTACCCGTAATGGGTATTTTAGTACCAAGTAATTAAATAAATATTTATTAACAATTTGTGATGTTAGGATGAACAAAAAGATGATCGAATTTTCAGTTTTGAAATCAAATGTCAGCGCATGCGTAAAAAAATGAATAGACGGAACGAAAAAAGATCGAATGAAAGAAGAACTCATAACAGCGTACCAATCCTGATCCATTTCAAAACACGTTCCTCTGGTCGATTTTTTTTTACTCTATTGCCCAAAAAAGAACGTAATATGCATAATATGTAATACCTTACGAAATAAGAAACCATTTTTTTATAAAGGACATAGAGGGTGCGCGTTGGTCAAGCCGCGATGGTGCGCGGTGGGGGACCAGCAAGCGGCTCGCCATCGATTGTTGTGCTAAAATGTGTGCGTTGAATGTTCACACCTAGCTTCCCTTCAACTCAACCAATTTAATTGGTCAATAGCTCAAATCAAAGAGCTTGTTCTAGCGAGTGTTCGAAAACAAAAACAAACCGCGTACTGTAATAAATACCAGAGATATTAAAAAAGGAAGTTACGAATGGGTATAACTTGAAAGAGCTTTTAAGAGCGTCGGTGGTGTAACGGCTAGGGCCGCCGCCTCCTGTCCGGGAGGTCGTGGTTCGAATCCTGCCACATACAAATGTGATTTCGAATTTAGATTTCATATGTACGTTTATCCGACGCTCTTACGGTGAAGGAAAACATCGTGATGAAACCTGCACACGCCTGCGGAGAAAATCGCAGGTTGTGTGTGAAGTCAACCAACCCGTACTGGGCCCGCGTGGTCGACTAAGGCCCGATCGCCCTAATTCAGGGTAGGTTTGAGCCCCTCGGCGGCGACGTATATGAGCTGATATCATCATAACTTGAAAAGGGCAAAAGTAAAGTGATTTTCAATGCTTGATTACAAATCTGTGCATCAATGCCTTTCTTTTAAAAAAAAGAAGAAATCAGTTTGATAGAATTACAGGAAGAAGGTACTCGAAATATATTTCATTTTTTTCCTTTTATTTATTTATTTGAGAATGGCGATTGTTAGGTGATTTTTAATGCTTAAAACCAAATCCTAATTCAAAACTTTCGTAAAAAAAATATCTTACAAATAGGGGTCATCTTGGAGCGAGCTATGCTCGGAATTTCCCTACGAGATCGAATCAGAAATGAGGAGTAACAAAGTAACCGACATAGCTCACAGAATCGCTAAACTGAAGTGGCAGTGGGCAGGGCACATTAGCTCGTTTAATATTCTTGGAACTATTACGTTACAATATATTATATTACTATAACTGACATTTAAGTCCAAGGAATAGTTTGTGCTTTGCTTGTATTTTTACGGCGCGCAGTCGCCACTCGAGAACTTTACTACTTGATGGTGGTGTGTGTTTTATGTGTGTATGTCCTCTCGGGTCATCAACTCCCCTCGGAGGGTTATTTTATTCCTTGTAGGGCACATAAAATTTTGTGGTCCAAAGCGAGGGTGACAAACTTGCGATATTCCGAAATATTTTTCTTCTTCTCAGCATTTCTTCCGTCTGGAGACAGGGTCTGCTTTTCTACATTTTGCTCTATCCTGGAACTCTTCTTCAGTTAACTCCCAACGTTCTTGAGTTGTTTTTACTGCACTCAACCACATCCCAGACATTGCGTACAACGGGCGAGAAATGACGTTTAAAAACAAATGACGGAACAAACAAAATCACGGCAACATCCCTTACATTCGAAAACTAAACTTGCTAGCACTAATATGTATCAATCTGAACGACGAGGGGGTGAGGTCAAAATCTAGAGGGAGGGAGTGTCCATACTGTATTTTGGTACTAATATAATGTATGTACATACTTTGACTCAACCACTCATCTCCACCTGTGATTTTTTTTCCACAAATGGTAAGCCCTTGACATCATGTCACTTGATGGTAAGTGACAATGTTGCCGAAGATGGAAGCGGGTTTACCAAGATTCCTCAACGCATTAGGGAACTTGCTATCTTAACTACAAGCCAGAATACATCAATGCTGTCAACATTGATGCTTGGCGGCAAGATTTAGATAAAATGGTGGTAGCTAGCCAGGCAGGCTTATAAAAATGCCCGTCCATCAACCAAACCGAGTCATACAAAGTTAGACTCTGCTGGGGATCGAACCCGTGACCTCCTGATGTGAAGCTAATGGTCGTTACCATTATGGCACGGAAGCGTTTAGAAGTTCTATTAAATTAAATAATTATATGTGTCAATTATATTTAATTGAAGTGATTTAAATAAATGATCAGTGATCCTTGCAATTACAAGTATATTATGTAGGTGTTTCCATTCGCAATCTTGAACGTGGATTGAAAGTGGTAACTAGAGCACTTAGCCTGAACGCGCGACTAACTTTCAAGTTATCGAGCGAACTCATCAAACTTGCGTTAACTTTAAAGTTTGTGACACTCCAACATTAAACTACAATATTCAGTTTACAACTGGCTAAACGAGAGACATAAATGTTTCGAAGTCCGCTAGATATCTTTGAATAATACAGCTATAGTCGGACTTTTATTTACTTGCAGTAAACTGACGTTTCATTCGTAAGGAAATGACATGTTTACTTACCCACGAAACTTCAGTTTACTGCAACAAAACATAAGTCCGACTATAAGTAGTTAGCGGTATAACACCTTCCTTGGTGCTTGTACAAAACATCTAATGTAAAACTAATCTTAGAAAATGTTACGAATGTTCTCTTCTACGAGGCAAACGCCTTGCAGAGTACTAGGACAAGCGTCTTGGCGGCAAGACCTACCGCAACTGGTCCTTGCCTTCGCCTTTTGGTGTTGGCAGGAACAACGACCCTAACTGTTTTGCCCTAGGGTTGGTAAATAGGGACGCTATATCATAAACCTGGTAGTTTAGCGTATTTGGTAGGTATACGAGAGGGAATGGCCGAAAAAGAGAGATTAAGTTTTTACGCAGACGACCAAGATTTCGCATCGCAAAATGGGGAACTGGCTATAAATTATCCATTTGCCTAAATACATTATATTGCTGTTAACACCGTTATTTGGGTGCAAAACTTACATAAGAAGGTGTTAGCCAGCCAGGTCTGCTCATAAAATGACCAAACCAAGTCCTACAAAGTTGGACCCTGCCGGGAACAAAACCTTCGACCTCCTGATGTGAAGCGAGTGGATTAACTACTACGCTGGTTAAAGTAATCATTTGAAGTCACCCTAATATTACCACACCTTCTTTGTACATCCCGTATTATTAATTAATTTACAAAGAACATTTCTTAACTCAGAACCTCACTTAAAGGAGAAGAGGGGGAAACAAAATTCTCGCGAATCTCTGTATAAGACCTCTTTTGTCAACAAACTCAGGAAGTTGTAAAGGGGAGATTTGCTATTAAAAAGAGGAAAACAAAATGTTCTGTTTTTTTTTTCTGGGCAAGCCTACAAAGGCCTTTATTGAATAAATTTTTATCTCGAAGCTAGGACGTTTTGTTTATCTGGAACGTTTTTCTGACTGCAAAGCACTGAATGCTTAATTTCCGTAAAATTTCTACGATCGCTCTGTTGGCTATTTTTACAGAGACTTTGGATATTTATGTAATATAGGTGTACGTGATATTGATTCGCAAATATCGAAAATTACCGTTCGTTGTATTAGCATTAATAAGAAAATAAGAGAAATGAAATTTTTATCATTCTTGAAGTATTGTACCACAGATGTGCTAAAATTTTGTGCTGCTTATTCAATCACAGATCGAATAGATTTTTTTAAATAATTAATCCACTGATACGACCTACTTATAATCTTTTAACTTTTGCATATTATTTAGAATTTAATCCCTTTTTTTTTACCAATTATGACGATAATTTAGAAAACCAGTTGCGAATTAAAGGATATTGTGAAATATATGTAATGGTTCAGGTAAAAAAAAATGCGCCATTAATTAACGTTAAATTAGTAAAATTGGTACGTGGCGTAATGGCAAGGGCCGATACCTACTGTCCGCGCGATAGTGATTTGAATCCTGCCACGTACTAATATGTTTTCGAATTTTGATTTCATATGTACGTTAATACGAACGCTCTTACGGTGAAGGAAAACATCGTGAAGAAACCTGCACACGCCTGCGAAGAAACTCGAAGGTTGTGTGTGAAGTCGACCAACCCGCACTGGGCCCGATCGCCCCAATTCAGGGTTGGGTCGAGCCCCTCAGTGGGGACATATATGAGCTGATAAGATGATGGTAAAATTATTATTTAGAGCTCAAATGTTTGTCTTATTTTTGGGACTTTTTAAGCTTAATAATGTTTGCTTGTTATTATTTACATTTATGGGGGCCTCAACCGTATGAATAACTCTTTATAAAAGTATATCAAATTTTGTACAGTGTTTGTATGATTTTCATATCAGCCGAAAAACGTCCACTGCTGGACAAAGGCCTCCCCCAAGGATTTCCACGACGACCGGTGCTGCGCTGCCCTTATCGTTTATAGTATTACTTTTTGTAAAAACACATAAAATTAACTTCCAAAAATGGCGTTTTGCTATTTCAGTCTAAAGTTGTAATTTTCACTACAATATAACTTTTTTGGAAATGTGGGTAGGAAAAATTACAACTCAATAGTCGTTATATTCTTATTATATCTATTGGATCTAAATTTGTGATTTGCAGAGCTGTTAAGATATTATCATTTAAAGCTTTGTACTGCATAACATACATCGAAATTATGGTTCTGTTGAAAACAATGGTTATAAAGATATCAAATTCAATGTGGGTGATACTCGCCGTTGATATTGATGCCGAGTCCGCCCCAGTCCAGAAGCTTGAAAACATCTTCCGGGGCGGCGGTGATATAACGTCTCCCTGTCTCACCCCTCGCTGCAGGCGGATAGGTTTCAAATTCTGGTCCTGGAGGCGAACTGATATAGTGGTGTTTTAATTAAAAAAACTCGATGTATTTTACTCGCTTTAAAAATCTTAGATTCGACCGCTTGGACAATTTCCACGAAACTGTCATTACACATAATCTTCCACGTTATCGCAATCTCCTAGTCATTCGAAGCAATTGTACAACTCGAGCTCAAATATCTCGGGTTTTTGGAGCTGGATAGGCGCTGGTCGGATTGTAGATTTCATCAGTCGACATCTTTTTAGCTTTGTTTTTTAATTTAATGTGCCACTTACCACGCGTATGGTGGCGCACGAAGCCGGGTCGTTCCTTGCCCTCTAATGTTATAGTTGAGGCAAAGTATATATATTAGTACTAACATACAGTATGGACACTCCCTGCCGCTCTCTAGATTGCGACCTCACCCCCTCGTCATTCAGATTAATACAGATTGGTTACAGTTTGGTTGTCGAACGTATAGGATTTCACCGCCATTTTGTTTGTTCAGTCATTCGTTTTTTGAAATGTTTTTGACCCGTTGTATGAAGTGTCCAGTGTGTGGTTGAGGGGAGCGATGGCTGACTCTTGCGTTATACTCGTGACCGGGTACTTTTATCAAAGGCATTAATGACAATTTAATAATTTTAACTTCTGTCATATTGTTTTGATGTCCTAATGAAATTACTTGTTTTATATCAATGATTTTATTTTCACTTTATTTTAAATATTTTTCACAAATGACATTAAGTATTAATAGTTAATATTTTAAGACCATCAGAAAGAGTGCAATATGCACTTATTTTGAATAAACATTTAAAATTCTTAAAATTCGGTGATTGTTTTCCTTTTTTTTTACTTTTAATATTTTTTATTTTTAATATTTTTCACAAATGACGTTAAGTATTTATAGTTAATATTTTATGACCATCAGAAAGAGTGTTATATGCACTTATTTTGAATAAACATTTAAAATTCTTAAAATTCGGTGATTGTTTACCTTTTTTTT
Organism: Coleophora flavipennella; assembly: GCA_947284805.1. Taxonomy (NCBI): domain Eukaryota; kingdom Metazoa; phylum Arthropoda; class Insecta; order Lepidoptera; family Coleophoridae; genus Coleophora; species Coleophora flavipennella. Next base: position 7,950,060 of record OX369270.1, on the reverse strand, counting down.
TACTTTATTGATCAAAGAGACACCATTGAATATTTACCTCCTCGTCAAGACAAGTTGAAGTTAATCTCATTTTTCTTCACGCCATCGGAATGTAACCGTGTCCACTTCGCTGTTTTGTTTTTTAGAAAAAGGAGTTCAAAAAAGAGTAACGATTGTAACGAGGCAACGCTGTTATTTAAGTTTCTTCCTTTCGACCAACTTCATCCATAACAACTTATGTGTCACAATCTGAACAATGTGTGACATATGATTAAAAAATCCAAATTTTCTTATCCCTCAATATTTTTATCTTTAAACGCTATCAAAATAAATAAATACTTTATATGTAAAATAATAATCTAAAACCTCATTCTCTTTTTAAAGACGCAATTCGGGTTATATTTATGTTTTTTGTAATTTAATTTAAGTGTGTAATTTTTTTATAATTCTTATGTATTTCATTCTAGGTCATACCTTTTATATTTTAACTCAAAACAAATAAATATTGCATGCACGGGAACCCTTCTTTGCGCCTGGCCCGACATGCACCTGGTCTTTTTTGTTATAAATTATAGTGGCTAGTACCCGAAAATTTTATATTGGTAGCAAGTTATATAAAATAAATAAATATTCTGGGACAAATCACACAAGGTCATCTGGCCCCAAAGTAGGATTCCCTGTGTTATGGGTTACCAGAGACTGATATACATACTTATATACGTTTAAATACATACATATATAGATATTTAACACCAAGACACAGAGCAAACAAATCTGCTCATAACACAAATGCTTGCCCTGAGTGGGGATCGAACCCACAACCCTCGGATCAGTAGTCAAGGGCACTAACCTAGTTAAATATATCAAAGTAGCTTCCGTTTACTTAAATAATCATAGAGGTAGGACAGAAAATCACTAGGTTCTACCAAAAAAAAAAATATCGAATGGCTAAGAGAAAAATAAACATGAGCCAGATATTATTCGATAAACATCGTCTTTAATATCCGATCTCTGCTAAAATATTTTCTGCGCAAAAACAACCGTTGGATTTTTTTTGTAGATATTCTCAACGCGTCTATAATATCTGATACAACCGGAAGCTGTTTAAGACGAAGCATTAGAAACTTTGGTCGCAGGGATCTTGATTTTTCTCAGCAATTACAAATTATATGAAAGTGATTTTTTGCAACCTGATTCTACATTTCAAAGATATCATTTTTTTAATTGCAAAAACACGAATCGTTAACTTTTATAACAGAAAAAGCAAACCAGACGATTTAGACATCTAAATTTTCATAATCGATTAGTCAAAACACACACTCTAGTATGCCAGTTGAATTTCTAACATTAATTTTAGTTTTTAATTAAAACGAAAAAAACATTGACAAAGTGCAAAAGTGTGGTTATTTTCTTTACTGTTTACACGTAAAGAAAAAGGCAGAGACAACTGTTCCAATCAATGCCTCGCTTTAATTAATATTGTATGAACAGCGGCGGATGAGTATTTAATTATTTCTGCAACACAATTACCCGCAGGTACAGTAACCCGTAAACAGCTCCCACAGTAACCTGTAAACAGCTCCCACCTCGCGCTCACCTTCCATCATCATTTATTCATCATTTTAACTTTTAATAAAATTGCTCACAAAGTTTGCTAAATTCTGAACATAAATAAGCGGGTAAGGACGTTTGCAAATCGTACACCGAGGGTTTCACACAGCTTTTTGATTTATTACCAAGGTTCCGGCTGAGGCTGCATGGGTCTTAGGTCATTACCACCGAAGAGGGAAACGTAATGATAGGTACAGTTGGCCGCAATTCTGTGGCAACACTTTGACCTTTTCTCTTGTTCCTAGTTTTCAGTAGCTTCGATTCAACTTGTACATACTATTAACTAACTTGCGGCTAAACGTACTTTTAAATTAGTTGATACCATTTTAGGAGTTCTACATGTGATTTAAAAAAAAATTACACATGGAACCTGTGATCAATCAATTTAAAAAAATGGACACCCATATAAAATAAAGGTTGTCTGGAAGAGATTGCTTTTAGCAATAAGACCGCCTACTGTACACTTCATTATAATAACTATATGTATTAGCTTTACGAAATTGTTTTGGTGTACTATAAGTGTAAATAAATAAATAAATAAATAAAAGTTGGTTTGTCAACTGACCGATTTTAAAAGTAATTTTTTTATGCAAATCGACTGCTTTAATACTGCATAATTCTTCGTGGACCTCAAAGAAAAAATAATCCTACAAGGATTTGGTTTTTCCGTAGCAAAGCACGAAACCAAAGATTAAAAAATACGAAACCATAAAAATGAGTTTTCGTGGTAGAGTTTACGTGCGCTTTAAGACCCTCATTACGTTATCCAAATTCTTTTAAAAATTCTGAAGCAGTTATAAAAAACTTTTTAATATAATTTTCTTGTTATCGTGCTCTGGTTTGAGGAAAATCCATCAAATTTGTTATAGCCGCTAATAATTTACAGCCTCATTTGGAAGATGCTGTAAAATCTTTGGTGGGTGTTTAAAAGTTACAGCATTTTAAAGGTCAAAGGTCTATTAGGAGTTTTAAGTGGATTTTTATCATCGATAAAATTTGTGTTGCTTAATGGCTAATCTCATTATGCTTCAAAAGTTAGTAGTTAGGAAATTTAAGACATAACTTTGTAAATGCGTAGAAATCTTATAAAAATGATTAAAGCCTACTTGGCCGTGACCTAGAGAGCGGACGTCTCGTCTTTGTCGTCTGTGAATTTGCAATTAATATAAACAATTGTCATCCTGAAATTTTATATTGTAACTTTGTAAATACAAAGAAATTTTAGAAAAAAAGTGACCTTGGGCTACGCGCAAAGTGGGGTACTTATAGCCTTAAGAAAAATTAAGGAACTTTAAAAACCAAAGTTATTTTTGCAGTTGGTATTTCTATGGAAAATCTATAAACATTTTACAAATTCAATTGCACATTTTAAGTAGGTCGACTATCCGCACTAAAATTATAAATGTGATTGCTTATTTGTTACCTATTTACGCTTCAACACCTCCACCAACCTAGAGAGATATTAGGAACTAGTGGGTGCTCGCGGCTTCGCCCGCGCAGTTCCCGTTTTTTAATGTTCCCGTGGGAATTTCCCGAAATCCTTTCTTAGCGAATGCCTACGTCATAACATCTACCTGCATGCCAAATTTCAGCCCGATCCGTCCGGTGGTTTGGGCTGTGCGTTGATAGATAACTATGTCAGTCATTCAGTCAGTCACCTTTGAGTTTTATATATTTAGATGTAGGTAGCCTGTGTGACTAAGCAAGGACATGAGCTACTTTTTATCCCGTGAATATTTACTAATTGTGATTAAAAAAAAATAGCAAAGTCCGATGCATTTCCAGAGGGAACTGAAAAAATACTCTTTTTGGTTAATTTATTTAACATCGCAACGGAACAATGGATTGTTGTGACTTTTTGCGCACAGATGCTTGAAGAGGTGGGAAATGAAATAATTTACTAGTTAACGGGGAAGGATCAGGGGAAAACTCATTTCCACGCTCGCGCACGTCGGCGTCGCAACGGAGCAACGGATTGAGGTAATTTTCAAGCGACTTCCAAAAAGGAGGTAGTTCTCAATTCGTCTGTATGTTTTTTTTTTATGTTTGTTACCTCAGAACTTTTGACTGGGTGAACCGATTTTTATGATTCTTTTTTTATTTGAAAGCTAGTGCTTGCCGTGTGGTCCCATATAAATTTTATCAAAATCGGTCTAGTACTTTAGTAGAAAATTAACAAAAACCAAAAATAATAATACAAAAATGTACTAATTTGTCGCGATGGAAGTCGGTTTTTTAACGTGTTTAGCGTTTTCAATTATTTGTATAGAATCTGTTGAAGGGGTGGGAAGAGACATAGACTGCTAATGATAATAGCCCGGTATGGTTCCTGAGCGATCTAGAGAAAACATATGTCCACGCTCGCGAACTGCTTGCGGCACTCGCACCATTCACCCTCAAAGACAGTCACAAAAAACATGTCCACGCGGACAAAGCCGTAAGCAAAACCTAGTTACTTATAAACTGAGGAAGCCTACTCAGCTGTGATAGTTATTTACCTTTTTAACTTATCATATTATGCCCTACTATTTCCAATTCTTTTCAGATTCCTGAAATAGTATAGTTGGTAGGGGGTGATGGGGACATTTAGCTGTATCAAACATATCCAGTTCATCATATCAGCCCATATACGACCCCAGCGAGGGGCTCGAGCCTACCCTGAATTAGGGCGATCGGGCCTTAGTCGGCCACGCGGGCCCAGCGCGGGTTGGTCGACTTCACACACAACCTTCGGTTTTCTTCGCAGGTGTTTGCAGGTTTCCTCCCTATGTTTTCCTTCACCGTTTAAGCAATCGGTGAGTATATGAACGCAAGTTTCGAAAAACTCATTGGTACATTTTCCGTCCGGATTTGAACCCGGCACCTCTGGTTAGGAGGACCGAGTCGTTACCGGTTGAGCCACCGACGCTTTTTAAGCTAAAATCACCAGTTAAGATCTTAGAATCTCGTGAACGAATCGTTTAACGAAAAGAAATGTCTTCACAATCCCTCAATACTTCTGAAAGACATAATCAACGATACCTCCTCATGATAGGGTATGTGAAAAATATAAAAAAATACACTTTAAATTTAGGTACTTACTAAGTAGGTATCCTACTCAGTACCCTAATTTTTTTTCAGATTTTATTTTTATAACTTTACAGGAGTCACAGACTTGTAGAACCATACCAAAACGGCTGTGACATATTGACGGACATGGCCGAAACTATAGGGTTTCCGGGTTTCCTAGTTCGACTATGGAACCCTAAAAATCACCACTTAAAAACTTAAAGTATCTGAAATGAGTCTTTATCGGAATTTTTTTCTTTGAAAACACTCAATAGTTCTGAAAGACTTATCCCCTTATGTCTACCTAACTAGCGCCACCATTGCTTAAATAAATTGTACAGCCGCGTTGTGCATACTTTTTTTCATATTTTTTTTAATTAAAAATTTGAGTGCGTTTGACTGCGAAGCTTTCACCGTCTGGTTCATCTGCTTGTTTTGTTTTGAAAAGCCTAAGTGGCAATGGGCAGGGCACATAGCTCGTAGAACAGATAGCCGTTGCGGCAGTAAAGTTCTCGAGTGGCGACCGCACACCGGAAGTCGTAGCTAAGCAGGCCTTCCACACAGTGTACTGATGACCTGGTAAAGGTCGCGGAAAGCCGTTGGATGCGGGCAGCGCAAGACCGGTCGTCGTGGAAATACTCGGATAGGCCTTTGTCCAGCAGTGGACGTCTTTCGGCTGATATGATGATGTAAATGATTTGGTTTGCAAATTTCGCGCTTTGTGCAATTGTATGAGGAGTTGTAATAACTGTATAGAGGAGCGTCGGTGGCGCAACAGAAAGGGCCGCTACCTCCTATCCGGGAGGTCGTGGTTCAAGATCTGCCACGTACCGATGTGTTTTCGAATTTCGATCTTATATGTACGTTAACCCGACGCTCTTACGGCGATGGAAAACATCGTGAGGAAACCTGCACACATCTGCGAAGAAACTCGAAGGTTGTGTGAAGTTGACCAACCTGCACTGGGCCCGCGTGGACGACTAAGGCTCGATCACCCTAATTCAGGATAGGCTCGAGCCCCTCGGTGGGGATGTATATGAGCTGATGTGAGTGCAATTGTATGACTACGGATAAATAAAAGGAACCGTTATCACACTTGACAATTTGGCGTGACTACAGATCGTTCGGCAAAAATTTCACTCTGCTGTCAGCCCCACTTAATGTCTGATGGAGGTTGATCACCAATAATGCGACGTTTCACCTTTTTTGGACAATGTAAAAATTTTCTAATATCGATGCATCGAAAAGGTTTTACCAAATTTTCTTATGTTGTTGCATCGAAAGTAATATGACTGATTAGAATCCAGATTGTCATCCGTGGACCGGAAGACGTAGTGATTGATGCCCCTCTGACTGATGATATAGTGGAATTCGATAAAAAAATTCTGGATTTATATGTAGACATGTGACTTCATCATCATCATATCAGCCAAAAAACGTCGACTGCTGAACAAAGGCGTTTCCCAAGGATTTCCATAACGACCGGTCTTGTGCTGCCCACATCCAGTGGCTACCCGCGATCTTTACCAGGTCGTCGGTCCACTACGCTTCGTTTTTCGTTGCGTGGTCATGTGTTCTACAAGTTATGTGCCCTGCCCACTGCCACTTCAGTTTAGCGATTCTGCGAGCTTTGGCGGTTACGTTGGTTCTCCTGCGAATCTCCTCATTTCTGATTCGACCGCGTAGGGAAATTTCGAGCATAGCTCGCTCCATGGCCCTTGGGGTGACTTTGAGCCTTCTTATGAGGCTCATACTAAGCGACCATGTCTCAGTTCCGTATGTCATCACCGGCAACACACATTGTTCCAAGACCTTCTTGAGAATCTGCGGTATTAGGGATGTGAAGATATTGCGAAGCTTCCCGAACGCGGCCCAGCCGAGTTGGATTCGTCGAGTGACTTAAATATTTCAAAATAAAATTGATTGCACTACGCTACGACTATTCGTCTAGTAACGAGACTGGACGACTTATAACAAGCCCGCCATCACCAACTGCTGAGCACGCCAGCAGCGCGCACCACCATCCCACAGTGTTTTCGAATTACATTGAATGCGTAATAAAAGAGAGTGATGCTAACTCTAGACTCTCGTTAAGACTCGGCGAGGTTTGACAGGGTTAAGCGAGGCGAGGCAACACGAGAATGTGTCTGATCATATTTTACTCATGTCGCCTATTGTGCTCGAAGTGGCAGCTATCACGTCTGCGACTTTATAACATAGGATCTGCTTGATACTGCTCCATAATCTTGAGACCAGTCCGCGTCCATTATTTTACCCTAAATCATGAACAGTCTTTATTCTTTGCCTAAACAGACAGGAAAACTTACTGAGCGTTAGAGTGTAGTCGCTGTTCCTCACCTCGCCTCGCCACTTTACTTCCTTTATTCGAAAAAATAAAGGATCCCGACGAATTGAGAGCCTTCTCCTTTTTTGAAGTCGGTTAAAGAGCGACTCCACCAGCTGGAGCGCTGGTAACGCGAGGGGACGCGAAAGACCTTACTACATTCTCGTACTCGCGTCCACTCGCGTTACCTGGACGAATATGTATATCTAAGATAGGAGATGGAGAGTTAATTCTGCCTGTTTTATGTTTGTGTTATGGCGAGGTATTGATTGTAACAGTTGTCTCTCTCTTTTTCTTTACGTTTAAAGAGTTAATAAAATAACCACACTTTTTTAATGTTTTTCGTCTCAATCAAAAACTACAATGAGAGTATAAAAAATAATTACACACTTTGTAATATCATAACAAATAATGTAGTATATATTTTTTTAAATTTATACTTCAAAATATTAGTTATAAGTAGAGTTGAAAGTAACGGTGTAGACCTATATTTGGGATTTTATTCTATCGAGCTAAAACTGCTCAATCGTTTTTTCTAATAGCTTTTGACTTTAAGGACCATCATCAACAATAGGGGTATTTTTTTCAACCTTAGGTTTTCTATCGTTTAGGAGTAGTTGACGTTAGTGTAATTATAATAAAATCTGTAATATTACCGCCTTAAGCTTTGTTTGTTTTTAACCAACTCAAAAAAATGAGGAGGGTCAATGTTCAACTTTATATTATATTTTTTATGTATTTTTACCGATTTCTGCGTTAATTATGATCGGATTCCATTTTTTTTTGTTGATAAATGCCTTCATAGTGGTTCCATATAAATTTTATTAAAATCGGTTTGGTGTATTTTTGCAAATTAATAAAAACAAAAATAAATATATCAATCTGAAGTCGGTTGTTTTTAAAGTGTCAACGTGTTAAAACATACAATTATTCACTTTTTTTGCTTTTGTTTCGCTATGGAATTTATTTTTATGCAAGAAATAAATAATTGAAATTAAAATGTGGCTCAAAAAAGAAGAGGTCAATGGCCTTTATTCTACAGTGGGTTGATTGACTAACTTTTTTCTGAAAAGACAATTTTCGATGTAGCAACCTTCGATATTAAAAACGGCTTTCCATACTCTCGGTTACTTGGCATTTCTTGAGCGTTCGATGCGTGGACAGAATATAATTTTGTATGATATGGGTACTTTTTAGGGTTCCATACCCAAAGGGTAAAAACGGAACCCTATTACTGAGACTTCACCGTTCGTCTGTCCGTCTGTCACCAGTCTGTATTTCATGAACCGTGATAGCTAGACAGTTGAAATTTTCACAGATGACGTATTTCTGTTGCCGCTATAACAAAAAATACAAAAAAAATAGATTAAATTAAATATTTAAGGGGGCTCCCATACAACAAACGTGATTTTTTTGCTCATTTTTGCTCGATATTGACAACAGCAACAGGTAGACGCTTGAAATATTCACAGAATATTTAATTATATATTCACTTTAAAAATAAATAATTAAATTTAAATAAAACAAACATTTAAGGGGGCTCCCATATAACAAACGTGATTTTTTTTGCTCGTTTTTGCTTGATATTGATAAAGGCAACAGGTAGATGCTTGAAATATTCACAGAATATTAAGTTGTATTATTTAATTCAAAAATAAATAATTAAATTAAAATAAAATAAATGTTAAAGGAACATCATCAACAATAAGGGTATTTTTTTCAACCTTAGGTTTTCTATCGTTTAGGAGTAGTTGACGTTTGTGTAATTATAATGAAATCTGTTATATTACCGCCCTATGCTTTGTTTGTTTCTTTTCCCACACAACAAACGTGATTTTTATAGATAATAGTACGGAACCCTTCGTGTGCGAGTCCGACTCGCACTTGGCCAGTTTTTTTGCTAACGGCGCTCAAAGCGTTTGACTTCTTTTCCTTTATTTAATCGAATACTGTTAAGACCACAGGTTAAGTAATATATTAATTTTTTATCGAAATACTAGCTGTCCCGGCGAACTACGTACCGCCTTACATTACATTACACTGCCCTACCCTAACCTACCCTACACTACACTACACTAGCCTACCCTACACTACCCTACCCTACATACACTACACTACCCTACACTACACTACCCTACCCTACCCTACCCTACATACACTACACTACCCAACCCTGCCCTACCCTACCCTACCCTACACTACCCTACCCTACCCTACACTACCCTACCCTTAAAAAAAAATAGATGTTGGCCGATTCTCAAATCTACTCAATATGCTCACAAAATTTCATGAGAATAGGTCAAGCCGTTTCGGAGGAGTACGGGAACGAACACTGTGACACGGGAATTTTATATATAAGATTATTAAAGAATATTTAGTTTTCTATTTTTACTGTTAACAGGTAATACGGAGTACATATTCTGAGGATCAGTTTTGTTTTTTTGCCGCCAAACATCAATGTCAACGGGACTGATGTGTAACAACATGAAGATAAGATAGTCAGTTTCTCATTGCGTTGTGGAATCTTGCTAAGTAGAGCTTCTGTTCCCGACAATGAACAACTTTTGATCCACTTTGCTGTAATCACAAAAAAATAGGATTAGGATTATTGTATGGAAACTCTATTTTCAAATTCAAATTCAAATAACTCTTTATTGTACATCAAAATACAAAATACATATGAAAAATTTAAATTAAAACTAAGAGACGTAAAATTTAGGCGATCTTATCGCTGAAAGCGATTTCTACCAGATAACCCAGTGCTCGGAGAAAAAGCGAGGAGAATTTCGACGAAGACGCATTGGAAGCCACTTTAGATCTTTTCGGTGGTCGGACACATGATCGTACTTGCGCAAGCCATAAATAAAACGTATTCCAAGGTTTTGTAGGCGCTCCAGTTTGTCCAGATTCACCACATTCAAATCTGGGTAGCACACGTCAGCGTAGTCTATGATAGGTAACATGAGCGATTGTGCTAGCAAGATTTTAGTGGCCGTGGGCAAAAAGCTGCGCAAGCGATTAAGAGATTTGAAGGAAGCAAATGTTTTTCTGCTGACCTCACCAACTTGAACCTCCCAAGATAGAGTTTGATCAAGATAAATACCAAGATTTTTGACCTTTTTGCTGTATGGTATGCAAATACCGTCAAAAACCACAGAAGGAAGACAGTTGTAATCGAGCCTGGATATAAATAGGGGCTGCCAATTATAATGGTCTGAGTCTTCGTGGGATTAATAATTAATTTTTAAACCGTAGTTTCAGGGTTCTTTACAGCTAAAGGGTGACCAACGAGTCCCTATTACTAAGCTTCTGCTTTCTCTCTGTCCATCTGTCGGCCTGTTTTTCAGCGAACTGTATTTCATTAACCGTTAAAGGTAGAAAGTTGACGTTTTCACAGACTATGTATTTCTGTTGTCGCTATAGCAACAAATAATAAAAATAATTTACATACATACATACATAAGATCACGCCTCTTTCCCGGAGGGGTAGGCAGAGACCACATTTTTCCACTTGCTACGATCCTGACATAGTTCTCTCGCTTCCTCTACATTCATCAATCTTTTCATACAAGCTCGTCGGTTTAGGGTACTCTTGACCTGACACTTCTTCAATACGTCTTCGACTTGGTCGCAGTATGTACGTCTAGGTCTACCCCTTCCAGTATTACCATTCACACTCGACTTGTATATCTGCCTAGTTAATCTTCTATCACTCATCCTTTCTACATGACCGAAGCGTCGGTGGCTCAACCGGTAACGACTCGGTCCATCTAACCAGAGGTACCGGGTTCAAATCTGGACGGCCAATGTACCAATGAGTTTTTCAAAAACTTACGTACATACTTACCGATTGCTTTAACGGTGAAGGAAAACATCGTGAGGAAACCTACACACGCCTGCGAAGAAACTCGAAGGTTGTGTGTGAAGTCGACCAACCCGCACTGGGCCCGCGTGGTCGACTAAGGCCTAATCGCCCTGATTCAGGGTAGGCTCGAGCCCCTCGGTGGGGACGTATATGAGCTGTAATGATGACATGACCGAACCATCGGAGCATGCCTTTCTCAATAACTAAAATTATTTTGATTGTTTGTTGTTATAGCGGCAACAGAAATATTTATTACAAGAAAAAAATAATTTATTATAAAATGAATTCAAGAAACGTGTTTTTTTTAAATAAAAAACTAGTGACATGTAATAATATGGTTCGAAACCCTCCATATGTGACTCTGATTCGCTCTTGGCACTTTTTTATGTTATTTCAACAAAGTTGTAAACAAAAACAAATTAAACCAATAAGTGCCCCTTATACAAAACAATTTTACCTAAGAACATGTCATCACATCAACTCCTTTACATCCCCGCCGAGGGGCTCGAGTCGACCACGCGGGCCCAGTGCGGGTTGGTCGCATTCACACAAAACCTTTGAATTTCTTCGCAGACGTGTGCAGGTTTCCTTACGATGTTTTCCTTCACCGTAAGAGCGTCGGATAAACGTAAGAACATGTATCTTAAATCAATTCTCTAAAGCACACGCATGATCGCTCATGAGAATTGTTTTCGCCAGCAGACTGCTAAGTGTAAGTTTCCACATAAATCTTTCCTTGTGTTTCTACTGGAATTGTGTTTCCAATGTTTTACTAAACAACCAACTGAATGAACACTTGCTACTGCCACATAAATAATGCATTATGGAATTTCGTATCGTGTTTAAAAGTATTGAATACAATGTTTAATATTAATAATGAATGGATCATTAAAGTCGCTTACAATTCATTAAATGATTGAAATAAAATAATTTGTGTGAAAGTAAAGTCTCTCAACAAGTGGGTCTTAAAATGAACATGGCCAAGACGAAAATAATGTTAAATGCCAGTGTCGCACCCGGAGTGGGTAAATATATAAATATTGCAGACTCTACACTGGAAGTTGTTGACGAATATGTATACCTGGGACAAACAGTCCAGCTAGGTAGGTTCAACTTCAAGAAAGAGATCAATCGACGAATCCAACTCGGATGAGCAGCGTTCGGGAAGCTTCGCAATATCTTCACGTCCCAAATACCGCAGTGTCTCAAGACTAGTCTTTGACCAGTGTGTGTTACCAGTAATGACTTGCGGGACTGAGACATGGTCGCTTACTATGGCCCTCATAAGAAGGCTCAAGGTCACCCAAAGGGCAATGGAGCATGCTATGCTCGGAGTTTCTCTGCGTGATCGAATCAGAAATGAGGAGATCCGCAGGAGAACCAAAGTAACCGACATAGCTCACAGAATCGCTAAACTGAAATGGCAGTGGGCAGGGCACATAGCTCGTAGAACAGATGGCCGATGGGTAAGTAAAGTTCTCGAATGGCGATCGCGCACCGGAACACGTAGCGTAGGAAGGCCTCCCACACGGTGGACCAACGACATGGTGAAGATCGCGGTAAGCCGATGGATGTGGGCAGCGCAGGACCGGTCGTCGTGGAAATACTTGGGGGAGCCTTTGTCTGATATGATGAAGGGTCCCCAGGAAGCTTTAGTTTCCTCTTAATATAAAAAAAACTGGCTAAGTGCGAGTCGAAACCGCACACATAGGGCTCCGTACCATCATACTAGATGGCGCTAGTTTTTTCACGCTTAAAAAAACACGTTTTTTGTGTAGAGAGTCTCCCTTTTTTACCCGACTGCGCGACGCAAAGGAGGGTAATGTGTTTATCGGCCTATATATGTATGTATGTATGTATGTTTGTTCCTTTGTGGCACTCTAGAGACCAAACGCGTGGGCCGATTTTCATGATTCTTACGTCAATCGATTTGTCTTAATCTTGTAAGTGTCACTAAAGACATGACATTAATTAAAATTCAATATGGCGGCAACCAGACGCCATATTGTGAAAACAAAAAAAGTGAAAGTTGACGAACTATGTTAAGTGGGGTATCATTGAATAGGTATTTGAAAATCAACTTTAGGTTTCCCATATCATTTTTCATTTCGAATAACCATTTTGGATCTATAAAGGTTTAAAGATAGTTAGCAACCATTCTCACTTAACTTGTCAACAATACTTATATTAACAAAGCTGTAATAAAGTTCTTAGGTATACAATCGGTTGGCCCCTGTCTTCTTTATTTATCCATAATTATAAATGTGAAAGTGTGTTTGTTGGTGTGTCCTTCTTTCACGCTGCAACGATTGCAACGAAGCAACAAATCAACGTGATTTTGCACAGAGATAGTTAGAGGGCCTAGTAGTGACATACATAGGCAACTTTTTACTTGGCATGTATTTGATTTCTGTGAATTACCACAAAATATGAGACAAGGACATGACACTACATTTGTGGATATATTAAACAGTCTTAGAGTCGGACAGCTGACAATGCAACAATTGGAGATACAGTAGAACCTCGTTAAGTCGAACCTCGATAAGTTGAAAACCTCCAGATCTCGAAAAAATGTTTTGTTCCCTTCCCTTCAAACACCAAAACCTCCATTACTCGAAATCTCAACCCTCTATTAGTCGAAATAATCAGTGAGTCCCTGCAAGCCATTATGGTACATATTTTCCCTCTATAACTCGAAAAATTAAATTGGACCTCTGTATCTCGAACATTGCAATGTTTTATTTTACAAACTTTACAACTCGATTATTTGGAACTTATTACCTGTATAGTTCTAAGAAAAATAAGTTACCGACTTTAAGAATTTGCCGACAATGTAAGTACACCATTGTTGCTTAGAAAACAAAGGAGTTACAAAAAATAGGATTAAGGTACCTTCGGGTAATAAGTTATGTCCGGTAATAAGGGATTTGGGATCAAAAATCACATAGATGAAACAACAATACTGTGATTAATGATTTTAAATAAACAAAGATATTTAAACAATTTTAATTATGGTGAAGTAGGCCTTATTACCCTACCGTAGTAAAATAAGGCCTACTTGTAACGTTTTTTAAAAGGTTATTTTTTTTGATAATGGTAAAAAAATCATTTGTTTATTATTTTATAGAAAATGTATTAAACTAATGATTAACATTAAAACTTGTTGATTAAACTGAATATTTTCCACTTCATTACAAATATCCATCACCTAGGTCTTATTACCCGCTGGTACCTTACCACGAATTTATTACTCACGTTAACACGTCTTTGCTTGATTGGTGTCAGGTGTTTAATTTATTATTTTTCATTTAATTTGAACTTTGGCGAAGCAAGTCATTTGTTGTCGATGGAAATATTGTCAGAAGTAGTTTGGTTCTACTGCAATACACATCAATTTGTACAGTTTACAAATAAAATTGTTAGAACACGAGTGCTGTGAAACGTAAAATGTTGATTTATAATATGTATATAAAAAATATGTGTGTCACCTCTGCAACTTGAATTTTTATTTATTTTACCTCTCTAACTCAAAACTTATACGAATGAATCTTAACCTCTTTATGTCGAATCAAAATCCTCCTAAGTCTAAATCCTCCATAAGTCGAAAACTCTATAACTCGAATTTTTTGGCGTCTCCCTTGGTGTTCGACTTATAGAGGTCCTACTGTATTAGATAGCCGACGAGTAGACGTAAGCGAGCTCAATGAATACATACGAGTATTTCCAACTACTAAACAGGTTGATGAACACAATCAAAAAATGACATTCATACTGGAAAAGACAACAAAACTATATAAATTACATGCAGTTGATATATCAGTCGAAACAAAGACATATGGTCAAAAACCGAAAGATGTATATGTTTCTGATGACCCTAATAAACTGGAGGAATCGTTAAAAATTTGACAATCGGGTTAGGATCTCGAGTAATGTTGCGAAGAAATTTGAATGTTAACCACGGTCTTGTCAACGGAGCAATGGGAGTTATTAGGACAATTGAGTGGCCAGCTCTTCGAAGAGACCAGATGGAACCCGGAGAATTGCCACAGGCTGTCTATGGGGAATTTGACGACAAAGCCATTAAAAAACAATGTCCCTGGAGTGGGAGTCAGAATCGAACCATCGACGACAGAATTCGATGCACTTCGTGGAAAGGGCAAAATAGAGCGAAAAATGTTGCCATTGATATTGTGCTGGGGTGTAACTGTACATAAGTTACAAGGAACTACTTTGGACCGAGCTGTGGTCGATTTAAGTTTACGCATTTTTGCGAAAGGTCAAGCATATGTAGCTTTGAGCTGGGTTAGGTCCTTAGATGGATTAATAATCAGTACTTTAGACCACCGCAAGCTACTTAATAATCCCCACGAAATTAACTCCCTCAATGAAATGACAAGATTGCGAAAATTACCATCTTGTACTCCTCACTAAAAAGTTTAAAATAAAAAAGTTAATTAATAAAAAACAAAAAACCCGACTGCATAAAAAGTAAACTTTGAAAAGTTAATTTAAAATAAAAAAGAAATAAATAAAAACTAAAAAGAGAAAAACAAGTCCTGGAGTCTATTTGATAAAGCTACAAGTTACAATTTTTACAGGTGTAAACTGGCAACACTGGGCACATGTATGGGATCTGACAGTAGTGTGGCCAGTTCACACCTGTAAAATTGTAACGTGTAGCTCTATAAAACCGGCCTCCGTAGTCTATAATTCTATTAAATAATAATGAATAAGTACACAATGAAATAGTTTTGCGATCGATAGACACATAAAACAAATAATTAATTATAATGCGGTACATAGCAACTTTTACAGTCGGGACCCATTATTGGGAAAGTATGATCCGGTCTAGAATTTTAAATGGGTCCCGACTGTAAAAGTTGCTATGTACCGCATTATAATTAATTATTTGTTTTATGTGTCTATCGATCGCAAAACTATTTCATTGTGTACTTATTCATTATTATTTAATAGAATTATAGACTACGGAGGCCGGTTTTATAGAGCTACACGTTACAATTTTACAGGTGTGAACTGGCCACACTACTGTCAGATCCCATACATGTGCCCAGTGTTGCCAGTTTACACCTGTAAAAATTGTAACTTGTAGCTTTATCAAATAGACTCCAGGACTTGTTTTTCTCTTTTTAGTTTTTATTTATTTCTTTTTTATTTTAAATTAACTTTTCAAAGTTTACTTTTTATGCAGTCGGGTTTTTTGTTTTTTATTAATTAACTTTTTTAAAAACTTTTTCTAATTTTTAGTATTTGTTGTTATAGCGGCAACATAAATACATCATCTGTGAAAAAAAAGTTCGACTCTCCATACAAAAATTTACAAAATTGGTTAATCGACTTCTTCTTATCGTGTGGCAAAATTTACTGTGCTATCCAAGGGAAAGGCGGTGGTTACCTGGTAATTCACTTAGCATCACCCGCGTTCACGTGTAGGGCATTTAGATTTACACCTACGGACGTGTGCAACGCGACCTTCATACTTCATACACATCTGGAATCAGATGTGCAGGTTTCCTCACCATCCTTCACCGCTAAAGCATTCGGTAATATATGTACGTAAGTTTCGAAAAACTCATTGGTACATTGGCTCTGGTTATGAGGACCGAGTCGTTACCTATTGAACCACCGACGCTTTTTTTAAGGACGACGTCAATCAGCTGATCGTTTTGTATGAAGAGTTTAAAAAAAATGTTGCTATTTTAGCAAACTTGTAGAACAACAGTTGTTCAGTTTGATTAGTAGAAGCCCCAGTTAACGGGACCTACACCAATTTTGTTACACCCTGTATATTCGTTCAAAAAAATATTTGTACATATTTGTTTTAGGAAAACTAAGTCGCCCCTAGGTATGTTGTAGACTGTGCTAAATGGTTATGTTTTAGTTACATGGTTACATGGTCATGTTTGCGATTACTCTACGAACAAGATCAGTGCTCTTAAAGAAATCGAGCGAGACCTACATAACAGTACTCGCATATGATGTGTAACATGTGACAAAATACTTTAGGTTAGTTAGATTTGATGACGATATTGTACCTGGGTGGCGAATCTGACAGTAACGAAAAAAACCGACCAAGTGCGAGTCGGACTCTCGTAAAGTAAAATTCCGCGCTTTCGCGACTTCCTGTTACACATTTCCGTCCCATGTTACACATTTCCGTCCCATTTCAAGAAATCACTCCCACAAATTGAAAAAACCGACCAAGTGCGAGTCGGACTCTCGTAAAGTAGAATTCCGCGCTTTCGCGACTTCCTGTTACACATTTCCGTCCCATGTTACACATTTCCGTCCCATTTCACGAAATCACTCCCACAAAATGCAGGAAAGCGAGAGCAAAGATGTTACACATCAATAATGTAAAAGAAGAAAAGTTTATAACTTATGTAACTAACATAACATTATAGGAGATTTTTTTCTATAGACAAACTAGTCGATTTCCTCGACTTCATTCCCGTTTTAAAATAATCTGGATCTTGACAATAACACCACCCACCAAAGTACAACTATAGCCAAGAACCATACCGGTGACCCCTTAAGTACAAGAAATAATAATTCATCAAATCAGTCAAGCCGTTAAGGAGGAGAAGAATTATGAAAAACCGGAGTTTTATACATGCAACGTAAAGAAACATTAGTTACATAATTACTTTTATTCATTTATTTTAGTCAGTTTTAATGGCGAAGTAAAGAATGGACGTTTTATGATGATTGCTAAGGCTTGACATAATTTTTAAGCGAGTAAAAGGCAGCATTTTTTATCTTCGACTCACCCTTCAGATAACAAAAAAGTGTGCGTCATGTCAGCTCTAACGCGTAACTCGTGAAACGTTTTTTTTCTTGCTGTGGTTAGGCTGTATGGACATGGAGTCTTAGTCCTCCTGATTAAAAAACTGCACGCTGTATATGAAAATCAAACGTCACTTACCATCTGGTGAGATGATGCCAAGGGCTTTTCAATTGTGAATAAAAAAAAAACCTCCAAAAACAAACTGAGTGTAATGGAGCAGTGAAATTAGTGGCCATTATAGAACAGCCCTATAGTTGTGTGTTACAGAGTTTGTGCCAGCCAGCGGTTCAGCAGTTTACAGTCCAGTAGTTTATTCATGACCTGCAACAATTCAGCAAGAAGTATGTACGTGTATATGTCGCAGCCATACTGCATAATTCGTCATTATACATACGGTCGGGCAAATTTCAGGCAAATTATATAATGGCTAATAGGCGTTTAATTAATCAAACCTGACCGAACCTAACTCATATATAATCTGCCGACGGCATTTTGACAATTTGCCTGACTCAGCATTGACCGTTTATATACGGACGAATTATTACAAATTGCCTTAATCGGCGTACAGCATTTTTCATTTTGCCTGACCGTTTACATACGGACCAATTATACAATTTGCCAGACCGTATGTAAAATGACTAATTTTACAATTTGCCTGCCACATATACACCCTAAAACATACGTTTTACGTCATAATTAAAGTCAATAGAATAAAACATGTTTTTTAAATTTTGTTCCTGAATGTTGGGTGCCCGTGACTTAGTTCCGGCTTTATTCCTTATAGCTTTTGCCCGCGGCTTCGCCCGCGTGGACATAGCTTTTATGAAGTATGTACGTGTATATGTCGCAGCCATACTGCATAATTCGTCATTATACATACGGTCGGGCAAATTTCAGGCAAATTATATAATGGCAAGGGCGGGGAGCTTCGCTTCGCGAGGCTCTTTGACAGTTACATCAATCAAACCTGACCTCATTACAAAAAGCTCATTTACAATCTGCTTTGCGGCATTTTGACAATTTTCCTGACTCGGCATTGACCCTTTATATACGGACCAATTATTACAATTTGCCTGGCTCGGCATTTTACAATCTGCGTACATAATTTTACATTTTATCTGACCGTTTACATATAGAAAATTATTAAAAATTGCGTGAATCGGCGTACAGCATTTTACATTTTGCCTGACCGTTTACATACGGACGAATTATACAATTTTCCTGACCGTATGTAAAATGACTAATCATACAATTTGCCTGCCACATACATATACAGTGTCATGCTTGTAAACAAAGGAGTAAAACTAAAACTTTTAGAGCGCCTTTTTGTAACATTTTTGTCGTAAAGAAACATTGTATGTTACTTGTTTCAAACTTTTGGCTGGTCGTTTTATATGGCTTTACTATAAAAAGATTCCAGTGCTAGTTTTATTTTAGCTCTTTTCTCTAGCTTTTTTTTTCTCTTTCTCTTTCGGAGCCAATGGTTAGTAATATCTTTGTGGACTTTACGTAATACCATATCACATACAATCTCTCTCTCGTTTACATATATAACTAAACCAAAATTGAACTAAATAAGTTTAGGCGTTTTTTTTTGTTTTTTTTTTATTCATAATTGGTAAACCCTTAAACCCTTGACAACATCTCACCTGGTGTAAGTGAATATGTTGCCGAAGATGGAAGGAGGTTTACTAAGATTCTCCAACACAATGGGGAACTGGCTATCTTATCTTCATGCCGGAACACACCAATGATATCAACATTGATATTTGGCGGCGAGACTGAGATAAGATGGTGGTAGCTAGCCAGGCGGGCTTAGAAAATGCCCTACCACCAACCTACGGAGGTGGTTAAGTTTTTATGTGCTATTTGGTTTTACACGCAAACTTGATTTGTTTGCCTTGTTTAACAGGCATCATGAGACCCTCAGGCCAAAAGTGTGGTGTCCTGGAGCATAAGGATACATATTACCATACTTTGGTATTCACAAAAAAATTTGCACGTTTGTGCTTTTCTATGACCAAAGAGTTTAGTGGTCATCAAGTCGCAAAAAAATTAGTTTATTTTTAGTTTTTAAGAACTAAAAATTACATAAAAATTGTCATTCTGAATAGAATAGTAGCGTTTTAACTTATTTTAATTCGAATTAAGTTTAGACCTGTCAGATAAGTTGAGTTTTTCGGTCTTACCAATTGTGGGTAAAAAAATAACTAAATTGCAAACTTAATTTTTACACACCTTAAATTAATGCATAATAGCGATGACATTCTCTTTTCTTGTTACTTTCGAGCGACTAAGAAGTAAAGAAGGTATTGTGATGGCAAAAAAATCAAATTTGATTGGGATTTTTAGAGAGATTTGTATGATTGATTCTCTTACACCGTTAGAACCCAATAGAATCCATAAAACCAAAAAAAGCGTGTGTGTGTGTGTCTGTCCCTAGTTCATGAACTATTAATCGGGTATAGATACAACTTGTGTTAAGAAAATAACTGTTTGCATATCTCCAGACATTTTTTAAAGGGGTTTGAAAATTTTTGTATGGACACTGGCATAGTACCAGGCACAATATTACAATATAGCGGCTTACAGTAGCGCAACGAATATACTTTGCAGAGCAACGGAAGGTTACTTGCGACCTTGCGCTTAATATTATTTTTGTTTGTTTATATGTCCTGTGTTTCAAACGTAAAATTTTTATCGTGCGACATTATTTTGACAAAATAGATAATAAAATGGACTATGCCAATAATTTTCAAACCCTTTTCCTATCTTGATGTTTAGAGTTGCCCCCATAGTAAAATCACTATTTTTCACTCAAATAAGGCTATATCAGTTAAAGTAACACTGATTTTTTGTTCGTATTTTATGCGTTGCCACACCATACGTCCGATTGCGTTGAAACTTCGTACAATTGTTGCGCGTACGCCCGTGAAGGTCATTAATCCATGCGGGCTAGTAAATAATAAAACAAAGATATATTTACGCGAGTGCGGTCCATCTCTCCAGACCATGGCACAGCTTTTTTCCTGCCCTGCGTGTCCTAGGTGTACGCGCGAGGACCTGTATAATGCAACAGATAACGCAGTCTGGGTATCAGAGTATTGGCACACCCTGGACATTTCATACAACGGGCCAGAAATAACAAATCAAAAAACGAATGACACAACAAACCAAATGGCGGCGAAATCCCGTAAGTTCGACAAGCAAACTGTAACCAACCTATATCAACCAGGGTGACGAGGGGGTGAGGTCGCAATCTAGAGAGCGCCAGAGAGTGTCCATACTGTATGTTAGTACTAATATATATACTTTGGTATTGGTACTGTCTAAGAATCCATGCAGTCGTCCAAGGCCTTTGATAATTACTATCACTAGGGCTCATACTCCTTAGCCGCAATGAACTCTCTGACCAAACGATTTGTATAGACCAGGGAGATGTACCCACGCATCGGCCTCCGCACTATTTCCCTGTCTAGACATCTCCGTTGGACCACTGTATGGATTCTTAGACTGTGGTATTGGTCTGTAAAAATTTAGTTTAAGACAAAGGATCGACTCGCTAAGGAGAAGAAGGAGGATACATTAAATAAATATATTTACTATATCTGCCATCCCTACTAATAATATTATAAATGCGAAAGTAACTCTGTCTGTCTGTTACGCTTTCCCGCTTAAATCTCTGAACCGATTTTGATGAAATTTGGCACAGACAATCTTTAGACCCTGAGAAAGGACATAGGCTACATTTTTCCACGCTCGCGAGCCGCTTGCGGCTCGCGCACGGCGCACCCTCGATAAGTCATAGAAACGTTGTGCACGCGGGTGAAGCCGCGGGAAACAGCTAGTATGAGATAAAAGATTTCGCTGGCACCCAAGAATTTTTTATTGTACCTTACTGTTCCAGAAGTAAAGAGACTTTTCAATGTGCCTACTGGCCAAAGAAAAAGTATTTCAATTAAACCGCTGTAGCTCTGAAACTATTGGTCTAAAACTACTAGTTTTCAAAGAGAAATGATAGATCTTCACGAGTTCTTCACTTCTGATGACAGCTGTCAAAATTAAAAAGATCTCGTTGAGATCTATATTAAAATTGGCGCCGTCAAACTTATGATAGTAGTCAAAGCGAACTTCTGCGCGGCCTCTTTTTAGGGTTCCATACCAAAAGGGTAAAAATGGGACCCTATTACTAAGACGCTGTATTTCATGAACCGTGAAAACCAGACAGTTGAAATTTTCACAGATGATGTATTTATCTATAACAACAAATACCCTGTCCCACGACAATATCAAACGCGCCGACGCCGCTCACGCGACGGGTGCAGGTGCTCTGGATCAGCGGGGGTCGGCCGCGCTGCGGCTTAGAGGTTTTTCTCAGTATTTTTGTATGAAACCTATAAAAACTAATTACTGATCTAGTAAGCTGATTAAATTTCCTTTTCGATTTTATTTTTTTTAGATTTCTTCTATCACAAAAAAATTAAATAGAACACGATTAATTTGAAAGTTTTGTTTTTTTTGGTTCCTTTTTAGATTTTTTTTACTATTTCTATTTATATTCTACATAAATACAGTTAAAAATAATGTTTTTTTAAGGGCTTGGTAATGTATCTACATGAATCAAAACAAAAAAAAAATTGTTTAGTGCAAAAACAATTTTAAAAAAATACTGCTTCCTTGTGTTATGTTTTTGCCGCTCCAAACAATGTTTTTATAATTTTTCTAAGAGTTTTTTCGAGCAAGATACGGTGATAAAATCACAACGCAGTGAAGCATTATTAGTTAAAAATACAATTTACTTACCTTTTCATGAATAATCCAGCAGAATTGATTCAGATTTGTCACGAAATTCATACCTGTACCACCAAACACGTCACTTTTTCACAAAAGTTTTTTCGAAAAGGAAACTATATAAAAATCACTACACAGTAACGCAATAACACCTTACTATATGAATAAATTCAATTTACTGAGAATTCCGTGCTAATTTCATCAAGATTGAGACACAAACTCACAAAAATCCGGTATGTAATCAAGAAAATATGGCCGACCGCCGACAATTTTTATTTGTAAACTTGTCTTTTTCTTACCACAATTATTTTACTAGCTATGGCTTCAAGCCCTGATATATACTGTCCTAATGGCCGGACCTATATTTCGCGTACATTTTCGCCAAAGATTACCGCACTTTTGTATACTTTTTCAACCATAAACCCGAGCGCGTCAAAGTACGTAAAAAAACGCTCCAATTGGGCTGTTGGGCAGTTGAGCGATGTCCGCTATTTGCCCAAATGGGCGTTTTGTGGCGGGAAGAAAAAGTTAGAAAAAGTGAGTCTCCATACAAAAAACGTGTATTTTTTTAAACGTGTGGAAACTAGCGCCATCTAATATGATGGTACAGAACCCTTAATGCGCGGTTCTTATTCGCGCTTTAACGGCAGTTTATTTTACCATTTTCGGGCGCAACGAGTTCACGATAACTGGAAACGCTAAACGCGTTAAAAACAGGACTTCCATCGCAACAAATAAGTAAAATTAAATTTTAAATTATTATTATAAGTTTTATTAATTTTCTTTAAAAAAATATTACACCTTTTTTGATTATATATGAGCAATTTGGAAGCACACCTTAACGAATAAAAAAATAATCATGAAAATTAGTTCATAACCTGCGAAGATATCGCGTAAAACACACACAAATAAAGCGTTCGAATCGAGAACCTCCTCCTTTTTGGAAGTCGGTTGTCATGGTAACTGTGGATAACTAATTTATTACATTGGCGGGTTCTTCCAAACGTCTCGTGAGTTTTACATATCGTCATAATATTTTTTTTTAATAAAGCAAGCCGAACGAGAATCTTCTGCATAGAGAATAGGGATGACGAATGCTAGTCATCTGAGTTACTTTTTATCATCTGTCAAAAACGACATTTAGTTCTAATAATGTTTGAAGTACCTAGGCGTGACGTCATAGTTTTGCAGCATCATTTATTTACTCATTTTGTGAGTTTGGTGAACTAAAAATCGAAGACTAGATGAAAAACAAAACGAGTAAGGTTTTATAAAGTTTAAGTAGGAGGGCAATTTAGTGATCAAGAGTTCACAATTTATTTCTGATGCTGTCGTCATCCCTGTTATTCAATACTCTGAGAGAGGCCATGATAGAGCGCATAAACTTATCACTTCAGGCAGTGTCTGAATGGGGTGATTCCAACCTCGTAAGGTTTAATGCCTATAAAACACAGGCGTGTCTTTTTTCCGCCAAAAGTAGTCCATTCAGCTTGACTCCAACTCTACGGATATCAGATATCTGACCACCTGGAACTCCTCGGCGTGGATTTAACACCCAATCTTAACTTCGGTCGTTACATTGAGTCCAAGGCAAAAGTTGCTGCAATGAAGCTGGGCATTCTCTCTAAGGTGAGACGGTACTTCACACCTGGACAGCTTATATCAAGCACAGGTCCGCTCATGTATGGAGTACTGTTCACACTTATGGGATGGATCAGCCCGCTATCAGCTGGATACCTTGGACGCCATCGACCGACGTGCACGGAGACTCATTGGTGACGACGAGCTAGTCAACGACAAGCTCCAAAGCCTTGAGCATCGCCGCAAAGTCGCCTGTCTGTCGGTATTCTATCGAATTAATTTAGGAGAGTGTGCGCAAGAACTTGACGACCTCATTTCCCCGGCTCCATTCCACCGTCGGTCAACGAGACGCAGGGAGGGGTTGCACCCCTTTGTTGTTGATGTTCCACTTTTTCGCACGAATCGTTACGCTTCTTCATTTATGATGATGACAGCGCAGGAGTGGAACTCCTTGCCTGCGTCAGTGTTTCCCGATTCCTATAATTTGGGGATCTCCAAGGCAAGAGTGAATAGGCATTATTTGAGTTTGCGTGTACCATCCTCGACTGCATCATCACTTACCATCAGGTGAGTTGCAGTCAAACGCACTCAAATTTTTAATAAAAAAAAACTATCTACGCGAGTTAAAATATGAGATCATACGTCATTTTATACATGAAAAAGCTATAAGAACTAATTTGTATAGTAAAACGGCATGAAAAAAACGGAAGAGGCTGGGTTTCGAGTAAGCGATATATCCACGCTACCTGTCGTGACGATGTACACCTAATAAATCGTACTATAGACTAAGTTAAAAAAAAAACAGTAAAGTGCGAGTCAGGACCGCGCACTAAGGGGTCCGTATCATAATATTAGATGGCGCTAGTTTCTTCACGTTCAAAATAAAATACGTTTTTTGTACGGAGACTTTCACTTTTTCTAATTTTTAATAAGTGTTGTTATAGCGGCAACAGAATTACATCATAATATGTGAAATGTCTAACTATCACGGTTCATGTAATACAACCTGGTAACAGATGGACAGACAAGACGGACAGACAGCGGAGTCTTAGTAATAGGGTCTCGTTTTTACCCTTTGGATACCCTATAAAAGACTTAATTGGCTAACTATTGATGAAAACGGCAATATTTCTGAAGACTGTCCATCATAAGTAGTAGAGAAAAACATTTTTTTAAGCAACTGAAAACCGTTTTACATTCTCTATTATAATAGGGATGACGAATGCTAGTCATCTGAGTTACTTTTTATAATCTGTCAAAAACGACATTTTGTTCTAAAAATGTTTGAAATACCTAGGCGTGACGTCATAGTTTAGCAGCGTCATTTAATGAAAAATCAAGGACTTGATGGAAAACAAAACGAGTAAGGTTTTCCGAAGTTAAGTTAGGAGGGCAATTTAGTAATCAAGAGTTCATAATTTATTTCTCATGCTGTCTTCATCCCTATTGGAAAAGTCTAAGATGATTATTTCAACTTGAAGCGCCGAAGCTATGATTAAGAAACCACTATACAACTTGGTACCTAGCCATTTATATCTGTGTAATTTTTTTGTATCGAATTTGACTCCCTTTCGCATTTATAAGGTTGGGATAACGCTTACAATACACGCATAAGAGTTTCACAGCCACTTATAAAGTGTCTTCACTGGATATAACGATTCACTCGTTGAAACGTTAAAATTTAGTATGAGCCCTAGTGATAGTAATTATCAAAGGCGTTGGACCACTGCATGGATTCTTAGACTGTGGTATTGGTCTGTAAAAATTTAGTTTAAGACAAAGAATCGACTCGCTAAGGAGAAGAAGGAGGATACATTAAATAAATATATTTACTATATCTGCCATATTCGATTTAAGAGATAAAAGATTTCGCTGGCACCCAAGAATTTTTTATTGTACCTTACTGTTCCAGAAGTAAAGAGACTTTTCAATGTGCCTACTGGCCAAAGAAAAAGTATTTCAATTAAACCGCTGTAGCTCTGAAACTATTGGTCTAAAACTACTAGTTTTCAAAGAAAAATGATAGATCTTCACGAGTTCTTCACTTCTGATGACAGCTGTCAAAATTAAAAAGATCTCGTTGAGATCTATATTAAAATTGGCGCCGTCAAACTTATGATAGTAGTCAAAGCGAACTTCTGCGCGGCCTCTTTTTAGGGTTCCATACCAAAAGGGTAAAAATGGGACCCTATTACTAAGACGCTGTATTTCATGAACCGTGAAAACCAGACAGTTGAAATTTTCACAGATGATGTATTTATCTATAACAACAAATACCCTGTCCCACGACAATATCAAACGCGCCGACGCCGCTCACGCGACGGGTGCAGGTGCTCCGGATCAGCGGGGGTCGGCCGCGCTGCGGCTTAGAGGTTTTTCTCAGTATTTTTGTATGAAACCTATAAAAACTAATTACTGATCTAGTAAGCTGATTAAATTTCCTTTTCGATTTTATTTTTTTTAGATTTCTTCTATCACAAAAAAATTAAATAGAACACGATTAATTTGAAAGTTTTGTTTTTTTTGGTTCCTTTTTAGTTTTTTTTTACTATTTCTATTTATATTCTACATAAATACAGTTAAAAATAATGTTTTTTTAAGGGCTAGGTAATGTATCTACATGATTCAAAACAAAAAAAAAATTGTCTAGTGCAAAAACAATTTTAAAAAAATACTGCTTCCTTGTGTTATGTTTTTGCCGCTCCAAACAATGTTTTTATAATTTTTCTAAGAGTTTTTTCGAGCAAGATACGGTGATAAAATCACAACGCAGTGAAGCATTATTAGTTAAAAATACAATTTACTTACCTTTTCATGAATAATCCAGCAGAATTGATTCAGATTTGTCACGAAATTCATACCTGTACCACCAAACACGTCACTTTTTCACAAAAGTTTTTTCGAAAAGGAAACTATATAAAAATCACTACACAGTAACGCAATAACACCTTACTATATGAATAAATTCAATTTACTGAGAATTCCGTGCTAATTTCATCAAGATTGAGACACAAACTCACAAAAATCCGGTATGTAATCAAGAAAATATGGCCGACCGCCGACAATTTTTATTTGTAAACTTGTCTTTTTCTTACCACAATTATTTTACTAGCTATGGCTTCAAGCCCTGATATATACTGTCCTAATGGCCGGACCTATATTTCGCGTACATTTTCGCCAAAGATTACCGCACTTTTGTATACTTTTTCAACCATAAACCCGAGCGCGTCAAAGTACGTAAAAAAACGCTCCAATTGGGCTGTTGGGCAGTTGAGCGATGTCCGCTATTTGCCCAAATGGGCGTTTTGTGGCGGGAAGAAAAAGTTAGAAAAAGTGAGTCTCCATACAAAAAACGTGTATTTTTTTTAAACGTGAGGAAACTAGCGCCATCTAATATGATGGTACAGAACCCTTAATGCGCGGTTCTTATTCGCGCTTTAACGGCAGTTTATTTTACCATTTTCGGGCGCAACGAGTTCACGATAACTGGAAACGCTAAACGCGTTAAAAACAGGACTTCCATCGCAACAAATAAGTAAAATAAAATTTTAAATTATTATTATAAGTTTTATTAATTTTCTTTAAAAAAATATTACACCTTTTTTGATTATATATGAGCAATTTGGAAGCACACCTTAACGAACAAAAAAATAATCATGAAAATTAGTTCATAACCTGCGAAGATATCGCGTAAAACACACACAAATAAAGCGTTCGAATCGAGAACCTCCTCCTTTTTTGAAGTCGGTTGTCATGGTAACTGTGGATAACTAATTTATTACATTGGCGGGTTCTTCCAAACGTCTCGTGAGTTTTACATATCGTCATAATATTTTTTTTTAATAAAGCAAGCCGAACGAGAATCTTCTGCATAGAGAATAGGGATGACGAATGCTAGTCATCTGAGTTACTTTTTATCATCTGTCAAAAACGACATTTAGTTCTAATAATGTTTGAAGTACCTAGGCGTGACGTCATAGTTTTGCAGCATCATTTATTTACTCATTTTGTGAGTTTGGTGAACTAAAAATCGAAGACTAGATGAAAAACAAAACGAGTAAGGTTTTACAAAGTTTAAGTAGGAGGGCAATTTAGTGATCAAGAGTTCATAATTTATTTCTGATGCTGTCGTCATCCCTGTTATTCAATACTCTGAGAGAGGCCATGATACAGCGCATAAACTTATCACTTCAGGCAGTGTCTGAATGGGGTGATTCCAACCTCGTAAGGTTTAATGCCTATAAAACACAGGCGTGTCTTTTTTCCGCCAAAAGTAGTCCATTCAGCTTGACTCCAACTCTACGGATATCAGATATCTGACCACCTGGAACTCCTCGGCGTGGATTTAACACCCAATCTTAACTTCGGTCGTTACATTGAGTCCAAGGCAAAAGTTGCTGCAATGAAGCTGGGCATTCTCTCTAAGGTGAGACAGTACTTCACACCTGGACAGCTTATATCAAGCACAGGTCCACTCATGTATGGAGTACTGTTCACACTTATGGGATGGATCAGCCCGCTATCAGCTGGATACCTTGGACGCCATCGACCGACGTGCACGGAGACTCATTGGTGACGACGAGCTAGTCAACGACAAGCTCCAAAGCCTTGAGCATCGCCGCAAAGTCGCCTGTCTGTCGGTATTCTATCGAATTAATTTAGGAGAGTGTGCGCAAGAACTTGACGACCTCATTTCCCCGGCTCCATTCCACCGTCGGTCAACGAGACGCAGGGAGGGGTTGCACCCCTTTGTTGTTGATGTTCCACTTTTTCGCACGAATCGTTACGCTTCTTCATTTATGATGATGACAGCGCAGGAGTGGAACTCCTTGCCTGCGTCAGTGTTTCCCGATTCCTATAATTTGGGGATCTCCAAGGCAAGAGTGAATAGGCATTATTTGAGTTTGCGTGTACCATCCTCGACTGCATCATCACTTACCATCAGGTGAGTTGCAGTCAAACGCACTCAAATTTTTAATAAAAAAAAACTATCTACGCGAGTTAAAATATGAGATCATACGTCATTTTATACATGAAAAAGCTATAAGAACTAATTTGTATAGTAAAACGGCATGAAAAAAACGGAAGAGGCTGGGTTTCGAGTAAGCGATATATCCACGCTACCTGTCGTGACGATGTACACCTAATAAATCGTACTATAGACTAAGTTAAAAAAAAAACAGTAAAGTGCGAGTCAGGACCGCGCACTAAGGGGTCCGTATCATAATATTAGATGGCGCTAGTTTCTTCACGTTCAAAATAAAATACGTTTTTTGTACGGAGACTTTCACTTTTTCTAATTTTTAATAAGTGTTGTTATAGCGGCAACAGAATTACATCATAATATGTGAAATGTCTAACTATCACGGTTCATGTAATACAACCTGGTAACAGATGGACAGACAAGACGGACAGACAGCGGAGTCTTATTAATAGGGTCTCGTTTTTACCCTTTGGATACCCTATAAAAGACTTAATTGGCTAACTATTGATGAAAACGGCAATATTTCTGAAGACTGTCCATCATAAGTAGTAGAGAAAAACATTTTTTTAAGCAACTGAAAACCGTTTTACATTCTCTATTATAATAGGGATGACGAATGCTAGTCATCTGAGTTACTTTTTATAATCTGTCAAAAACGACATTTTGTTCTAAAAATGTTTGAAATACCTAGGCGTGACGTCATAGTTTAGCAGCGTCATTTAATGAAAAATCGAAGACTTGATGGAAAACAAAACGAGTAAGGTTTTCCGAAGTTAAGTTAGGAGGGCAATTTAGTAATCAAGAGTTCATAATTTATTTCTCATGCTGTCTTCATCCCTATTAGAAAAGTCTAAGATGATTATTTCAACTTGAAGCGCCGAAGCTATGATTAAGAAACCACTATACAACTTGGTACCTAGCCATTTATATCTGTGTAATTTTTTTGTATCGAATTTGACTCCCTTTCGCATTTATAAGGTTGGGATAACGCTTACAATACACGCATAAGAGTTTCACAGCCACTTATAAAGTGTCTTCACTGGATATAACGATTCACTCGTTGAAACGTTAAAATTTAGTATGAGCCCTAGTGATAGTAATTATCAAAGGCGTTGGACCACTGCATGGATTCTTAGACTGTGGTATTGGTCTGTAAAAATTTAGTTTAAGACAAAGAATCGACTCGCTAAGGAGAAGAAGGAGGATACATTAAATAAATATATTTACTATATCTGCCATATTCGATTTAAGAGATAAAAGATTTCGCTGGCACCCAAGAATTTTTTATTGTACCTTACTGTTCCAGAAGTAAAGAGACTTTTCAATGTGCCTACTGGCCAAAGAAAAAGTATTTCAATTAAACCGCTGTAGCTCTGAAACTATTGGTCTAAAACTACTAGTTTTCAAAGAAAAATGATAGATCTTCACGAGTTCTTCACTTCTGATGACAGCTGTCAAAATTAAAAAGATCTCGTTGAGATCTATATTAAAATTGGCGCCGTCAAACTTATGATAGTAGTCAAAGCGAACTTCTGCGCGGCCTCTTTTTAGGGTTCCATACCAAAAGGGTAAAAATGGGACCCTATTACTAAGACGCTGTATTTCATGAACCGTGAAAACCAGACAGTTGAAATTTTCACAGATGATGTATTTATCTATAACAACAAATACCCTGTCCCACGACAATATCAAACGCGCCGACGCCGCTCACGCGACGGGTGCAGGTGCTCCGGATCAGCGGGGGTCGGCCGCGCTGCGGCTTAGAGGTTTTTCTCAGTATTTTTGTATGAAACCTATAAAAACTAATTACTGATCTAGTAAGCTGATTAAATTTCCTTTTCGATTTTATTTTTTTTAGATTTCTTCTATCACAAAAAAATTAAATAGAACACGATTAATTTGAAAGTTTTGTTTTTTTTGGTTCCTTTTTAGTTTTTTTTTACTATTTCTATTTATATTCTACATAAATACAGTTAAAAATAATGTTTTTTTAAGGGCTAGGTAATGTATCTACATGATTCAAAACAAAAAAAAAATTGTCTAGTGCAAAAACAATTTTAAAAAAATACTGCTTCCTTGTGTTATGTTTTTGCCGCTCCAAACAATGTTTTTATAATTTTTCTAAGAGTTTTTTCGAGCAAGATACGGTGATAAAATCACAACGCAGTGAAGCATTATTAGTTAAAAATACAATTTACTTACCTTTTCATGAATAATCCAGCAGAATTGATTCAGATTTGTCACGAAATTCATACCTGTACCACCAAACACGTCACTTTTTCACAAAAGTTTTTTCGAAAAGGAAACTATATAAAAATCACTACACAGTAACGCAATAACACCTTACTATATGAATAAATTCAATTTACTGAGAATTCCGTGCTAATTTCATCAAGATTGAGACACAAACTCACAAAAATCCGGTATGTAATCAAGAAAATATGGCCGACCGCCGACAATTTTTATTTGTAAACTTGTCTTTTTCTTACCACAATTATTTTACTAGCTATGGCTTCAAGCCCTGATATATACTGTCCTAATGGCCGGACCTATATTTCGCGTACATTTTCGCCAAAGATTACCGCACTTTTGTATACTTTTTCAACCATAAACCCGAGCGCGTCAAAGTACGTAAAAAAACGCTCCAATTGGGCTGTTGGGCAGTTGAGCGATGTCCGCTATTTGCCCAAATGGGCGTTTTGTGGCGGGAAGAAAAAGTTAGAAAAAGTGAGTCTCCATACAAAAAACGTGTATTTTTTTTAAACGTGAGGAAACTAGCGCCATCTAATATGATGGTACAGAACCCTTAATGCGCGGTTCTTATTCGCGCTTTAACGGCAGTTTATTTTACCATTTTCGGGCGCAACGAGTTCACGATAACTGGAAACGCTAAACGCGTTAAAAACAGGACTTCCATCGCAACAAATAAGTAAAATAAAATTTTAAATTATTATTATAAGTTTTATTAATTTTCTTTAAAAAAATATTACACCTTTTTTGATTATATATGAGCAATTTGGAAGCACACCTTAACGAACAAAAAAATAATCATGAAAATTAGTTCATAACCTGCGAAGATATCGCGTAAAACACACACAAATAAAGCGTTCGAATCGAGAACCTCCTCCTTTTTTGAAGTCGGTTGTCATGGTAACTGTGGATAACTAATTTATTACATTGGCGGGTTCTTCCAAACGTCTCGTGAGTTTTACATATCGTCATAATATTTTTTTTTAATAAAGCAAGCCGAACGAGAATCTTCTGCATAGAGAATAGGGATGACGAATGCTAGTCATCTGAGTTACTTTTTATCATCTGTCAAAAACGACATTTAGTTCTAATAATGTTTGAAGTACCTAGGCGTGACGTCATAGTTTTGCAGCATCATTTATTTACTCATTTTGTGAGTTTGGTGAACTAAAAATCGAAGACTAGATGAAAAACAAAACGAGTAAGGTTTTACAAAGTTTAAGTAGGAGGGCAATTTAGTGATCAAGAGTTCATAATTTATTTCTGATGCTGTCGTCATCCCTGTTATTCAATACTCTGAGAGAGGCCATGATACAGCGCATAAACTTATCACTTCAGGCAGTGTCTGAATGGGGTGATTCCAACCTCGTAAGGTTTAATGCCTATAAAACACAGGCGTGTCTTTTTTCCGCCAAAAGTAGTCCATTCAGCTTGACTCCAACTCTACGGATATCAGATATCTGACCACCTGGAACTCCTCGGCGTGGATTTAACACCCAATCTTAACTTCGGTCGTTACATTGAGTCCAAGGCAAAAGTTGCTGCAATGAAGCTGGGCATTCTCTCTAAGGTGAGACAGTACTTCACACCTGGACAGCTTATATCAAGCACAGGTCCACTCATGTATGGAGTACTGTTCACACTTATGGGATGGATCAGCCCGCTATCAGCTGGATACCTTGGACGCCATCGACCGACGTGCACGGAGACTCATTGGTGACGACGAGCTAGTCAACGACAAGCTCCAAAGCCTTGAGCATCGCCGCAAAGTCGCCTGTCTGTCGGTATTCTATCGAATTAATTTAGGAGAGTGTGCGCAAGAACTTGACGACCTCATTTCCCCGGCTCCATTCCACCGTCGGTCAACGAGACGCAGGGAGGGGTTGCACCCCTTTGTTGTTGATGTTCCACTTTTTCGCACGAATCGTTACGCTTCTTCATTTATGATGATGACAGCGCAGGAGTGGAACTCCTTGCCTGCGTCAGTGTTTCCCGATTCCTATAATTTGGGGATCTCCAAGGCAAGAGTGAATAGGCATTATTTGAGTTTGCGTGTACCATCCTCGACTGCATCATCACTTACCATCAGGTGAGTTGCAGTCAAACGCACTCAAATTTTTAATAAAAAAAAACTATCTACGCGAGTTAAAATATGAGATCATACGTCATTTTATACATGAAAAAGCTATAAGAACTAATTTGTATAGTAAAACGGCATGAAAAAAACGGAAGAGGCTGGGTTTCGAGTAAGCGATATATCCACGCTACCTGTCGTGACGATGTACACCTAATAAATCGTACTATAGACTAAGTTAAAAAAAAAACAGTAAAGTGCGAGTCAGGACCGCGCACTAAGGGGTCCGTATCATAATATTAGATGGCGCTAGTTTCTTCACGTTCAAAATAAAATACGTTTTTTGTACGGAGACTTTCACTTTTTCTAATTTTTAATAAGTGTTGTTATAGCGGCAACAGAATTACATCATAATATGTGAAATGTCTAACTATCACGGTTCATGTAATACAACCTGGTAACAGATGGACAGACAAGACGGACAGACAGCGGAGTCTTATTAATAGGGTCTCGTTTTTACCCTTTGGATACCCTATAAAAGACTTAATTGGCTAACTATTGATGAAAACGGCAATATTTCTGAAGACTGTCCATCATAAGTAGTAGAGAAAAACATTTTTTTAAGCAACTGAAAACCGTTTTACATTCTCTATTATAATAGGGATGACGAATGCTAGTCATCTGAGTTACTTTTTATAATCTGTCAAAAACGACATTTTGTTCTAAAAATGTTTGAAATACCTAGGCGTGACGTCATAGTTTAGCAGCGTCATTTAATGAAAAATCGAAGACTTGATGGAAAACAAAACGAGTAAGGTTTTCCGAAGTTAAGTTAGGAGGGCAATTTAGTAATCAAGAGTTCATAATTTATTTCTCATGCTGTCTTCATCCCTATTAGAAAAGTCTAAGATGATTATTTCAACTTGAAGCGCCGAAGCTATGATTAAGAAACCACTATACAACTTGGTACCTAGCCATTTATATCTGTGTAATTTTTTTGTATCGAATTTGACTCCCTTTCGCATTTATAAGGTTGGGATAACGCTTACAATACACGCATAAGAGTTTCACAGCCACTTATAAAGTGTCTTCACTGGATATAACGATTCACTCGTTGAAACGTTAAAATTTAGTATGAGCCCTAGTGATAGTAATTATCAAAGGCGTTGGACCACTGCATGGATTCTTAGACTGTGGTATTGGTCTGTAAAAATTTAGTTTAAGACAAAGAATCGACTCGCTAAGGAGAAGAAGGAGGATACATTAAATAAATATATTTACTATATCTGCCATATTCGATTTAAGAGATAAAAGATTTCGCTGGCACCCAAGAATTTTTTATTGTACCTTACTGTTCCAGAAGTAAAGAGACTTTTCAATGTGCCTACTGGCCAAAGAAAAAGTATTTCAATTAAACCGCTGTAGCTCTGAAACTATTGGTCTAAAACTACTAGTTTTCAAAGAAAAATGATAGATCTTCACGAGTTCTTCACTTCTGATGACAGCTGTCAAAATTAAAAAGATCTCGTTGAGATCTATATTAAAATTGGCGCCGTCAAACTTATGATAGTAGTCAAAGCGAACTTCTGCGCGGCCTCTTTTTAGGGTTCCATACCAAAAGGGTAAAAATGGGACCCTATTACTAAGACGCTGTATTTCATGAACCGTGAAAACCAGACAGTTGAAATTTTCACAGATGATGTATTTATCTATAACAACAAATACCCTGTCCCACGACAATATCAAACGCGCCGACGCCGCTCACGCGACGGGTGCAGGTGCTCCGGATCAGCGGGGGTCGGCCGCGCTGCGGCTTAGAGGTTTTTCTCAGTATTTTTGTATGAAACCTATAAAAACTAATTACTGATCTAGTAAGCTGATTAAATTTCCTTTTCGATTTTATTTTTTTTAGATTTCTTCTATCACAAAAAAATTAAATAGAACACGATTAATTTGAAAGTTTTGTTTTTTTTGGTTCCTTTTTAGTTTTTTTTTACTATTTCTATTTATATTCTACATAAATACAGTTAAAAATAATGTTTTTTTAAGGGCTAGGTAATGTATCTACATGATTCAAAACAAAAAAAAAATTGTCTAGTGCAAAAACAATTTTAAAAAAATACTGCTTCCTTGTGTTATGTTTTTGCCGCTCCAAACAATGTTTTTATAATTTTTCTAAGAGTTTTTTCGAGCAAGATACGGTGATAAAATCACAACGCAGTGAAGCATTATTAGTTAAAAATACAATTTACTTACCTTTTCATGAATAATCCAGCAGAATTGATTCAGATTTGTCACGAAATTCATACCTGTACCACCAAACACGTCACTTTTTCACAAAAGTTTTTTCGAAAAGGAAACTATATAAAAATCACTACACAGTAACGCAATAACACCTTACTATATGAATAAATTCAATTTACTGAGAATTCCGTGCTAATTTCATCAAGATTGAGACACAAACTCACAAAAATCCGGTATGTAATCA
Organism: Coleophora flavipennella; assembly: GCA_947284805.1. Classification (NCBI taxonomy): domain Eukaryota; kingdom Metazoa; phylum Arthropoda; class Insecta; order Lepidoptera; family Coleophoridae; genus Coleophora; species Coleophora flavipennella. The sequence continues at coordinate 7,914,240 of OX369270.1, read as the reverse complement.
AGAAAATATGGCCGACCGCCGACAATTTTTATTTGTAAACTTGTCTTTTTCTTACCACAATTATTTTACTAGCTATGGCTTCAAGCCCTGATATATACTGTCCTAATGGCCGGACCTATATTTCGCGTACATTTTCGCCAAAGATTACCGCACTTTTGTATACTTTTTCAACCATAAACCCGAGCGCGTCAAAGTACGTAAAAAAACGCTCCAATTGGGCTGTTGGGCAGTTGAGCGATGTCCGCTATTTGCCCAAATGGGCGTTTTGTGGCGGGAAGAAAAAGTTAGAAAAAGTGAGTCTCCATACAAAAAACGTGTATTTTTTTTAAACGTGAGGAAACTAGCGCCATCTAATATGATGGTACAGAACCCTTAATGCGCGGTTCTTATTCGCGCTTTAACGGCAGTTTATTTTACCATTTTCGGGCGCAACGAGTTCACGATAACTGGAAACGCTAAACGCGTTAAAAACAGGACTTCCATCGCAACAAATAAGTAAAATAAAATTTTAAATTATTATTATAAGTTTTATTAATTTTCTTTAAAAAAATATTACACCTTTTTTGATTATATATGAGCAATTTGGAAGCACACCTTAACGAACAAAAAAATAATCATGAAAATTAGTTCATAACCTGCGAAGATATCGCGTAAAACACACACAAATAAAGCGTTCGAATCGAGAACCTCCTCCTTTTTTGAAGTCGGTTGTCATGGTAACTGTGGATAACTAATTTATTACATTGGCGGGTTCTTCCAAACGTCTCGTGAGTTTTACATATCGTCATAATATTTTTTTTTAATAAAGCAAGCCGAACGAGAATCTTCTGCATAGAGAATAGGGATGACGAATGCTAGTCATCTGAGTTACTTTTTATCATCTGTCAAAAACGACATTTAGTTCTAATAATGTTTGAAGTACCTAGGCGTGACGTCATAGTTTTGCAGCATCATTTATTTACTCATTTTGTGAGTTTGGTGAACTAAAAATCGAAGACTAGATGAAAAACAAAACGAGTAAGGTTTTACAAAGTTTAAGTAGGAGGGCAATTTAGTGATCAAGAGTTCATAATTTATTTCTGATGCTGTCGTCATCCCTGTTATTCAATACTCTGAGAGAGGCCATGATAGAGCGCATAAACTTATCACTTCAGGCAGTGTCTGAATGGGGTGATTCCAACCTCGTAAGGTTTAATGCCTATAAAACACAGGCGTGTCTTTTTTCCGCCAAAAGTAGTCCATTCAGCTTGACTCCAACTCTACGGATATCAGATATCTGACCACCTGGAACTCCTCGGCGTGGATTTAACACCCAATCTTAACTTCGGTCGTTACATTGAGTCCAAGGCAAAAGTTGCTGCAATGAAGCTGGGCATTCTCTCTAAGGTGAGACGGTACTTCACACCTGGACAGCTTATATCAAGCACAGGTCCGCTCATGTATGGAGTACTGTTCACACTTATGGCATGGATCAGCCCGCTATCAGCTGGATACCTTGGACGCCATCGACCGACGTGCACGGAGACTCATTGGTGACGACGAGCTAGTCAACGACAAGCTCCAAAGCCTTGAGCATCGCCGCAAAGTCGCCTGTCTGTCGGTATTCTATCGAATTAATTTAGGAGAGTGTGCGCAAGAACTTGACGACCTCATTTCCCCGGCTCCATTCCACCGTCGGTCAACGAGACGCAGGGAGGGGTTGCACCCCTTTGTTGTTGATGTTCCACTTTTTCGCACGAATCGTTACGCTTCTTCATTTATGATGATGACAGCGCAGGAGTGGAACTCCTTACCTGCGTCAGTGTTTCCCGATTCCTATAATTTGGGGATCTCCAAGGCAAGAGTGAATAGGAATTATTTGAGTTTGCGTGTACCATCCTCGACTGCATCATCACTTACCATCAGGTGAGTTGCAGTCAAACGCACTCAAATTTTTAATAAAAAAAAACTATCTACGCGAGTTAAAATATGAGATCATACGTCATTTTATACATGAAAAAGCTATAAGAACTAATTTGTATAGTAAAACGGCATGAAAAAAACGGAAGAGGCTGGGTTTCGAGTAAGCGATATATCCACGCTACCTGTCGTGACGATGTACACCTAATAAATCGTACTATAGACTAAGTTAAAAAAAAACAGTAAAGTGCGAGTCAGGACCGCGCACTAAGGGGTCCGTATCATAATATTAGATGGCGCTAGTTTCTTCACGTTCAAAATAAAATACGTTTTTTGTACGGAGACTTTCACTTTTTCTAATTTTTAATAAGTGTTGTTATAGCGGCAACAGAATTACATCATAATATGTGAAATGTCTAACTATCACGGTTCATGTAATACAACCTGGTAACAGATGGACAGACAAGACGGACAGACAGCGGAGTCTTAGTAATAGGGTCTCGTTTTTACCCTTTGGATACCCTATAAAAGACTTAATTGGCTAACTATTGATGAAAACGGCAATATTTCTGAAGACTGTCCATCATAAGTAGTAGAGAAAAACATTTTTTTAAGCAACTGAAAACCGTTTTACATTCTCTATTATAATAGGGATGACGAATGCTAGTCATCTGAGTTACTTTTTATAATCTGTCAAAAACGACATTTTGTTCTAAAAATGTTTGAAATACCTAGGCGTGACGTCATAGTTTAGCAGCGTCATTTAATGAAAAATCGAAGACTTGATGGAAAACAAAACGAGTAAGGTTTTCCGAAGTTAAGTTAGGAGGGCAATTTAGTAATCAAGAGTTCATAATTTATTTCTCATGCTGTCTTCATCCCTATTGGAAAAGTCTAAGATGATTATTTCAACTTGAAGCGCCGAAGCTATGATTAAGAAACCACTATACAACTTGGTACCTAGCCATTTATATCTGTGTAATTTTTTTGTATCGAATTTGACTCCCTTTCGCATTTATAAGGTTGGGATAACGCTTACAATACACGCATAAGAGTTTCACAGCCACTTATAAAGTGTCTTCACTGGATATAACGATTCACTCGTTGAAACGTTAAAATTTTCTGGCTCTAGTTGGTTTACTTTAATGTAAATTTCTCTTTTTATAACGAAAACTCTCAATAACGTTACAAAATGCCCAGTCGCTTGAGTGTCGTTATATAAAATTTACACTACTTATGTCTAAAGATCGGTGCATCAAGATTTGAAAATTTGTTTGCCTTACGCTGCGTAATATTGTAATATTATGAAATAATCAAATATTAGACAGTATTTTCTCAGACTTTTGTGATAAAACCTAATGTTCTCATAAAAGTCAGGTTATAAAGATAGGATTTTTTGAAATTTATGTAGTAATATGCGTGGCATATCGTATATTCGAAGGGGATGAGTGGCAATGAAGATGTAAATAAGCGGAAAGCGGGCAACATTCCATTGATGTATGTATATTTGTAAAGTAAGGATGCGCCCATTCGCTTCAATTAATGTTTGTCACACTAAAAAAAAAGAAACAGCATAGTCTTGAACATTTTGACAGTCCATGAAATTGTAATAACTTTAGAGCAAGACCCCCCCGTTAAAATGGGACAATTTCGTGTCGAGCACCACAGCCATGTTACAAAGCGTAGACTTTTTTAGTTTTTACGCTTTAACGATTATTTACGAGTATGTATGGGTTAAGTACTACCATAGCTATAGTACAAACAGAATAGCAGGTTATTGGCCGGCCCGTTCGGAACTTAATAGCCTACTAATATATAGGACTGTGCCATTTTTTTAAGTTTTGTAGGTACTTAAGTGCAAACGTTTTTAATGATACTAAGGATACGTACTGATATGGTTTTCATTCCTGTTTACAATTAGGTATTGATTTATATATTCTTTACAATATTGATTTGCGCGGATACCTAAACCCTGACTGACACCTGGTAGCAAAATAAATACCATGGAACATTGCGGTGGCATAATGGCAAGGGCCGCTACCTCCTGGCCGGGGAGGTCATTGTGACGAAGTCAATCTTTTTTTTTTTTTTTTTATATATTTTAAACCTGCTTTTATATCATCTTTTTGTCTATTTTTACTTTTTGTTTTTCGTTTGTTTTTAAAATTCTATTCATTCTCCTGATAGATACAGTACTGTCATTTTCCCATATTTTTTACGTTTATATCTTTCTGTTATATATAATATACAGGATGACTTTTAATTAGTTCTTGATTGCAAAGGATATGAAAGTACTGGTGATTACAAACAAGTTTACCAAAGAAACTATAAAACATAAAAAAAACATTATACATTTTGGCTGATTTAACAACTTACTATGTATCGAGGACCATGTTTTTTTTGATTTGACATATAGTTTCTTTGGGAAACTTGTTTGTAATCACGAGTAAATGCATATCTTTTGTTATCAAGTACTAATTAAAAATCACCCCATATATATAGGGTCTTAACAAAGGTATACACTTTTTTTAACTGGATCTTTTACTCATGAAACTGAACAACTTTCTTCAAGAAACCCATGGTCAATTCGCATTTTTTTTAATAAAAATATATAATTTCGTGGAATACGCCAGAATAGGTGAGTAGGCCGGTACGGTCAATGAACTTTGGCCTATGAGTGTCAAATTCGTAAACCTGGGAGTAATTCTGAGCAGTTTGATAATTTAATTAAAAAACAATAATTGCGAATTGACCATAGGTTTCTTGGCGTGGAATAAGTCAGAATAGATAGGTAGGCCAGTGCCGTCATTGAACTTTGACCTTTGAGTGTCAAGTTCGTAAACCTGGGAGTTATTCTGAGCAGTTTGATAATTTAATTAAAAAACAATAATTTCGAATTGACCATGGGTTTCTTGGGGAAAGTTGTTCAGTTTCATGAGTACAAGCTTCAGTTAAAAAAAAGTGCATTACTTTTATTAAGACCCTGTATATTAGTTTTTTGGTGGATTTATCTATTTTAAAGAACCCTGACCCTCCCTCCATAAACTACTGTTCTTTTCGTGCATGCATCGGCATAGTCTGAATCCTGCCACGTACCAATGTGTTTACGAATTTTTATTTCATATGTACGTTTATCCGATGCTCTTACGGTGAAGGAAAACATTGTGAGGAAACCTGCACATGCCTGCGAAGAAACTCGAAGGTTGTATGTGAAGTCGTCCAACCCGCATAGGTTCCACGTGGCTGACTAAGGCCCGATCGCTTTAATTCAGAGTAGGCTCGAGTCCCTCGATGGGGACATATATGAGCTGATATGATGAAGCATACATTCATAGTTTGATGATAAACTTCTCGTCTCAAAATGAATACTCCTTTGGATTTGAGTCTTTTTTATTTGGTTGAACTTTTTTTTCTTTTTGAGAATAATTAAGGGGAAAATTGAAAAGGCTTTGTTTGACATTTTTTGGAAAAAATAGACGGTCGGTGATGGGTGGTATTTTTCTGTATGTTATTTATCGGTTTATAAATTTTATTGTGTAAGTATTGGTAATTTAAATGAATATTCATCAACTGTGCCCGATTTTTTGTCAAAGAGAGTAGAGTGTTTCTCGTTTTCATAAGTGTTTAGTACGGCCTTTTTGTGACCATAAACGTTTGTCTCTTATGGCATCTAGTACCAGCATAATCTGTAATAGTGGCTGCCTCCACCTGCACCCATAGTAGACTGCGTGTGTTTGTAACTTCTCGTTTCATATTGTTTTCGTGTTCTAATGACATTATTTGCTTTTTTAACACGCTTTTATTAGCTTCACTTGTAACTAACTATGTATATAAGAAAATCAGGGAATCTTAATTTGACCCACTTGCCGGTCTTCGATTAGGATGAAATTTAGCACACGCTCTGAGTTCTGATGACAATACATGAATAGCTAAGAAACGTCATTACAAATTCAATATGGAGGCTTCCCCAAGATGGCGGACTGGCTGTTTGAAATCCACCCCCATGATATGGGTATCAAATGAAAGGGTTTGCTGTCAGAAATACGAAAAAAATAGTCACGTGACTTAAATCCAATACGGCGGACGTCCAAGATGGCGGACAGGCTATTTGAAATGCACCCCCATTATATGGGTATCAAATGAAAGGGTTTGCTGTCAGGAATACGAAAAAATAGTCACGTGCCTTAAATCCAACATGGCGGACATCCAAGATGACTACTTAACGTGTTTGCTAAAAGCGTGTTTTTTAGTTTTTTAAACTAATTGATGATTATTTATATCACGTATTGGATTTTGACGTTGTTTATTTCTTGAGTTTTTTTTACAAATGAAATTATGTAATCCTATTCTATGACTATCAGAAAGAGAGTAATTTGCACCTATTTTGAATAAATATCTTGAATCTTGAATCATTGCCGTTTGCTGTCTCCACTGTTCGTATGTCTTCCATTTATTCGTCCATTTTTATTTTAACGATTAAGAAGACCTATTTAAAACTTAAATATCAGTTAAAGATTTTACGTGGCCGTATTTCTATAACAAGATTTAACTTGGATGTGTTTTAGCCTCAGGGTAATTCCGGCAACACTATTTTATTATATTTCAGTCATTAGGGCATTAATTGTAAGCCTGTAGTTTAGCAGGAGGTTTTTTCTGGATATAACGACATTCCTTGTTTATCTGGAACACAATCAAAACTTTTTATAATACCTAATTGTGTTCTTATGTAAGTAAGTCAAAATTTGCGTTGTAGGTTTAAGCTGTACCATTCATCACCGCCATCGTCTTTTATAATTGTTTTGTTTTACCATTTCCTTTTTTTTCCTAAAATATATTCCGATTTACCCTAAACATATATTGTTTCTTTATAACCGCTTTTAGGCCAACTGATCCAGATTCAACGTATTATGTGGCGAAATCATAGAGGTATATTTAGCCAACTTTAATTCATTTTTGCTACAATAGGTACTCTAATTAACGATAATTACAATAAATTGTAGACATCACATGTTTAAAACACCTTGATATATTGATTGATTTATGTATAACTAACAAAAATAGTTCTCGTTGTAAATTAAATAATATGAACCTGCTTTTAACAGTAAATTAAAAATAAAATAATTACTTAACTACTGTGGTCTTTAGCTAGATAGAATGATTACAACTTTGAATTTAAACAATATTGTTATTAGGGCATTTAAAGACACAACAATATCTTGCATGATTTAGACATTTTTTGTAGTTTATATTAATTTAATACACTACCATACAAATGGCAACAGGTATCTTGTAACCACACTTGCGATGAGAAATATTTGTACTTACCCAGGCGCGGCGTGGCGACAAGTTAAGACTTGTCGATAACGTGGCGGCCCCGACTGGCACAGTCTTCGCAGGCTAGACAAACAAACCGCGCGAAGTACCGTTGTATGAAGTTAACGCAAGCATAGTTGGATAAAGACTGATTTATTTTAAGATACATACAACACAGCATCAGCTCAAACTGACACGACTGGCTTAGCAATTTTAAGGCAGTTCATCAGTTCATCCATGTATTCACCCATTTCATGTTGTCTTGTAAAGAATTTGAACATTGCAATCTTTGTATTTTGTTTCGTGCCAAAACAAATATTGGTTTGTTTTCACTAATACCTCCAGGTCCTCCTTAATTTCGCCGTTATCGTATTGGAATGAGGAATTATTAGATTTACTAATAAAAAAGCTTGCACTTCTGCAGAAACTTTCTTTCGTACCCCTAAAGCCTTCTAAAACACTTCATATTGGCGATACCACTTTCACCACGCCTTTGCTCGTGCGGCTGGACTGCCTTCCAAGCACAATACAACAGGTGGACGGGCGTGTCCCATTGTTTTTGATACTCTAACTTAATTTATAACGACAAATAATCACTTCGCAATGTGTAAGTCTTTTCCCGAAAGAACCGTTAATTGAAATAAATTTAGAGACCGCTGCAACCATGAGGTATATGCGAGAATAGCTGGACCATATGTAACCTACTATTCAGTTTGTACGTTGACACTACCATCTTGCAATCTTGTTAGACGCTTGTAATTTAGAAAAATGTCAAAGAAGGTCTTGCGTCGTCGCATGTAAGACTATATACTCGTTATTAGTACGACCAGCGTTTGACGTGAATGTTTGAATGGGAGCATCTTTACATTTTGAATTAATGGCAGATGGGTCTCACGGGGCTTGCAGGCGCTTGCGGCGAACCAGACTCTTTATTTACTGCTATAAGTTACTTTAGAGACGAATTAACAGTAACCCACATGAACATTGCTAATCTAAGCTAACCTTGAACATCACCTTAAGCCTTAAGCGTTAAGAGTCTGGGATTCCGAGCCAAACCAATAATAGCAGCAATGCAATAAGCAGTCCTCCTCGACAATGCCTCACATTCCGGCGCTTTCTATCCTCGCCACTGTAGGTACTTCAGCCAGCCGACTGTGACTCTGATGGATGTGCTCCTGCCACTTCGCCTATTGTATAGTGAGCAGTGCAGTACAAATTTAATCAAAGTGTATACCCAGAGTGTATCTGTCTGACGCTCTTACGGTGAAGGAAAACATCGTGAGGAAATCTGCACACGAATGCGAAAAAACTCGAAGATTGTGTGTGAAGTCGACCAACCCGCACTGAGCCCGCGTGGTCGACTAAAGCCCGATCACCCTAATTCAAGGTAGGCTCGTGCCTCTCGGTGGGGACGAATATGAGCTGATATGGTGATGATGATACCTAATAATAACAATTGTAAGTGGCCGTATATCAGTACGACTTGCGTGGTTGCGTCGAACACGCAGGTTAACTGACATGAAGCACGACATCACCTGGATGGGTTTCACTGTTAGGGAAATAATTCCCGATCGTTTTCATGCTTCGCAAAGGACTTAAGTTGGTGCCGTTTGGTACCAATAGATGGCAGTATGCAAAAACTATAGGCGCGGTGTGAAAAACTTCCGACAGTGGGTTTCGCTAAACAGTAGCCTAGACTAGCCTAATAGCATCTACCAATTCGTAATTGGTTGGCCCGCCTGTGTAGAATATGGCCTAACCTAACCGAGTTTGGAAAAGACCCATGCGCTAGTAGTTAAGATGTTTAAGGACTAAAAAATTGTAAGGCTTACCATACCAGGTTTGTGAATTCTAATGATTAATGAATGCAGGAGAACCAAAGTAACCGACATAGCTCACAGAATCGTTAAGCTGAGTGGCAGTGGGCAGGGCACATAGCTCGTAGTTGGGGCAGTAAAGTTCTCGAGTGGCAACCGCGCACCGTAAAACGTAGGGTAGCAGGCTTGCCACGCGGTGGATCGACGACCTGGTGAAGATCGCGGGAAGCCGATGGATGTATGCAGCGCAGGACCGGTCGTCATTGAAATCCTTGAGGGAGGCCTTTGTCCAGCGTTTATTTATTTATTTATTTTAGGAAGACTAACAGCAAAATATTGATGGTATATAAAACTTATAAATAAATACAGTGCTACTTAAAAGTCCGCTGATATGATGATGATGAATGATTAATGATAATATATCCAAAATTTGTTTGGTTCAAAATCCAAATATAAAGATTCCTTAGTCAAAGCTGTTCAGTTTCATGAGTAGAATTTAACGTTTTGTCGGTTTTCAGCTAATAAAAGACACCCTCTAAGTCTTTTTCTAGAATTTCAGAACTGTACCATTTTGTGACTTTATTCCATAGCTTAACATTTGATGACTTTACATTTTAAGTCCTACCGTTTTGTGACTCTACTTTGTAATCCATATTTCTACAATTTTTTGACTCTTCATTTTTTTTTTTTTTTTTTATTTATTTACCAATTTTAAAACTAAATACAATTTTTTTTATCATCTAGCACCATTAAACCATTCGATGGCTCCACCATTTTTAGACTATATTTTCTATATCTCTATTATTTTCTATGACTCTACATTTATAGCTCTATCATTTTTATTCTACATTCCATAGCTCTATCTAAAACTTTGTGATTCCAGCTGTACCATTTTTCTACTATATATTCCATATCTCTTTTTGCAACTCCATTCCATAGCTCTATCATTTTGTGCCTCTACATTCCATAGCTACCTACAATTCATCGCACTACCATTTTGTGACTGCATTACATAGCTCTACCATTTTTGACTACATTACATGGCTCTACCATTTTTGACTACATTCCGTAGCTCTACCACTTTGTGACTACATTAATGGCTTTCTGAGTTGTTCTGTTTCTTGGGTAAAAACATCACCTAGAAGTTTATGTTTAGTAAAAAAAAATATTTTAAATTTGATCTTTGTTTGTTAGTTACACTTTCACGCCTAAATGGCTGAACGGATTAAGATGATTTTTTTTAGGTAGGTAGATAGATCACGCATAGGATTAGGCTAATTTTTATTTTCTCCTCGCCAGTCATACGGCTCGTGCACCGTGCACCCTCGACTACAGTCATAAAAACGATATCCACGCAGGCGAAGATGTGAGCCAAAGTTAGTTTAAAATGTAAATTAAATAGGTCTATAGGCCGTCTTAACAACACTTCCCTAGGAATTTTCGAGTTACACTACTCGAGTCATGTGACTCGAAGGTGCCGTAACATTACTCGCAAGTCGCAGTCGTAAAACTTACTGTAGGGGAGAGACGGGTGCTGGGGGCTATCGAGTATAGAGGCGGTGCGAATATTTTAGTACTGTATTATTATTATATTATGATAATAAAAAAATGTGGACCCGTTAAATTGGACTTCTACTCATCATACTGAACAACTTTCCCCAAGAAACCCATAATCAATTCGCATAAAAAAATTCGAAGCTCCACACAATAACTTTACCCAAAAAAAACCCGACTTCAAACAGGAAACTAAGGTTCCCCTCGATTTCTCTGGAATTCCATCATCAGAACCTTGTTTCCTCATCATGGTACTACCCTTAGGATATCTCCTTTCCAACAAAAAAAGAATCATCAAAATCAGTTCATAAATGAAGAAGTTATCCGCAAACACATAAAAAAATAAAAAATAAATATACGGTCGAATTGAGAAAACTTCTTCTTTTTTTGAAGTCGGTAAAAAATTCACAAAATTGGTCAATCAGCTGATTGCTTTGTATTAGAAGTTCCAATTTTTTTTTGCGATTTCAGCAAACTTGTAGAACAAAAATTTATCAGTTTGATGAGTAGCCCCAGCTAACGGGACCTACTACAATTTTGTTACACCCTGTAGCAATACCCATCGCCGTTATTTATTCGAGGGGCTTGGTACAGTCGAGTTCATTAATATATTGGCAGGACCAATGTTTCAAAACATTGTAGGCGTCGAAATTAATATAAAAATTCTATACAAACAATTAATGAACCGTTTTTATTGATATCCAATTGTGTTTGTATAGAACTTTATATTTATTTCGACGCTTACTATGTTTTGAACCATTGGCCCTGCCAATATATTAATGAACTCGACTGTACCCATGGCTATTATTGACACCAATGGCTATTATTGACACCAATGGCTATTAAAAATATTCGTAAACCATTGATAAAGTTTTCCTATTGAGCTCATCTCAGTACTGCACTTCGTTTAGTGGTTTGGAGATTGTAATAATTAGTATCTGAATGATTTTTTATTGTATTTGACATAATATGAAAATTACGTATACATATAATATACTACGTATATATTAATTAGACAGAGAGATCCGATAAGTACCTAAATGTGACGACATAAAACACACGGTCCATATAAATTCTATGCTACATTCTGTTTTGCTGAAAGATATAAAGATAAATCTTTAATGGCTTATATTTGGTTATTTTTATAGTTATTCTAAAATATTTTCTGTGTACAGTTTCTTATATGAATGAGCTTTTTTTAAAGCAAAAAAAAATCATACGTATTCTCCATTACTTTTTCGCGTTATACTAAAAAAACGAATTACTAGCGTCCAGTGTAAGATTTTCTAGCTTTATTAAATAGATACCTAAGTCTGTGTTATTGGAAGAGTAAGTAACTAAATAAATTGTGACAAATTGGATGTTACCTATCATTATTTTTATAATAGGGTAGTTGACTACATCAAAAATAAATTATGAAATATTATTTCCTGAATTATTTCTGTGCTCGAAATTTCCATAAGCGATCGAATCAGAAATGATTTCCGTAGGAGAACCAAAGTAACCGACATTTTTCACAAAATCGCTAAACTTAAGTGGCAGTGGGCAGGGCACATAGCTCGTAGAACAGATGGCCGTTGGGGCAGTAAAGTTCTAGAATGGCGACCGCGCAACGTAAGACGCAGCGTAGGCAGGCCGCCCACACCGTGGACTGACGACTTGGTAAAGATTGCGGGAAGCCGCTGGTTGTGGGCAGCGCTGGACTGGTCGTCGTGGAAATCCTTGAGGAAGCCCTTTGTCCAGCAGTGGATGGCTTTTGGCTGATATGATGAAGGTTTTCTAAATTTCCCTCCTCCTGAAATACTCAAAAATCTTACTAGTTTAAGTTTCCGTCACGTCTTTTTTTAAATAATAAAATTATCAAAATTTGACCATTAAAGACGCTGACCAACTATGTTATCACGCCTTGCTGTATCAAACATTTTCAAAACAAGATTTCGTTTTTATAAAATGTTAAAATGTATTTAAATAACTAGCAGTAAACTAGTGTGGTTGGCGTGACATGAGAGCATATTTGGTAGTAAATTTAGTATTATTAGCTACAAAGCCGAAAACCTGACAGTCTTAATAAAATTATCAGTGCCTATGCGCCGAATCTCTGTTCTGTAACAGATGATTTTAATAGTACTAGTTCAGTTTATTTATAAAAAAATGTATTTGTTACGTAGGTATTTTGCAATCGTTTTATGATTCATATATTTTAATGGTTTTCTAAGTGTAATTTTCGATACGAATGAAAAATTAATGGCTTCAATTTCCCACGTGGACGTAAACATAAGCTCTCATTTCCCTAACTGCGGGTTAATAAGAGCGAGTGATTGACTTTTTTAACCTGCAGTTTTTTTTTTAATTCTTGCCCAAAAGAGCAAACTTTTTCGGTGATTATATTAATGTAGCCGAATAAACAATGTTTTCGTTCTTTATTAATTTAAACGATTATTTAATAAAAACCTCTAAATTTTACCTTCATAGGCTCCCATTGCATTACTCTCCCACTACTCTTTCATAGAAGAATGTTTTTATATATATTTTTTTTTAGTTTAAGTTTTTAACTAGTGTGTGCAATAAAGAGTACTTATCTTATCTTTATCTCATCTTATTTCATAAAATCTGTGCCATCCTTCTATGAAAATATAAAAACAAAATTTTCTTTTTCCACGAATTTTTACAAAACCACTTATCACTAAATTAATTTATAAAAACTGAGAGGGTAAATAAAACACTTGCTAAGCTCTTCAAAAAACCATGTTTTATATGAAAAGTCTAAAAACATCCCTAGGCAAAGTTGATGTGTGTAGTTAGCGGCTGTTGTACTGCCAAGTATGGTTTACGTAGTACTTGGTACTAGTTCTTTTATTCTAGATATTTTATCTTAGTAGCGGATGTATAATCATGAATCACATTAATTCAATTTATTAATGCTTATAATATTTATTCAATATTAACTTATTTAGGTAGGTATTATAGCGGGACAATTTAGGCGGTCTTATCAAAGCGATTTCTTTCAGACAACCCGATGTTTGGAGACAAAAGCATAAAACCAGGTAGTGCACAAGTATGAACTAAAACAACAGTAATTAGAATTGCACAAGTTAAAACTGTTAACTTAGTAAAACCAACATTAATTAGAACTGAGAAGGTACTCGTAAATATAGCACTTGCCAATCTTAAAAGTTTTTACATCTGTAATGTACACGTTCGAAGTAATTTTGTAAAGCTGTTCAAGAAAACAGCATGTTTTGCATGATAATTTTTAAAACATCCCCAGGTATTTCAGTATAGCAGTGTATTTCAGTCAATTCTCTACGACTTTTAGCTGTAGGCACATTGACAGACAGCAGGCCAATGGTCAATCGAATTTATACGTGTAAAACTTAAATGTGAGCAACATCGATACTCTGCGTGGTACCAAATTATAGTTCCTGCGCCCTAGTAGTAGATATAATATTTAGTACGTAACTAAGACTGAAACTGACTATTTCGCGACGGCACAGTCGCTCCTGTAGTACGGGATGGAGCTGTGGGGGAGCGCAGCTGATTGGGAGCGCGCCTTCCGGATGCAAAAGAGGGCCTTGAGTGCGATAGTGCAGGTGTCGCGCTACACTTCCGTCAGGCCTTACTTTCAAAGTTTAGGAATCCTTACACTGCCCTCGCTACTGGTCCTTCAGGTGGCTGTATACAATCATCGTCACGAGTACGTGACACCGCGGGACGTACACACTCGCAACCACCGCCACGTGGACAGGCTCCTGCCGGTGCGGTGTAGACTCGCTAAGTCCGGTAAGACGACTCATATGTTGGGGCCATCTGTCTACAACAAACTGCCGACTCATGCCACTGAAGCTCTCACACATGATGATTATGAAATAGACTGTACTATGACAGAAATGTGATTGAAAATTTTCTTTCGCAAGTAGATAATCTAGTCTAATAGTCATTTAACAGATTGCAGCCCACAATGATACCACAGAGTAATCTCTAATACAGCACCACTATTGGACCTAAGCAATCAACCCGCTGAGTTAGTGAAGACCGAAGATTACAGTATGATAAAATAAACAAGTCGTTTACTTGACTAATTTATACTAAATACTACTTATCTGAGTAGAAATAGAGATATGTAAAACAACTCTTTTAGAATCCAAGCAGAATAAAGATATGACTACCACGTTACTTTATATTCAATCCCAATACTTCATTTACCAACAAATTTTAGCCTTCAAAAGATAATAACAGAACTATTAAAAAACTTCATTTTCAGCAATATCATTATCAGGTTCTACCCATACCTTCAGGTGATTATAATTTCTATACAAAGTCAAATCTTACTTGGACCTAATCTTTTTGTTTTACCTAGAAAACCTATGACAGTCAAAACCTTTTAGGTAAGTACCTACAAACTGTTGAGTTTTCTGGACCCCCAGAACAGTTTTAGACCTTTTAACTTGTGTTTAAAAACTCATAACGCAAGCTTTCACTATTTATTTGTCTCAACTAGCTGTTCAGACACGTAACCCCATCTGTTACAATCTGTATGTACTACAGAATGTAGGGTATAGATGTCGTTCTGTATAAGTATTTATAAGTTAGCCTACGGGCATTGCAAGACCCTTTTTTGTCAACCCTCACACCAATAAACGTAACGCAACAACATATCTATCTACCAAGAAATCGTCGTCTCATTTCATAACCGCAACATATTATGGTGACCCTCTACGTGTGCAAAGGAGTAAAGAAAAAAGCCTGTTACGAACCCCTTGTATTTCCCGGATTCCCGAGAAAAGCGTGGACAGCGCGGCGCGGCGCGGAATTCGACCGACGCCAGGCCAGCCCGCCCAAGCAAGTCAACACGAGGCAAGGTGGTCACGGATCAAGTGGACTACGAGGCTGCGAGGCTGCTCTGCACACAGGAACGGTAACTGTCGAACGCGGGAACCGAGTGCCGTGTATCGCTGGAACATCTGGGCGAAATTTCATATCCTGGAACATCTGGTGAGCCGTTCCCCTTTTTCCTTTCCAAGCGGAGCAAACTGCAATTCGGCGTCGCTGTGCAAGAAACTACTAAACCCCACGTGTTTTTCGACTCACACGTGGCACGTTTTGGCACTTACATATCTTTACACCATTTTATAAATTAGTACAATCTGACAACTGTTATTTTATATGGACCTGCACGCACGTCCCTCTAATTTGGCTTTTTATTTTTATAATTTTCGACCGCCTCCGTGGCGTAATGGTTAGCCCATTCGCTTCACAACAGGAGGTCGCGGGTTTGATTCCCGGTAGGGTCAACTTGTAAGACTCGGTTTGTTTGGTGGTAGGGCATTTTCCTAGCTCGCCTGGCTAGCTACCACCATGTTATGTAAGTGTTGTAACATTTATGTGTTCGGGCTTAAAGATAAGATAGCCAGTTCTCCATTGCGTTGGGGAATCTTGGTAAGCCCGCTTCTATCGTTGGAATCATCGTCACTTACCATCAGGTGAAATGATGCCAAGGGCTTAACAATTGTGAATATAAATCGAATTTTCGAAATCAATCAACACGCCTGCGTAAGAACACAAACAAAAACATTAATTCTTTATCTGAAATCTTGTCATATTTGCTTGGCCAGTAGATTGGATTGCAACCAATCTCATTTCTCGACACAACCTTTAATCCAATATACCGTGCCACCATCTTAAAACATAAATTAACAGACCTCCTAACTCATTAAAGAACATTTAAGAGAAACTTTGCAACCCCCATTTTTAACTTTCAAAGTGATTTAAAATTATTCCCAAATAACTATAACTCCCATTACAAACACATTTCCTATATACATATAGCTTAACATTAAAACAAACCCCTAATATAATTGTAAAACACATACCACAATTTAAGACGCATCTCATAAATATTCATTAAATTATTCAACACTCTTTACTTCATTGTATTACGATGCTAACTGTACTTTAAGAAGTCTTTGAAACTTCTTTAACCTTTAAATTGACATTTGATCGTTAACTTCTTTCCAATACGACTTCTCAAATAAATCCTTTTAAAATCTAAGTATTTAATTTAAAAAGTTCTTACTCCGAACTGAAATCTCTCCATAGATAATTTCTAAGTATGACCATGATAAAATTTACCCCATATGAAATCTAATTAATAAAATATCAATCTATGATCAAAATTCTTCTATGGTCAAAATCTATTTTCATAAGGAATATCAACCACAATAACAACTTCCCACATGAAAACACAATCAATATAACTCAATCAATCATCATCATCATCATCATTACAGCTCATATACGTCCCCACCGAGGGGCTCGAGCTTACCCTGAATCAGGGCGATTAGGCCATAGTCGACCACGCGGGCCCAATGAGGGTTGGTCGACTTCACAAACAAACTTTGAGTTTCTTCGCAGGCGTGTGCAGGTTTCCTCACGATGTTTTCCTTCACCGTTAAAGCAATCGGTAAGTATGTACGTAAGTTTTTGAAAAACTCATTGGTACATTGGCCGTCCAGATTTGAACCCGGTACCTCAACGTCGGTGGCTCAACCGGTAACGACTCGGTCCATCTAACTCAATCAATATAAAAATATATTTCAATTCGGGTTGCTCGATATACGAAAAATATGGCACAAAGCGCCCCACGCTTTTTTACAATAATACTATTATTTTTCGTTCATTATTGTTTTTAGCTTATAATAAGAATATTTTTAACTTTTTAATTTGATGTCCTTTAAAAGCGTGTTTTTAAAATTATTTAAACTATATTTATTTTTAAATTTTTAGTTCAGGATAATGAGATAAAACTTATTAAATTATTATATTCTCACTGATTCTTGATAAATGTACAAAGTTTGAATTAAATCTGTTTTAAAGTGGGTCAAAATCGAGTGCAAAGGAGTCGGTTACAAACATATATAAAAACCACACCCAGGACACTTCATACAACGGGCCAGAAATGACATTTCAAAAAACTAATGACGGAACAAACAAAATGGCGGCGAAATCCTATACGTTCGACAACCAAACGACGAGGGGGTGAGGTCGCAATCTAGAGAGCGGCAGGAAGTGTCCATACTGTATGTTAGTACTAATATATATACTTTAATAAAAACATACATACATTCAGGTGAAGCTAATATAAGCGTGTTAAATATAAAACTGCACGCTGTATAGCTTGCAAAATTGTAACTAAATAGAAGTAAAATCCACTTGACCAGATTGCACTACACCTCGTTTTAACTGCACCGTTTGCCGCGCGAACAAGTGCATACATAATGTATCAGCCACCGAGCCCAGTTATATCTTGTCGATCCTGTGAAAGCCGGGATTTACCGCAATCCGCTAGAAGTATAGCGAAGCTTTACTTTATGCATACCTACTACTGGCCGGTACCAAACGGCTAAATTGCCTTTTGAAATTAAAATTAAATTGAATTTTAGTTTATTTCAGATCAAAAAAATCTATAATATTTGTTATTATCGATAGAAACTTAGCCTTTGTTAGTTGTAACTTAAAAGCTACTTGGGACAATAATTGATGATTAACGAACATACCTGAAAATGTTCCATAATGGCTTTGTCCTCGAGATTAGGTAATGTAACGAAAACTCGTCTTTCGTCACAAAATAAAAACTGTTTGGTTCGATTTCCTGCTAGACGGATATTTTTAGAATCAGAGGAAAATTTTAAAAGCGGCTTCTGACATATTTTGACAGGAAGGAAATAGGAGTGATGGTCGGTGGTTTATTTTTATGATTTTTATATTTTTGGTAAATTATTGTTTATAATGTTTAAAATTTAAACGTAAATTTGTGAGCAGTGCCCTCGAAATTTTCCAGAGGCGAGTAATTTAATTCCTTTTCTCTTACGCGCTTGGTACGGCTTTCTTGTGATCAAAATGATTATTTTATAGGGCATCTAGCACCGGAATTCTCCGCAGCTAAGCCTACTGCCACTTAGCCGCCAGTCGTAAACTGGTCGTTGAAAACCGCAGCCGGGCAGACCTCCGTGTGCTGCCAGGCACAATGCTGTCCCAGTCGCCTTAAGAGTGATATATAGGGTGACTTTTAATTAGTTCTTGATAACAAAGGATATGAATGTACTCGTGATTACAAACAACTTTCCCAAAGAAACTATATGTCAAATATGAAAAAAAAAATTGGTCCTACATACATTTTTGCCGATGTGGTAACTTGTTATGTACCGAGGACCAAATTTTTTTTTACGATTTGACGTATAGTTTCTTTGGAAAAGTTGTTTGTAATCATGAGTACATTCATACCCTTTGCTATCAAGAACTAATTAAAAGTCACCCTATATATATATTATATTATCACGTTCTCGTCGCCAGTACCTTCGCCGACTGTTGTTACCACATCACGGAGTTTCGTCCCTAGTATTCGGCCACTCATTTGCCAGTGTTTGCAAGACCCGTTTAACTTAAAAAAAGGATCTGTTTAGGGTTCCCCTAGGTTACTTTTCAACCACAAGTTTTAAGTAGGGTGTAGACTGCCTCGGGGTAATTCCGTCTTACGCTAGTTATTTTTAAGTTGTGTTGTGGTCTGTATTAAGTAGGTGATTTTATCCAGATTATAGCGACGATCGTTGTTTATCCGGAGCTCAACCAAATCCATATTTAGTAAAGTTTAAATTTGTTCTTAATTAACATAACAATTTTATTTAAGATAAATTCTATGTTTAAGGTTTATTTTTAGACCTGTACTTCACGACTATCACCTTTGATAGCCTTTTTACCATTTCTTTATTTTAAATAAATTTCCCATTTCCCTCACAAATAATTTATTTTCATATATCCGCTTTAAACCCTACATCTAAATTCTACGTGTTATGTAGCAAAACCATAGCAGGTATTTTGAATTAATTTAATTCATTTTTGCTACAGTAGGTAAATTTATCGAAACGCTTATGGTATTGCCATTCATCCACTATAGTTATAACTTGGAAACGCTAAACACGTTAAAAAACTGACCTCAAACGCAAAAACTTAGTATATTTTTTTTAGATTTTGTTAATTTACCGAGAAAGTGTAATTACCAATTTTGATAAAATTTATATGAAGCCATCATATCAGCTCATATACGTCCCCACCGAGGGGCTTGAGCCTACCCTAAATTAGGGCGATCGGGCCTTAGTCAACCACGCGGGCCCATTGCGGGTTGGTCGACTTCACACACAACCTTCGAGTTTCTTCGCAGGTGTGTGCAGGTTTCCTCACGATGTTTTTCCTTCACCGTTAAAGCAATCGGTGAGTATATGTACGTAAGTTTCGAAAAACACATTGGTACATTGGCCGTCCGGATTTGATCCCGGCACCTCTAGTTAGGAAGTTCGAGTCGTTACCAGTTGAGCCACCGACGCTTTAGCCACCAATTTATGGAACCAACTTGGCAGTAAACCCTGTCGATTAAAAAAAGAATCTTAAAAATCGGTTCACAATACGCCAAGATATCGTGTAACAAACATACAAAAAAAAACAAACAGTGGAATTGAGAACCTTCTCTTCTCGGAAGTCGGTTGAAAATAATAAAACATAAAAAAAAATAACTTTTTTAGGTTCCATACTCAAAGGGTAAAAACAAGACCCTATTACTAAAGGTTCTGCTGTCAGTCCGTCTGTCACTAGGCTGTATTTCATGAAATTTCATGAACCGTGATAGCTAGACAGTTGATTTTTTACAGATGCAAGATGATGTATTTCTGTTGCCGCTATAACAACAAATACTAAAAATTAGAAAAAGTGAAATTCTCCATACAAAAAAACGTGTTTTTTTTAAACGTGAAGCAACTAGCGCCATCTAGTGTGATGGTACGGAACCCTTTGTGCGCGGTTGTGACTCGCATTTTACTGGTTTTTATGTTTTACACAGGTAGTTTGTCATTGGTCCGTCACGTTGTCATCGATACAGCAGCGTCAGGCCTCATTTAGTTCTGAACTTCATTTGCATATTCACGACCCTTCAGCACCTGCACCATATTCCTCAATTTGGGGAAGTAGAAAACTGTGGGAGGGAGCGACCTAATATCTTCGGACGAAGCCTTCGTATAATTATGTTAGAACGTCACTTTTTTCACTTAGTTGCGAGCTGTGTAACTAACGATAAACGCACATAATCTTCTTTATCAAGATTTGCGTTTTTTGTGTGGCATCATGTTTTCTTTTTTTATTGAAATAAAAAGTTTTTTTTTTAGGTAAGTCCGTTTAATCATAAATTATAATTCTGCTTCGTTCTCGACATTAAGTAGGTGAATTTGAAGATTTTGAAAGCTGATAGGTATATTGTTCAAACAAGCATCGCTGCAAAGTCGCCTGTCTATCGGTATTCTATCGAATTCATTTCGGAGAGTGCGAGCAAGAACTTCACGACCTCATTCCCCCGGCTCCATTTCACTGTCGGTCAACGAGACGCAGGGAGGAGTTGCACCACTTTGTTGATGATGTACCACCTTTTCGCACGAATCGTTACGCTTCTTAATTTGTTATGCGTACAGCGCAGGAGTGAAACTCTTTGCCTGCGTCAGTGTTTCCCGATTCCTAAAATTTGGGGATCTTCAAGGCAAGAGTGTATAGACATTATTTGAGTTTGCGTGTACCATCCTCGACTGCATCATCACTTACCATCAGGTGAATTGCAATCAAACGCACTCAATTTAAAAAAAATAATAAAAGTAAATGACATTCTGATAAAAAAAAAACTTTTTAAAGGGGATTTAAAAAGAAGAAAACTTGCTTTCACGTAAAGGAATCAAAATCAAAATCATCAAAATCGCTCCATCCGTTCGAGAGCTACGAATACACACAAACACAGACATCGGCGTCAAACTTATAACACCACTCTTTTTGCGTCGGGGGTTAAAAAACAAAATAAAATGGATAAAAAAATAGATTTAACATTAAAAAGAACCACGGTAATAAATACCACCCCGTTGTTATAATTTACCAAAAAAAATACAACTTATCAGTGTACAAAAAAGACAGCAAATTCAATAATTAGAAACATCATCATCATATCAGCCGAAGGACGTCCACTGCTGGACATACGAGTATGCCTCCCCCAAGGATTTCCAAAACGACCGGTTCTGCGCTAGCAAACACGCGCTAGACGCATCATAGTTCGCCTTGGTTACGAAACTTGGTTACGAAACTTGGTTACGAAAAAAGCGTCGGTGGCTCAACCGGTAACGACTCGGTCCTTCTAACCAGAGGTGCCGGGTTCAAATCTGTACGGCCCATGTACCAATTAGGTATTCTAAACTTACGTACATACTTACCGATTGCTTTAACGGTGAAGGAAAACATCGTGAGGAAACCTGCACACGCCTGCGAAGAAACTCGAAGGTTGTGTGTGAAGTCGACCAACCCGCACTGAGCCCGCGTGGTCGACTAAGGCCCGATCGTCCTAATTCAGGGTAGGCTCGAGCCCCTCGGTGGGGACGTATATGGGCTGATATGATGAACTGGATATGTTTGATACAGCTACATGTCCCCATCACCCCCTACCAACTATACTATTTCAGGAATCTGAAAAGAATTGAAAATAGTGGGGCATATGATAAGTTAAAAAGGTAAATAACTATCACAGCTGAGTAGACTTCCTCAGTTTATAAGTAACTAGGTTTTGCTCGCGGCTTTGTCCGCGTGGACATGTTTTTTGTGACTGTCTTTGAGGGTGCCGCAAGCAGTTCGCGTATACGTCATAATATGAGCTGAAATGGTACGAAACTATGGTTCCGTAGACGGCCGAAGAGTAGAAGACAATAGTAGCAAAACATAACTACCCATATTATATTCACCACTGTGTGCAGGTGGCTATCAGATAGCCTCTCTTGAGTGTCTGGTTGACATCAAGGACATGGAAATTATTATTAGTTATTTCTAGAATTTTCTACTAACATAGTCTGTAAGCTTGTTACTAACAACATTTGGATTTAATGTGAAATATTTTTTTTTAATTACTTTGGGTAGTTTTTCTGATGTTGTGGACGGAGACACACCGCCGTCGCACGCTGTATGTAAAGTTCGCGGCAAACACGGGATTAGAACACTGGCTTAGACACTCTTTTTTATCCACTATTGATAAGCCTCACATGATGGTAAGTGACGATGATGCTGAAGATGGAAGCAGGCTTACCAAGATTCCCCAACGCAATGGGGACCTGGCTATCTTATCTTCAAGCCCAAACACATCAATGCTGTTAACATTGATATTTGGCGGCAAGACTTAGATAAGATAATTGTAGATAACCAGGCGGGCTATGAAAATGCCCCATCACCAACCAAACCAAGTCTTACAAAGTTGACCACGCCGGGAATCGGACCCGTGACCTCCTGGTGTGAAGCGAATGGACTAACCATTACGCCACGGGGCCAGTTAAAATGTGACTGCTGATAAAGATGTGACTGCTCCTTAAGATAAATGCTTATAAAAAGAGATTACAATAACAAACTCTCAAAACTTTAGTATTCTTGATATATGACACAAATATTTTTAGCAAAGCAAATGGTCTGCCTTGTTTACTCTCTGTCTCTTTTTCTCTTTCTCTTATCTTGTGGCACAATTAACCGTGCTATTCAAGTGACAGACGGCGGCTTGCCTACTTAAGAGTTCGGGAAAAATTCCGAACAACCAATGTATTCAAAATTTATATTTTCGATCAACCCGCACTGGGTCCACGCGGCCGACTAAGTCCGTTCGCCCTAATTCAGGGTAGGCTCGAGCCCCTCGGTGGGGACGTATATGATCTGATGTGATGATGATGATGATACTTTGAAGAATGTTTGATTGTTCGATGTTTGTTTTGTTTTCATGTTTCTTAGTTTAACAGATGGCGAGACGATACGATACAAATTAACCTACCTGAACCTACTCTATTAGGACGAAGCAGAAGTATAATTATAATTTTTCCGCCCCGTTGACTGTCCCTACCCAATTCCCTCTCGTATATCTACCAGAGACGCTTAACTATCTACCTATTATCTGCTATCTACCTGCCGCGGGAGGTGAGCGTGCTTACATTCCGGGACCTACCTGAAGAGTAGGTATTGGTTCTCTTCCACGAGGTACTCGTCTTGCAGAGTGCCAGGACAAGCGTCTTAGCGGCAAGACCTAGTATTTGGTCCTTGCCCTCACCTCACGGCGTTGGCAGGAATAGCGGCCCTCACTATCTGACCTAGCTGTCGGTGAGTGGGGACGCTATCTCATAAACCTGGTAGTTTTTTTTCCTCGGAACGACGGAGGTAGGGGGAAAATGCTTTTACGCATACCAGTACGGCTGGCTGTACTGGTTATGTGGGACTCACAGTCCTATATCTATATACATACATACATATATATACATAAGGTATATATATGATGCCAAGGACTTACCAATTGTGAATAAAAAAAAATAAAAAAATATATATACTGCCCACTAACGACCCCCTAAAGTTTTGGTAACACGGTTACCTTAAAAGCCTATCGGAGCGACCAATCTGGTAGTATGGCGAATGTCCCTACCCAATACCAGAAGAGGGGAGAGTCAAAACGTGCGGTGATTATCCTCAGGATGCCGTTGTCATTGCTGCGCGACCGATGGAGAAGTGAGTAGACTTTCTTTCATGTTATTGCGTGAAATCCATCGTTTCGCTTTTCAGCACACATTTTGAGACGCGCTAAAGTGGCGCGGCAACCCCATCAGCATCCTGAAAGCGTTATTAAACTGTACCCTTAAGACGTTGTAAGCCCGTTTTGTATACCTACCTATCTAACCTATAGAAAAAAAACCGGCCGATTGCGATTTGGACTCGCGCACGAAGGGTTCCGTACAATTATCTATAAAAATCACGTTTGCTGTATGGAAGCTTTTATTTTAATTATATTTAAATATAATTATTTATTTTTAATTTGAATATAAAAATGAATATTCTGTGAATATTTCAAGCGTCTACATGTTTCTGTTATCAATATCGAGCAAAAAAATACGTTTGTTGTATGGGACCTCCCTTAAATATTTATTTTATTCTGTTTTTCAGTATATATTTTGTTGTTATAGCTGCAACTTTTCAACGTGAAATTTTCAATTGTCTAGCTATCATGGTTCATGAAATACAGCCTAGTGAGAGACGGACGAACAGACATTCAGACAGACGGACAGCGAAGTCTCAGTAATAGGGTCCCGTTCATACCCTTTAGGTACAGTACCCTAAATAGGTATTTTTTTGAATGAAAATGTACACTATTTTAAAAAATAATTTGATTTTGTTTTAATCGTAACATTATTTTTAATCTGTTATATGAGAATAAATATATTATATCTGAGAATCTTTGTTTTTATATATTTTTTTTATTGATTTAATTTATGCATAGCTCTTCAGCAATTGTAATGATCTAACGAAGCTCGCAGAAGTTAGTATGGATACTTGTTTGTTAGGATCACCTTCATTAGAGGTCATTGGTCGGCCTATGTTCATCAGTAATTAACGTCTTGTAGCTGATGTAGTGATGAGTAACGTTGAAAATCTGAAATTTTGCACAGAGGTTCCCCATATTGGAGACAAGGAACAAGGCCGGATTTTCGTAAATTCGTAAGGGGTAAGGAATAAAACGCGGGAGGGAATGCGGGTCGGAAGTCTTAAGTGTTATAATGTAAATTGGTTTGTGACCGGCTTTATATCCAGTTGCAGAACAGCCCTGATTAACATAAGGATGAACGAATCGAAATAGACAGGAGTAGGCCTAAAGGGCTCTGTCTGTTTGCTGTACAATATTAGGGATTAGATATAGATTCTTTGTGATAATAATATGATCATGTATACTTTGTCCCAATCATTATAAAATATATAAGGTTGTTTACAAATTAAAGTTTTCAAAAAAATCCTCTAAGTATTTTCATCACATGTATATGTCGCAGGCATACTGTATAATTCGTCATTATACATACGGTCGGGCAAATTTCAGGCAAATTATATAATGGCTAATAGGCGTTTAATTAATCAAACCTGACCGAACCTAACTCATATATAATCTGCCGACGGCATTTTGACAATTTGCCTGACTCAGCATTGACCGTTTATATACGGACGAATTATTACAAATTGCCTGAATCGGCGTACAGCATTTTTCATTTTGCCTGACCGTTTACATACGGACCAATTATACAATTTGCCAGACAGTATGTCAAATGACTAATTTTACAATTTGCCTGCCACATATACACCCTAAAACATACGTTTTACGTCATAATTAAAGTCAATAGAATAAAAAATGTTTTTTAAATTTTGTTCCTGAATGTTGGGTGCCCGTGACTTAGTTCCGGCTTTATTCCTTATAGCTTTTGCCCGCGGCTTCGCCCGCGTGGACATAGCTTTTATGACTCTTTTTGAGGGTGAGTGGTGCGTGAGCCGCAATCAGCTCGCAAGTGTGGACATGAGTTTTCTCCAGGTACCTCAGAAACTGTATCGGGCTATTCGGATTAGCAGTCTTTGTCACTTCCTATCCCCTCAACAAATTCTATACAAAAAAATCACTTTAATCCGTTGCTCCGATGCGACGCCACCGACGTCTCAGTATAATAAAGAGTTGCCGTTGTGCTCGAGCGGAGAAAACAGTTGTCCCCAGATTCCTTTGGGAACTATGTCAGGATGGATGTAACGGACTCGCCCTAAACCTCCAAAAAACACACTTCCTGCATTTCCATCTAGGAGGGAAACCACCTAGAAGTATGTCGATACGAGTAGGTGGAGTAAATATAGACCAGGTGGACACCACCACCTTCCTCGGATTCGAACTCGACCGTGGTCTCACCTGGGAATCTCACATAGCAAAGCTATGTGGGAAACTAGGAGGAGTGTGCTTCGCTCTCCGGCGGCTCTCGTGGGTGGTCCCGAGGGAGGTGGTGAGGTCCAGCTATTTCGCGACGGCACAGTCGCTTCTGCAGTACGGGATGGAGCTTTGGGGGTGCGCAGCCGATTGGGAGCGCGCCTTCCGGATGCAGAAGAGGGCCGTGCGGGCGATAGTGCAGGTGTCGCGCTACACTTCTGTCAGGCCTTATTTTCAAAGTTTAGGAATCCTTACATTGCCCTCGCTACTGATCCTTCAGGTGGCTGTGTATGTGTACAACCATCGTCACGAGTACGTGACACCGAGGGATGTACACATTCGCAACCACCGCCACGTGGACAGGCTCCTGCCGGTGCGGTGTAGACTCGCTAAGTTCGGTAAGACGACTCATGTGTTGGGGCCATCAGTCTACAACAAGCTGCCGACTCATGTCACTGAAGCTCCCACACTGGCAAGCTTTAAAGCAAAGTTAAAGCGTTGGCTTCTCGAGCACACGTTTTACAGTTTCAATCAATTCCTAAATTTAAAATAACATTATCTTTTGATAAGTATGTTTTTTTTTAAGATGACATATTATTATTATTTTGTATTGACTGACTGTTTTTACAATCCAGTATTTTAATTTAATGTTTTTATTTTGTATTTTAATGTAACTGGTTGAATCGAAATTGACGTGTAAACATTGTTTATCAATAAATGATTATGATATACTTATTAGTAAATTATATCATTTTCCACCTCATCTCTGTGCTAAAAATCACACCAATCCATTTTTTCGTTGCGATTTTAAATTACTTAACGAACTAAGAGTATTGTTTTAGTTTCCTCAGGAACTGCATCGGTCTATGATAATTTACAGAGATGAAAAGTAGACTATTTCATTCCCAGTGATAAAGGCTACCTGCATGCCAAATTTCATCAAGATTGGTTGAGGTGTTAAAGTGTGAATATGTAACAAACAAAAAAACACATTTTCACATTTATAATATTAAGTAAGGATTTCTAAATCTTAAATAACATAGAGAGCGTCGGTGGCGTAACGGTTAGTGCCACTATCACCTGTCCGGAAGGCCGAGGTTCGAATCCTGCCACTTACCAATATCTATACGAATATCGATTTTATATTCATATGTATGTTTATACGACGCTCTTACGGTGAGGGAAAACATCGTGAGGAAACCTGCACACGCCTGCGAAGAAACTCGAAGCTTATGTGTGAAGTCAATCAACCCGCAATGGTCCCGCGTGATCGTCTAAGGCCTGATCGCCCTAACTCAGGGCAGGTCGAGCCCCTGGGGACGTATATAAACTGATATGATGAAATAACACATATACCTATATTATCAAAAAACTAATTCAAATCATTATATCAATCTAGTAATAAAATTTCCTAAAAATATTAATATGGGTCAAATCCTCGAGTCGTATCAGCTCCAAAGTAGCCCATGACGCACTTCTCGTTGCCGCGCTGGATGACAACAGACAACCTTAGCAGCAGGTAGGACCCGGAGCGGGCGTCACGTCTCTTCTCTCGAAGGCGACGGCCAATCTCCTCAATGAAGGCAAAGGCCTCTGAGGGTTCAGCAGCCGGTTGTCTCACAGACCAGCGGCACAAAGCAGTAATTTTCTTCCAAGACAGAGTACTTATTATGCTTCTTTCTCGCCGCAAATTGAGCAGCAGTACCGTACGGGTGAGGTGTGAGGCAGAAAAAGTGGCGTCCCAAAGCAGGCACATTCCTCTCTGCCATGGCACCTGTTTAAACCCTCCGGCCTTTTGCTATCAGATCGACTAAAGCCCGGCGGCTGCATCAAAGATAGAAAATTCTATCTGGCCGAGACCAGTACCCTCCGAGTGAGGTCATTAAGGAATTGGTGACGTGGGAATCTTCACAAACAACGACCGCAACTCAGTGCGTGATGGCCAATTGCCTCCACCGTGGACCCGCAAATACATTGATTGAGTGAACCTATCACAGATATTGATATTGCAGGCGGAGAGCAACTGCCACACGCAAATAGTCGCCGTCAGAAAAGTTTCCATATCTGTGCCTCCTGTTAAAACATGCTAAACTCGATTTATGTGTTTTTATTTTTTTTACACGATTGGAATCGGTAAAAAATACCTATCGGTTCGTCTATGAAACGCATCGCTACGTGCCATAGTTCCAGAGTTAGAGTTGTGTAAATTAGCGTATGCTGAAAAATACATAAAAGAAATCTAATCAAAAGTATGAAATAATATTTTAATGTTTTAATACAGCTTAAGCGCGTTTTATTATCCCTGCAGTGCCATCTATTGACATTCTGCTGCTACGATTATAATGTGTGGTATGTGTAGCTATTGGAAAATATGGGGAAAAAAGTACTCTATTGTTATTATTGTAAGAATCGATATATCTTATTTCCCACGGGACCTCTTTAGTTTTCCGGGATAAAGAATACACGACTATACAACGATGGTCAAAACACCCCATCCCAATGTAAAGGTTTCATATTGTTACGTTGAGCCAATGTAAAGATACAATCTTTTGCATTCCTGCAGGAACCCTTAATTTTTTTGGGATTCACAATGTCCCAGTTTTAGTTCGCGATATAGGGTATCAAAGTGTATAATTAGATTGTAATAGGTCAAGCCACATTTGCGTGGTGAGCCATTCTATAAATGAATACTTTTGATTTTCCCACGGGAACTCTTCAATTTTCTTGGATAAAAAATATCCTATATGTTACCCCGGGCTATAAGGAACCACCATACAAAATTTCATCAAAATCGGCCTGGTAGTTTTTGCGTGATGCGCGAACATACAGACAGACAGACAGACAAAAATTCCAGAAGTTGTTGTTTTGGCCTCTATATCGTTAGTAATGTCCACCACAGTTATTATTTTCCAAAAATATTTCATGTACAGACGCGGCTCCGTTACAGTTTTATTATATTATAGATCAATCCATCTATTTGAAAATATTACTGGTCTTTTATAATATTATGTAAATTATGTTTATGTAATTATGTGAATTATGTTTTATCTTTGTTTACATCACAAAGAGAACCTTATGCAAAATTTTAGCCATATGGGTCCAAAGGCTTGAGATGCGCGTTGATGAGTGAGTAATAAATATTATTTCGATTACTTTAAATGAGTGAGTCAGTGCGTCAGGACTAAGATAACTGCTAAAGTTTTCATAAGTCACTGAACAGCGAAGTTTCCGTGAGTTTTGTGTTTTTTTTAAATAATAGAAAAAAATTGTGGCACTGGTATGCAATTGAAAGTTGTTAGTTATACTATCATATCACCCTTTAAAATATTTCTCGCCTGTTATTTTATCCACCATTTTCTCAGCATTAGAGAAAACACTGAATCTTTTTTCGCACAGCTTTTTTTTCTGTTATTTACAACATAATCATACAATTTTTCTGAAGGGTGGCTTAGTCTATCTCAAACTAAGTTATTATTACTATGAGTATCTCTAAACAAAGGCGGGTGCATAGATGAAATCAAAAGGCACATGGCGATCACTAGGTCTGTTAGGAACACAAGGCCACTAAAACCAGGCTCGTTTATTACCTAATGTTTCCCATTTTTCTTTATTCGTCAGAGACATAGATTCTTCGTTAAATCGAGCAGAAGAAAGCTAACGCTTTGCAGATGTGGTGCTGGAGACGTATGCTAGGAGAATCGTGAACAGAGTTCTAAACAAATGCTTCCATATTAAAAGAACTCGGCATCAGGCAGAGTCTATCAACCATAGTGCAGTCACGCATTTTGACCTGCTTTGGCCATGTATCTTATCGTGATAATAACTCCATAGAGCATCTCGTAGTGCAGGGAAAAGTTGAAGGAACCAGGCCTCGTGGTTAATCACCAATGAGATGGACAGACCAGATCAAGGCCATAACTGAGTGCTCAGTTCACGAATGCACCCGGAAAACTGCAGTCCGCGAAGAATGGCGCCGTATCACCAAGATCATCACTCGTCGTGGTTCACAATGATGATCACGACCACTTAGACAAGAGTGTACCGACTAAGAAGAAGATTTCTAAACCAGATCAGCTGAGTTAATACGCATTAAGAATCGGAAGGTCTTGTTTGTAATTACATCAGCTTTCTTCGCTTTTCATAAATTAATCACCTCTTTAAACTTTGCAGCCTTCGAGCTTAGATGTGACAACCTCCACTTGACTGAAATTTAACGACGAAATTTTCCCGTAAAATTGAAAATAAATAAAGACAAATCTTTACGCCGCAATTTTGCTGTTGACGAAGATTGGAATGGAAAACACTTGAGCGGCTGCGGGGAGGTGGGGTGGGGAGCGAAGACAGGACACTTGCTGGGGCGGGAAATACATGGGCTGCATGCTAATCGTTCAGCGGCCGGAAATAATATCGGAATCAGAAAAGGGCTGATCGGATTCGCGCACCGCGGGTTCCGTACCACCGCTCTTTTTTTTTAATTAAAAGTTTGAGTGCGTTTGACTGCAACTCACCTGATGGTAAGTGTAGTCGGGGATAGTACACGCAAACTCAAATAATGCCTATTCAGTCTTGCCTTGAAGATCCCCAAACTATAGGAATTGGGAAACGCTGACGTAGGCAAGGAGTTCCACTCCTGCGCTGCCTTGAAGACCCCAAACTATAGGAATTGGGAAACGCTGACGTAGGCAAAGAGTTCCACTCCTGCGCTGTAACATCACAACATTACAAAAGGTGGAATATCAACAATAAAGGGGTGCAACCCCTTCCTGCGTCTCGTTGATCGACGGTGGAATAGAGCCGGGGGAATGAGGTCGTGAAGTTCTTGCGCGCACTCTTTCTCATTAAATTTGTGTTATTATATTACGTACTACAAATGTATGTTTTTAGCAAAAACATGTATTTTCTTATCTTTAGTTCAACTCACACATAGCTAGTCTTTATTTTATTTTGTTTTGCTTTAGAGTTTGCAATCACGCTAAGTTTGAAGCTTGTATGTATTATGTACCTACTTTTCTTGTTACGATAGGGCAAAACACAACAAAAAATGATTTTTAAAAACAACGTTTCTATTTTGGCAAACCCGATCAATATTTTTCTTCTGTTTTTTCTAATTAGTTTTTTAAGTAATCCGTCTTAATAACAAAGTTATTCTTAAAAAAATCAACAGACTACCCTGTAACCAGTGACTTATATGTTACTGGCGTACCTGTAACGATTCTTAATATGTAGGACAGACGGGGTAAGTTTAAGTTATAAATAAGATGCCGTTGGCAACTTGGCACCCTTTGGTTACGAAACCAAAAAAGACGACCTGTTTATTATTGTAATCATTAATTTGCACGAAATTGCTAAAAATATACGAATTCAAAGGGCCTCGAAGTAGACAACAACGCCTCAAAGTAGCCATAACAGTGATTTCGTAGAATTTGTTGGATGAAATTAAAAACACTTTCTTATCTTTGTGAATAAGCGCTAAAGTCGCACTAACACTTCGACCCAATGGAATTTTTGTGTCTACCCCTATATCCTATGCACTCTAGCCTACTTGAAGATGTCCTGCATCAATTTAGCAATTCTGTTTAGTTGGAAATGCTTGAAGTTCACCGGTTTTGAGAAGCCATCACCAAGAAGGCATATACGCTCTCAGAAAGCTAATAAAGATATGTGAGAAATATGCGGAGGCTCATGGGTCCAGATACAACTCAACCAAGAGTGAGTTGATGGTCTTTAAGTCTGGTAAAAAAACTTACAATAGAGTGCCACAGGTTACATTGGGAGGTGTTGACTTAATTCACGGAAGGCTGTTTGTGATTAAGGTGTCAGCACTAAGTTGAGAATTTATTAGATCTGTGGAGAAGCCATATTAGCTGGACGTCAGTCTCGATGCAGACACTTTTTGACGGAGCGTCGAGCAGAACACAAGTAGTGGTGATCTGTGAGCAAAATGGACGTGTCGCGCTATCTCTGGGATTACCGCGTTTGCATCCATTGTAATTCAAGGCATTCTGTACAATTTCGATTGCCGAATAATCAAGATTATTAAGAGGATGTATAAATTTTTTTGCTCTCGGCAGATTCGTTTTTACTAGGCAACATGACAAGTAAGAGGTATGATTTGTATGGAGAAAATAATCTTCAAGATGTTATCTAGTGAAATTAAAACCAGAAACACGATTACTTAAACTTTTCTCGATGGATTTAATTTTTGAAAACACCATGTTTAAAACACGAAAATAGCTTGTTTTGGAAATTTTAATATGTACATGGCTAATTTTTGGTTATCGGCTAGATTATTGCGATGTTTAGGTAAATGAAAATTATTTTTCTAAAATAACAAATAGTTTTTGTTTAATGGAGATTTTTTCAAATTGTCGTATACGTCATTTTATTCTAAGACTGTTCGACGCGGTGCGCACTCTCTCAACACGTGGAGAAAGAATAGCGCTGTCACCTTTTAGCACTTGTCTTCAGTCGACCGTGAATCTTATTACCGTGTGGTCTGCGCTTGCGTTGCTCTCGAAAATAGTGAATATTCGAATATTACGTGAGTGGAATTTGTGGTTTGCGACTTAATAAATATATTTTATAAGTGTTTTTTTAAATTAATTTGGACTGTAGCTAATAAAAGTCGCTACAAAAAAATTAAAAAGTGGACTCGAAACGTATAAAACGTGAAAAAGCAAGGATAATGCAAGAAAAACGGTAAATAAATTGTGTGGTTTAAATGAATCTATAAACTATTATGCGCAAAAAATATCCTCGTCATATAAAATTACCTTTAGGTATACTTTATATTTTTTAATTTTATCTATAGGAAAATATTATCCCCGGCAAAACAAAATATATTGGGCTTGCAAAATTTTCCCATTGAAGATGGCGCGGAACAGAGTGCGGTGGAGATGACATGGACTCCGTTGGAGATTGTTTATGATGGGTATAATTTATTTAAATTGTTATTTTTTACTATCTTTTGTTTCAAAAACTAAAAAAAAGACGACGAGTTCTGGCGTGAAAAAATGGAGCCCAATTTGAAAAACTTTTATTTTTAACGGATAAAAGTAAACAAAGAAAATATGGATATGATAGGGAATAATAAATCAAAACATAAAAAAATAAAAGCCAATGAGTCTGATTTACCGGAAGTGCAACAGAGTGAAGATGAATGTTTGAATGTGCAAAATATTAGTTTTAAGCATTTTTTTTGTGACTTATTTTTCCACAGTAGACGGTGCTTATGTAAATATATTTTTTTTTGTCTTATAAAAGTCTATGATAATACACCTACAACTTTTTATTATTTATGTCAACACCCTTTTTTATTTTCTGTACAAGTGAACTTTTTTACAGCGCCGTACTCGAATAAAGTTATGACATTAAAAATAAATACACAAAAATAAAAGACAGCAATGAAAATATATGTAAGTCGTCAAAAACATTCTTTTTCTTGCTTATTGCTCTCTTCCCTTTGCACGAGAAGCTAACTATCAAAATGCGACTCCATGCTGCTCTGTTCCTGCGCAAGCACTCGCAATGAGCGGCCGCGTAATCTAGTGAGGGGGTGCGCCCCCCTGATCAAGCTTGACTCCGCCCACTTAGCAATTGAATATTTTTCTTGTATCGTCTTAAAGGAGGACCTCTGTGATATAGCTGCATTGTTATTTCGACGCCCACGACCGAAATAGTAGAGGACTTGAACCACAAGGCCATCCAAAACCTAACCACTCCCTTCGACAAACACTTCAATTTAAATTTTCGTAGCAAATCATATTTTAGACACCATTCCCTATATAGAACTTTTTACCCCATTTAGATCTCTACACATTTTTTATCGAATGTTTTTGGCAAGATTAGCTATTTACGACCCTTGTATGTAAACTAAAGATACTATTCAACTTTACAACTACATATTCAACTTTTTACAACACATTATTTATTTAGTTAAACACAACATTCAGGGACCCCAGTAATTATGCTAGCTGTGCAATATTAATGCTAGAGGAATATATTGCGTAATTACTATTTCTAGGTAAAAAAAATAATTTTACAAAGGGTATACATCCTTAAAAGGGCTTCCGCCCGCCCACGAGCTAAGAAATTGCAGTTTTAGTGTAGGCTTGGCGTCCAAAACTCCCTGTCTGTTGGGAACCCCACTATGGTATCAACAGACATAGGTAGATCGGCAATTTTTTTCACACAGATGAGGGGCTACGTTCCCACACTACATGACAGAAATGTGCTACAAAATTCGCAAAAAACTTTTTTAAACTTGGAAAGCTTCCAAATGTGAAGTGAAAGTTTGGGAAAGGATTTAGTTACAAAGCGCTGGGAAAGTTAGAAACTCGAAGAGAATTGAACACGACATGCTCACAAGACCGTCTACGAATACCAGGTTTGTTTGTTTCGTGAACTAGAACGATTTTTGTGAGCTAACTTCTTGGAAAGCTGCTGTTTTTAGTTAATTTTGCCTGTCATGACAGCAGTGACCAAAATCCATTTACTCACAGGTCATCTAAAACTCCAGATCAAATAAAAATAAGTGAGAAAACTGTTGGTGTTGGTTTATTGCATAAACTGTCATAAATACAAAATTCCTTTTTTGCGAAAGAAAAAACATAAATATTATGATGTTCTACGTACCTCCAGCTACAGTTTACATTTTCAAGTATATTAAAATCATTTGAATTAGAAAATAATAATTAGTAAATTCATTTAAAAAAGTGTAATTAAAATAATTTATGAAAAGTTATTAGTACGGTGTAAAAATTGTTCAGCGATAAGCCATTTATTTAGTCTGCTATCTGAAATAAAACAAAGATTGTAGCAGTATCAAAGTTTTTAGTTTTTATCTTATATATAGCATATCTCTGGTTTTTATTTATATTCATAATTGCTTATCTTCTTCATGCTGGAGCAGTATGCGTTGGTATCTTTCAGCTTAGCTCTCATCATCTGGGGTGTAACGTGTAACGTTTTATAAGGAAATACGTTCTAAATTACAGTAGTCGCATATGATGTGTAACATCTGACAAAAGTAAAAAACCTACCGACAATAGGCGGCATGGCTATGTTTCCTTAGCCTTTGTAACTGAAAAAAAAAGTATTTCCTGTTACACACTTCTATCACTTTTTAACGAAATTACTCTCACAGGTGGCAGAAAAGCGAGAGGAAGAATAAAAAACAAGTAAAAAGAAACAAGTCACAGGCTTTATAAGCTCTTAACTTTACTCTTTTCTAATACAATGTGGGACAGTATATTGACGCCCTAGAGTGGGCGATCTTTAAACATTTTGCCGCGCAATTTTTTAAACATACCATCAGGTGAGATGATGCCGAGGGCTTACTAGTTGTGAATAAAAAAAAGGTCAAACTTTTTTGTAGCTCTGCCTCCCCAAGCTTCCTCTACCTGTGTAGAAAACTACCACTGGATCAGTGCGCGGGGAGCCGCAGAACGAGATAGTTGTCACGACATAGTCACAGATGAGATACTAGTTACTTATAGTGTCGCGCGTGAGCAATTTGCTCAAAGCGCGTTCACTTAGTATTTAGTATTTTTTTTAATTTAAATTGTTGTATCTTTGAATTTGAAAAATTTAAGGATAATTGTAATCTTCTTAATATATATAAATCTCGTGTCACAATGTTTGTCCTCAATGGACTCCTAAACCACTTAACCGATTATAATAAAATTCGCACACCATGTGCAGTTCGATCCAACTTGAGAGATAGGATAGGGTAGGGTAGGGTAGTGTAGGGTAGGGTAGGGTAGTGTAGTGTAGGGTAGTGTAGAGTAGTGTAGGGTAGGGTAGTGTATGTAGGGTAGGGTAGGGTAGTGTAGGGGTAGGGTAGGGTAGTGTAGGGTAGTGTAGAGTTGTGTAGGGTAGGGTAGTGTAGTGTAGTGTATGTAGGGTAGGGTAGTGTAGGGTAGGGTAGTGTAGTGTAGTGTAGGGTAGTGTAGGGTAGGGCAGGGCAGTGTAATGTAATGTAAGGTGGTACGAAGTTCGCCGGGACAGCTATTCTTAATATATATAAATCTTGTGTCACAATGTTTGTCCTCAATGGACTCCTAAACCACTTAACCGATTATAATAAAATTCGCACACCATGTGCAGTTCGATCCAACTTGAGAGATAGGATAGGGTAGGGTAGGGTAGTGTAGGGTAGGGTAGTGTAGGGTAGGGTAGGGTAGTGTAGGGTAGTGTAGAGTAGTGTAGGGTAGGGTAGTGTAGTGTAGTGTATGTAGGGTAGGGTAGTTGTTTATATATTATTTTGCCACCTTTGTGGTTTTTTTTTGCATAAGTCCATAATCTACTATAGGGTGGGTGCGCTATTCCGCAAAACACGAATAGGCGCGTGGGGAGCATTTTGCCGCCCATACCAGAATGTATTTCTTTTCTCATAAATATTGTAGGAAGTGTTTATTTTTTTATTTAAAAAGGCTACAATGTTTCGCGTTTTACGGAATAGCGTGCCCACCCTAGGGTTAAGGCCCCCTTGTTTCGAAGATTTAGGCATTCGACTTACATCCGCGTTACGTCGGAACCGACTTGATTATGAACTCCGGTGACCGTTGGCGGCGGGCTAGAACGGCACTGTATAACATAATTCAGTAGGTAAGGTAAGTTTAATTTTATTGACTGTATTCTTATAATATATTGATTATTTTAATGACTATATTCCTTTAGTATATTCTTTTAATCATGCGCAAGCGCTGCGCCTCCATGCATGCGCGGGTGCGCGGTGGCGGCAACAGCATCCTGAACACTGTTGCAGACAGATGGGACTCCCCATTTGTGGATCATTGGGTGCACCTGCATGTAAGATGACATGACAATTAATTAAATTTCATATGACATTATTATTATTTAATCTGTGTTGTTTGTTATTTGATTTGTTTTTAACTCTTATTTATATTTTAACTTATTATTATGTTTTATTTATTATGGTCTGTATTTTGTATTTTTTTATGTATTTATTTTATTGACTATGGGGCTAGTACCTGAGAATAAATGATTTCATTTCATTTTCATTTCATTAGTATATTGAAATGAAAGTTTATTGGACTTTATATAGGTATTGACTGTAAACACATACTCTTACTAAAACTTTTGAATTGGTGAGGTGACAATGATAGTCCGTTTTCTATTGGGAAACAGTATTTGGTACGAATGTTATACAAGTCCACCTAAGCCCAAATCGCCCGGTAGCCAGTTTGAACTCAGCGACAGGTGGGGGGAGGAGGGGGTCAAAGCACAGAGCTCCCGGGGCGCTCAGAAAAAAATTTCTGGCGGATTAATTTGGACATTTCTGTCAAGTTTGGTGTCGTTATCAGGTAACTATATGACGCCCAATTTATTCACCATACCAGTTTTTTAGGGTTCCGTAGCAAAATATGACGCAGTCCTTAAAATAATAAGTAGTGACACAATGCAAACAAACCCGTATAGTTTTATATTTATTTATTTAACTTGGTTTATATAAAAAAACTGTCCAAAAGCATATTTCATGCAGATTATAAAAAAAACAGTAAATATAAATTTGTCTATTTTTAAAGTAAAAAAAAATATTGTAAGTACTGCGACGTTCGTCAGCGCAGCGTAGGGGACGGCAAAAAGACCATAGAAGATCCACTTAATATTATACTAGCTGCGCCCCGCGGTATTACCCACAGTTAAGAAGTAGCGTATGTGTTAATCCAGGGTGTCAGCTACCTCCATACCAAATATAATCAAAATTATTTAAGCCACTTGAGCGTAAAGAGTAACAAACACACACACTCACAAATTTTGGCCTATATTTAATTAGTGTGATTTTTAATCATCATCAATTTATGAACGAAGTCAGGTAAATTGTTAAAAATAAAGACAATAATAGAACGTTTGTAAACGTTTTATTAACAACCACCTTATAAACCAGTACATTTCAGCTGGCGTTTGAAACAATTGCACCTGGAACTGCAAGATTTCACCCACCGACATCTTGTTAACTCTAGGTATGCTTGAGCAACCATAGGACTTTGGGTCCACAGTGGCACCCAAACTTCTTCTTCTTCTTGCTACCAACCCCATTCAGGTGGACAAGGAATATTTTGCGTTTTCTTTAGGTACTGCTCCCAAATATAAACAGCCTGTAAAACTGCTCTTAAGAGGACTGTCTTTCGTTTGCGTGGTAGCCGTGTCCCGCACTACCGCTGTGCCCGGACCTACCCTCATTTTGCGATCTCGAGGTAGTTGCTGTCACTGACTAAATCGTCTTTAACAGACGCATAATGCCACTGATGATGATAAGAACAACAAAAGCTTAAAAGTGTTCGCGAGAGATCTGTGTGTTGGAAAAAGCCAACTGACCAAGCTGAATTCTGAGGGTGGCAGGATCATATCGTCTAACATTGAGTTTCTGAAACGACTTAGGCACAATGCTCGATGGCCTCAGTAGAGACTCTCAACAAGAAGGTCTTAGAATGCACATGGACAAGACGAAAGTTATGTCAAACGTCCGTGTCGCACCTACTCCTCTGAAGGTAGGAGAGTAACTAGTATCTCGGCTGTAGTTGGAGGCTCTACACGCGAAGTTGTTGCCGAATATGTGTACCTGGGACAAACAGTCCAGTTGGGTAGGTCCAACTTCAAGAAAGAGATCAATTGTCGAATCTAACACGGCTGGGCAGCGTTCGGGAAGTTTCGTAGTATCTTCACGTCCCTAAATACCAAAGTGTCTTAAGACCACTGTAAGTTAAGTGTCTTCCACCAGTGGCAATTTGGCATGCATGTAGCCTGTGTCACTTTTTATCCCATATTTATCCGATAGAGTTCCTGAGAGAAATGTTAAAAATACCCTTTTTTGGTTAATTTCTCTAACGTAGCAAAGGAACAATGGATTGTTGTGATTTTTTGCACAGAGACGGTTGAAGAGGTAGGAAATGACAAAATTACTAATTACCATATCTTGACATAGTTCCCAAGGAATCTGGAGAAAACTCATAGACACGTAATACGTAAAGTTTAAAATCAGTTAAGTTTAATATTACCTATTTATATTTTTATTATTTGTAGGTAATTTAAAAATAACTACGGACAAAATGATAGATCTGTCACCAAAAAAAAATTGGGACGAAATAGGGTTATCTTCAGTATAACATTGATTTATAGACGCTATCAAAGTATACATATTAGTACTAACATACAGTATGGACACTCCCTGCCGCTGTCTAGATTGCGACCTCACCCCCTCGTCACAAGATTGATACAGATTGGTTACAGTTTGGTTGTCGAACGTATAGGATTTCGCCGCCATTTTGTTTGTTCCTTCATTCCTTTTTTGAAATGTCATTTCTGGCCCGTTGTAAGAAGTGTCCAGGGTGTGACGCTAGTAAGATTTCTCGACGACCTCGATCGTTGGAAGCCGCTAGATACGGGCAGCGCAGGACCGGTCGTCGTGGGAATCCTTGGGAAGGCTTTGTCCATCAGTGGACGAATATGATGATAAAGATTTAAACTAAAAAAAATACGTAGCGCCATTTTGGAGAAAACGTATTCTAAAACTTTTTTGTCATTTTAGATTTTTCTCAGATATGTTATTCTTGGCTAACTATAGGAGTTAATAAGTGTTGCCAATGAGAAAAATTTGAAAAACATCCTTTGAGCTATTTTTACTTACATTCGTTTTCTTTACAAACCAATCAAAGGAACGTTACTTTTTCTCCAATGAACAGAGGTCAGTTTAGTAGGCAAGCTTAGACCACAGATAAGAAAAAATAATGGCCGCTCCGATAGATTGATCAAGGAGGCGTGGCAAGCGCAATAGCTTCTTGTACAACGAGATATGTTGTTGTCATTCGTAAATGATTGTACTGATTGTATTTTTAAATTTGTAATGCTCATCAATTAAACTGGGCAGTTTTACTATCCTTTACCATTGTCATTCTGTCAATTTTAATAAACTCAATCTTATGTTATACAGTTTTAAGTCTACTTTTATTTAATGATTTCATAGGTTTATTTTTTGTTTTTGGGGGACGTTACTTTAAAAAAATACCCAATAGCATCAACTTGTTTGTAGTGTGCTGTATGTGTAATGGCTCGCTCGGTGCTAGTACTTAAAAAATCAACATCAGCGTTCTATATAATTCTTATATTCTGTGGCTTAGACCAATGTTTAGATATAGAGATGAAACATTGAGGGAGTGGATATAAACGGAATCTTCATTTATATTGAAGTCTGGAATATATATTGCCATATATTGGGCAAGCCAACGGATGAATAATCAATCATAAGCAGGGTCGGATGATAGTTTACAGGCCTCCTGAAATATATCTCTCGACCCTACAATTTGAAGAGACGAGATCTATCGGTCTCAGTATGTACTTGTTACTATCTACCTACTATTTCATTGAGATTTACGCTTTTTAGATACTTTGCGTCGTGGAGGGCGTCGGTGGCTCAACCGGTAATGACTCGGTCCTCCTAACCAGAGGTGCCGGGTTCAAATCCCGACGGCCAATGTAGTACTGAGTTTTTCGAAACTTACCTACATAATATACTCACCGATTGTTTTAACGGTGAAGGAAAACATCGTGAGGAAACCTGCAACCCAAAGCAATGGGGATGTGGCTATCTTATCTTCATGCCGAAACACATCAATGCTGTCAACATTGGTAGCTAGTCAGGCG
Organism: Coleophora flavipennella; assembly: GCA_947284805.1. NCBI lineage: Eukaryota > Metazoa > Arthropoda > Insecta > Lepidoptera > Coleophoridae > Coleophora > Coleophora flavipennella. The sequence goes on along the minus strand of OX369270.1, from coordinate 7,873,179 downwards.
GACTTAGAATATGCCCTAGCACCAACCAAACCGAGTCTTACAAAGTTGACCCCGCCGGGAATCGAACCCGTGACCTCCTGATTTGAAGCGAATGGACTGACCATTACGCCACGGAGGCGGTTAATAACTTTACCATTGGCAGTGTAATTATATTAGTACTAACATACAGTATGGACACTCCCTGCCCTCTCTAGATTGCGAGCTCACCCCGCGTTACCCAGATTGATACAGATTGATTACAGTTTGGTTGTCGAACGTATAGGATTTCGCCGCTATTTAGTTTGTTCCGTCATTTGTTTTTTGAAATGTCATTTCCGGCCCGTTGGCTTCATTGTCCAGGGTATGCCTTTGGCTTGTCCAGTGGCTAAACTTGTTAGGTGGCGATGAGTGTCCCATCTTTACATATAGTATTACCTAACTATTAGTATTCTTGGGTATTACGTCTCCTTGTACTCTAATGAAGAGCCTGCGGCGCCAGAAAAGTACTTGAGAGTTGAGACATGACGTGACAGCTAGAAGTGTGTTGAATTAATTACGGGATCGTACCACGCACAGCGGGGAAAACGAATGAAGGCTCAGCTTTCACACCACCTCATCCATATTCATTCATCTTCCGTTTATATGTTGAATCTCTTAATTTATTCTATTTAATGTTTGTAACTCATCCTATTATGAAGTATAAAATTTTCCTCCATTCTAGCACACCCCGAACACTGCATACAAAAAATGGTAGTGAAATGACATTTCTTAAAACAAATGACGGAACAATAAAAATCGGTGCAAAATCCCATACGTTCGAGAACCAAACTGTAACCAATCTGTATCAATCTGGGTGACGAGTGGGTGAGGTCGCAATCTAGGGAGCGGCAGGGATACTATAATATTATGTTAGTACTAATATATATAAGGTCTAACAAAATTAGCTGAAACTATTTTAATTGGTGCTTCTACCCATGAAACTGAACAACTTTTCTCATGAAACCCTTAGTCAAATCTCAAAAAAAAAATAAACTTCCCATATTATGTTGGCTGATCAACTGATCGAGTTAGTATGGAAGAGTCAATTTTTTTTTGCGATTTGACTATGGGTTCCATGGGGAAAGTTGTTCAGTTTTATGGGTAAAAGCACTAGTTGAAATGGTTTCAGCTAATTTTGTTACACCTATATATACTTTGATTCTAGTTTATTTCTGCCTATTAGTTAGGTTAGTATAGCTTCGTAAAAAAGTCATAAACATCCCCACCTAGGGCATAAGTCCTTCCCAAACTCGGGCAGTTCATGCCATAGTCCACACATGGGAACAAGTCTGGGTTAGTGGAGGTTGCGGGGCTAGTGGCAAACCCGATCCACACCCTGGCACAGATTACTAAATTGACCCTGGACACTTCATACAACGGGCTAGGAATGACGTTTAAAAAAGGAATGACAGAACAAACAAAATGGCAGCGAAATCCTATATGTTCGACAACCAAATTGTAACCAATCTGCATCAATCTGGGTGACGAGGAGGTGAGGTCACAATCTAGAGAGCGGCAGGGAGTGTCCATACTGTATGTTAATACTAATATATATACTGTGCCCGATCATTAGATTTTTTTCAAGCCGCCTATAAAGCATTTGACACGGTTTAACGACTGCCATCTGGTAACAGCAACAGGCACCAACGGTTTAACGTGTTGTGCGATTCTCGGAAAAAGCCAAGAAAATGTGTCAATAACAGTCAAAACCATCCAAGTGATGACCGTGCTTCAGGTAAGTTAACTTGCGTGATCAACCCAACTATGCAAGTCGCACTGAGCTACGGCCGCGTTCGTTCGACTTCCGCTCACGTTGAATAACGTACCTACCTATTTAAGCGATTACCTCGAAGACTTGTGATGTCCGAAAAGGTATGAATCATTAATGTAATTTTCTCGTGGAATTTGAACCGGTAGTAGATTTATTAATCAGTAGGTTGAAAGTACAAAAGTGCTGATTACTCATTACTGAATCAACGCTTCAAGATATAGGACACCCCTATCTATGTAATGAAAGAATTGATGAAATTGCGTTGGGGAATCTTGGTAAGTCCGCTTCCATCTTCGGCATCATCGTCACTTACCATCAGGTGATATGATGCCAAGGGCTTACCATTTGTGAATAAAAAAAAAATCTAAATTTCCTTATTTTTTTTTATGAAAGGCATTGATGCACAAATTTGTCAGCAATCATTGGTAATAATCATCTAACTTACGCCCTCAATACGCCCTTCTTAACATATTAAACAAAATTATAAAAATCTAATATGAGTCCGTCCTGCCGTTCTATCCAGAATTGCCATTTTTTTTTTGTCACCAAGCACTAAAAATCAGAAAACTTTCACTTTTCTCTAATAAATAAAAAAAAGAAAATAAAACCGGCCAAGTGCGAGTCGGACTCGCTAATCAAAGGTTCCATATTACCACATCTCTGGATAAGGAACCCTAAAAAAAAATCGAAAACTGCATCATAAAAATAATTAAAAATCTGTTCAAGCTGGTGCCAATGAATCCCTTTCATACAATACCCCACATGACACGGTTAACTCAGTTCAAAATCTGGACCGCCGCCGCCGTTTCATGCTTAATTGATTACGTACTTTAATTAAAGACCATATTTTTAATGATTTAATTACAAATGTATAGTTTTCACATTTTTCCCTATACTTGTAGTATCAGAAGTATTATACTTGCCAAATTTTATAGTTCTAGGTCAACGGAAAATACCTCATTAATTTTGATTCCCTTCATCATATCAGCTCATATACGTCCCCACCGAGGGGCTCGAGCCTATCCTGAATTAAGGCGATCAGGCCTTAGTCGACCACGCGGGCCCAGTGCGGGTTGGTCAACTTCACACACAACCTTCGAGTTTCATCGCAGGCGTGTGCAGGTTTCCTCACGATGTTTTCCTGCACCGTGATTCCCTGATTCCCTTAAAAGTGTCGATATATTCATTTTTTGAGGCATAAACGGCCGTATCTTTTTTTTACTATAACTTAGAAGTTTGATTTTTTCACAGCTTCAAGGCACTGCAGACTATACTTTTAATTTCAACTTGATACCTCCACGCGTCCCCGAGTTAAAGGGTCTTGACAGAGAGACGGACGGACGGACAACAAAGTGATCCTATAAGGGTTCCGTTTTTTACTTTAGAGGTACGGGACCCTAAAAATATGAAATCTATTTCGAGTTCGTTCGGCATTTCTATTAAACCTATTTCCTTATTTTTTTTAATGAAAGTTACTGATGCATTGAGTTGTCATCAAGTATTGAAAATCACCTTTCACCCTACTCAAGTTAAACCCAAGACTCAAACGCCATTTTCGTAGCTTTCTTTCTCAATATCTCCGGTTCTAATTGAAGTTACGTAATTCATTTTGGACTAAGAACACTTGCTGGAATGAGCTCTTTCATTTGAGCTATAGCCCATCTAAATTGGTTGAGTTGGAGGGAAACTATGTGCACTCTCGCACACCGCGCAACAACGAAAGCGAAAAATACTTGCGAGGGTTGCAGGTCGTCTGCCGCGCATTCTTGATGCCTATAATAAAAAGAAAAACTATTTTTTAAAAATAATGCTCTATGTAAAGTATGATACTTATTTACCCTGTGGCACTGACTACCAGTAATTTTCTAAAACCCCTGATAACTCACCTCAGGGTGTGAAAAAAAATGTGTAGGCCTCGTTAACTGAGGGTTATTCTCATCATACTGAACAACTTTACCCAAGTAACCCATAGACAATTCTCAAAAAAAAAATGGATCCTCCGTACAAAAATGCACAAAATCGGTCAGCTGACTAGATTTGTACGAAAAGCATATTTTTTTTGCGAATTAAAAAAAGGCTTAATGTTTAAAGGCTTAAAACAAAAGTTATTCAGTACGGTTATTAGAACCCCGAGCAATAAAGGGTCCGCTACACTAATTGTGTAACATCCTGTGTATCTCATTTCGCAGCAGTAGCATTATCCGCATTGAAAATCACATTAAATGATGATAAATTGTTCATGACAGGAAATTGTACTACAAATAATTTGTTAGGACCTCACTCACCAACCACAGTAAATAGCCAGAATTTGTGTTGTTATTCGGAAACCGAGTTTGGAAACCCAATAACCAGCGCTCACTTCGCCCGAACGGAGGATTGTAATAAAATTAGTGTAGGACCCAGCTTTTGCTCATGATACTAAAAAGTTTGTTACGAGCTCGAAAGGAATAGGTGTAAATAGTTAGTTTTTAATTAAATTGTTTTGGTAGAATACGCATCTCTGGTTTGCTTACTCAATTGCCTCTACTGCAGGCTAGTGAATTTTTAACCATTTCATTTGGATATAAGCTGTCCCGGTGAACTTCTTACAGCCTCACAAACTCTACACTACACTACGCTACGCTGCACTACACTACGCGACGCTACTGTACACTACGCTATTAGTACTATGGGTAACGTACGAGAAAGTTTTATTTTCCTAAATTTTTTCGATGTTTTAATAGTCATTCTGCTATTCGGGGTCGAGATAAATGCAACAAACCAACAATCATGAAAATTGGTCCAGCCGTTCTTGAGTTATTAATGGTTTAAATAACCCGACTTTGTTTTATGTATATAATATAGAAGAAGAAGAAGAAGAAGAGAAGTTTTGGCATGGTGAATAATTGACAACGCTTAACAAAATTAAAACAAAACCCCGACTAAAACTTTTAAAAAGTAAAAAAAAAATGTATTGGCCCTTTGAGTTTAATTTAAGTAGTAATTTTTAAATCCAAGAGTCATCGCGTAAGGGGACAGCATTCGCTCGGGCTCGATATTTATCTGAATCGGACAGTGTGTGTTGGGTTTTAGTGGTGGCAACGTCGCAGCCAAATGGTAAAATCAGACATTGATTAAAATTACCGGGCCAAAGTCTGCATAACAATTACTTTCCAGATATAGCAATTGGCATAAACCTAGCAGCTAACATTCATTTCGGCTCGATGTTTCTCCCTCTCGCACAGTGATTTAATAGTGGCAATGTTGCAGCAAAAGGTTCTAAGTAGCTATTTGAGGAGCGTCTGTTCAAAAGGTCGTATTTCACTTCGACATATCACCTCATATACGTCCCCACCGAGGGGCTCGAGCCTACCCTGAATTAGGGCGATCAGGCCTTAGTCGACCACGCGGGCCGGGTGCGGGTTAGTCGACTTCACACACAACCTGCGAGTTTCTTCGCAGGCGTGTGCAGGTTTCCTCACGATGTTTTCCTTCACCGTTAAAGCAATCGGTAAGTATGTACGTAAGTTTTTTTTAAAAATAAACTCATTGGTACATTGGCGGTCCAAGATTTGAACCCGGTACCTCTTGTTAGAAGGACCGAGTCGTTACCGGTTGAGCCACCGACGCTTTTTATATTTCACTTACCAACTTTAATTTTTTTTAATACATGGCATAAGCATCCATGGAATTAGCCTAAAAACTTGTACAAAAGGAATGCATTTCCCATATAACAAAATCCTTAAAATAAGGATTCCAATTAAAATAACGTCCTTCTATTTCAGCATTTTCAGAATAGGAACATTTTGTTTTTTCCTGTTTCTGTAAAGTTTTATTATATCATTGAAAACGCGACCAACCAGCTCGAAATACGTTCACATCAGTCTCGGGGCAGACACTTTTTGACGGAGCATCGAACTGAACGGACGTGTCGCGCCATCGCTGTGATCACCGCGTTGGCATCCATTGTAATCCAAGGCATCCTGTACAATTTCGATTGCCGAATGATCAAGACTATTGAAGGATGACCCCTGTGATGTAGCTGCATTGTTATTTCGACGCCCACGACCGAAATAGTTAGGGACGTGAACCATAAGGCCATCCATAACCTAACCACTCCCTTCGACATATAGAAATACGACCTTTCGAACAGATGCTTCTGATTTACTAAAATTAACGGAAGACGTAGAATAGGCAGTCCTCCAACTCGTTAGACCGACGACCTGATGAAGTTAGCGGAAAGCCACTGGATGCAAGCGGCGCAACTTGATCTACTTTACCATCCATTCGTTCGTCCGGTCCGATTTTTAGGGTTACGTACCCATAGGGTAAGAACGGGACCCTTTTACTGAGACATCGCTGTCCGTCTGTCTGTCTGTCCGTCCGTCCGTCCGTCTGTCACAAGGCTGTATTTCATGTACCGTTATAGCTAGAGAGTTGAAATTTTCACCGATGATGTATTTCTGTTGCCCCTATAACAGCAAATACTAAAAATTAGAAAAAGTAAAAAATAAGGGGGGTCTCCATACAACAAACGTGATTTTTTTAGCTCGTTTTTGCTCGATATTGATAACTGCAATAGGTAGACGCTTGAAATATTCACAGAATATTGAGTTGTATTTAAAAATAAATAATTAAATTATAATAAAATTATTATTTAAGGGGGACTTCAATACAAGAAACGTGATTTTAACAGGTAATGGTACGAAACCCTTCGTGCGCGAGTCCGACACGCACTTGACCGGTTTTTTTTAGTTAATCAACGGATGAACCTGATAATTTTGTGGTTAGTTTGACAATTTTGCTACGTCACTAACAATGTCGTAAAATGATTAACATTTCGATTAAAAATTTCGATTAGACATCAACAATTAAGTGAGTCGGCGTGATGAGTAAGTAAACAAAGCGTTAAGTATTGTATCAAATCTAGCTACTTATTTAATCTTTAATAATCATTAATTACTATATTGATTAGTCTTTATCTTTGGAATTTACTTATCTTTCTTTTCGCTTTCTATCGCTTTACACCTGGTAAAGATTTATAGGCGATATGCTAAAATCGTAGTGTGCATTGGAAATATAATTGGCAACACTGAACACTTTAAAAAAACCGACAGCAATCGCAACAAGTACAATTTTGTTACTTTTTTTTTGTTTTCGTTATTTTTCTAACCGATTTTGATAAAATTTATACAGGATTACACCCTATGCAATGAAAAAAGAATTATCGAAATCGGTCCGATCTGTGAAAATTTATGCGTTGTTTTACCTAAAAAAAAACTAATAAAGGGGTTTACATGAAACCTTCTTCTTTTTTGAAGTCTGTTGAAAAGATGTGGCCTTGCGAAGAAAAAATTTAACTTCGTAATAACCTACACTAATTAATATAAAAAAGTATAGTTTGTAAGTTTGGATGCAGTTAATTAATCAATTAACCAATTAGTCTCTAAAACCAGTCATTCTTTTTTAAAAATCTTTCGGCAATACAGAATGTAAATTCGTTATGGACATAGACTGTATAAAATAACTGTTTTCATTGGGACCAATTTTGTAACGTTATTCGATGAAAAAACGGTCGAGCTAATGCGTTTCTTTCGAACGCTGCCTTAATGTTAACAGATACTAGTATATGAATGTTTTTTTATATAAAAGTTGTAGAGCTTTTAAAAGGCTTGTAAAAAAGTCTGTGACGACAACCTAACAAAGTCAGATCATATCGTTGTAGCGGCTACGGTGCAGCATTCAAGCTCAGCTTCGCTTCGTGGCACAAACTAGCACTCATGTTTCAATGTTTCTCATTACTTAGCAGAGGCGTAAATAACTATACTTGAATATGGACTCCCGCCCGGTAACTTTTATTTTTTATTATATTGTAACTAACTAAGCCATATTAATACATATTCTGTCAAAGTTTTAGGAAGATACAGCCTTTTAACACTTACCTATAGCGGTGAAAAATAATATCGTGTTCTACAGTTGTGGGTCCCGGGGGCCCACGTATTTTCAGATGGCAATAAAAATAAAAGTATCGTGTATAAATGGTTTTTTGTAATAAATCTTTTATTTATACTTTAACAATCTTATTGTTTTAATTAATCAACAGTAAGAACGTACATTTCTGTGTGTAATTTGCACTTACATTAATCAGTCGTATTGCCTTATTCTAAAATCAGGTTTTTATAGAAATATTTAAAAAAAACTAGTGTCATAAAAATTAATATAACTTTTTCTTACATATTAAAATATGTTTTTTTAGAACAAACAAAAAACTAAAACAATATCTTCTAAAAAAAAACTGACACTAGTTTACTATATTATAGTCGTGGGTCCATTGGACCCTCGCGTAATCAATTACTTACCTTTGCAATGCCTAGCGAAACACGTCCGACTCACAGAACGCGCTACGGCAAGCTGTCGGAAGGTACGGAGGAGCGGGGTGCGCTGCGCCGCCCGCAGTGCTTTAATGAAAAATCAACATGGGTCCAGTAGACCCACGACTACAGTTAAAGGTTAAAGGTCCGAACCTTTGGAGCAAAATAACTGTAATGACTAGTAGTTAACAACCCATTAACAACCCTATTGCATCTGACTATTTAAATCAATTTCGGTTACTGCTGCCAAACGAGGACGTAATTAATCAGCCTTGTCACCACAACCCGGACTAGGCGGGGGTGGGTACGCATCGGGACGGGGGGAGTAGAACTAATTAGTGTGTAATCTCATCTGACATTGGCAATCCGATCGTTTGTCAAATACACATAATATTTGGAATAACGTTAGAAAATTCTATTGAAACATGCTTCTAATTGTTCATGGGTGACAGATCCATTTAAGGAAGTGAATTAAGAATTAACTTCCCTTCACTGAAATTATAACTATGATATATTATAAATTTTTGACGCAGGTGGCGTGGCGTAAATGGTTTAAGGCCATTAGCTTCACATCAGGAGGTCGATGGTTCGATTCCCGGCGGATTCTAACTTTGTATGATTCGGTTTGGTTGGTGGAAGAGCATTTTCTAAGCTCGCCTGACTAGCTACCACCATCTTATCTAAGTCTTGTCGCCAAACATTAATGTTAAAATCATTAATGTATACCGGCTTGGATTGCATATAAATCATGATATTCCCATTTTCATCATTTTTTTTTACTATTATAAGCCCTTTGCATCATTTCACCTGATAGTAAGTGACGATGATGCCAAAGATGGACGCGAGCTTACCAAAATTCCCCAACGCAATGGAGAACTGGCTATCTTATCTTCAAACCGGAACATATCAATGCTGTGAACAATGATGTTTGGAGGCAAGACTTACATAACATGGTGGTAGCTAGCCAGACGGGCTTAGAAAATGCCCAACCACCAACCAAACCGAGTCTTACAAGTTGACCCCACAGGGAATCGAACCCGTGACCTCCTGGTGTGAAGCGAAATGACTAACAACTACGCCACAGACGTGGTTACAATTTGGCATCATATCGTCACTTACCAATTGTGGATAAAAAAATATTAAAAGGATTATTGTCACCATAAATATATATTGTTACCGGGAATACGGTTTTAAATCGAATATCAGCTCAATCGGATCCCTGCAATTCGCTCTGTATTAGATTTCAAAATTTTACCCGCACAATATAAATAATCAAGCAATTAAATAAACTGGTCTTGAGATAGACTAGGAACACACTCTGGACACTTCATACAACGGGCCAGAAATGACATTTAAAAAAAGGAATGACGGAACAAACAAAATGGCGGCGAAATCCTATACGTTCGACAACCAATTTATATCGATCCGGGTGACGAGGGGGTGAGGTCGCAATCTAGAGAGCGGCAGCAAGTGTCCATACTGTATGTTAGTACTTATGTAATATAATTAATTATACTTAGCTAGAAGCTTGTAAAAAAGTGGACTTTCTAAACTTCTAGACTTTCTGATATTGGTTTAATCCGGTTTACGGAACTATGTATATAAATTTTATAGCCACGCTGAGCATACTTTCTCGCAAAGCCTTCAGTGTCTGTCATTGTCGGGCATACCTAAATTAACAAAAAACTTTACATTGATATCATAATCGTCATCATCATATCAGCCGAAGGACGTCCACTGCTGGACATAGGCCTCCCCCAAGGATTTCCACGACGAACGGTTCTGCGCTACCCGCATCCAGTGGCTTCCCGCGACCTTCACCAGGTCATCGGTCCAATGAAAGCGAGGCCTGCCTACGGTACGTTTTCCGGTGCGTGGTCGCCACTCGAGAATACACTGACATAGAAGCAAAGAATAAAAAAGCTAGGTTTATCAGACTTAATAAAAAAATACAAATAATTTGGGTTTCTATGGGATGTGCCTTACTCAATTTTTTTTCTGGAATAACGAAGTAAGTACCCGGTGCAATAGGTCCTTAAAAGTTCAATAGTTTTATAAAGTGTGTCTACCCTTTATCAGTAGAACCCAAGAAAGTGAGGTGTAACCTTTGGCAGGACAAAGTAAGCTTACCAACACCCTTCGTCCCGATAGCCTTCCCCCTGGACATGACTTGCCATGGCCGGTTTGGAAGTCTTTAAACAGACTCCGGACCCAGACCGGTCGGAGCAAAGAAAAAATTGGTCAGGTGGGGATTTTTGGGTGAAAGTGAATTAAACTGTTTGTGCGGTGCAGTTCAAACGATGACACATTTAACATCGTGCCCTGCGTGCCCCTACATCTGCACGCAGGAAGACCTCATGACAGTGGCTGATAATGCTGTTAACGTGGCCAAATTCTGGGCTGCTACAGTGCAGTGTCTGCTATCGACACGCTAAGAAGAAGATAGGTCTTGTTAAGTCCTAATTATTCACAAAGTTTGTTAGAACCACTTTTGAGAAAAAGTAACAAACAACTTGGATTTGTATGGGAGGTACCTTATTCCGATTTTTCTTGGACGAACAGACTAACGCATACTGTAGGCCATATACAGTTAAAGTAAATTACCAAGTTTTATTAAAATCGTTACAGCCATTTTTGAGTTAAAAAGTAACAAGTAATTTTTTACTATGGTGGTGACCTAAAAAAATTAAGATAGGGATAATTAAAAAAAAATGCCTGGAGAGATAAAAATAATATTGAACTTACCCGATTTTAACCCAGATACGTTCAGTAGTTTGGGAACTAGAGCACCGGACGGCCGTACGGTATACAAACATTAACACAATCATTTATTTGTTTTTTTGTATAGGTAGTCTATTAAATTTAGTGTAAGACAATCAATCCCTATCAAAATCTCAACTTCGATTTTTTTGTGCCGTTATGTGACTAGGAAAGTTTTGATATACGAAAAAATTTTTGTTTTAGGAGTATTTTTTATTACAGTTTTTTAAAATACTCTCCATTAGTCTCTATACAACGATTCATTCGTCTAAACCAAGATTTATAGCACTGGCGGTACTCTTCCTTTGAGAGGTCCTCAACCGCTGCTGTGAAAGCATTCCGAGCATCCTCAGGGCTATGAAAATGAACACCACGGATTCCAAGCTTCACTTTCGGGAAGAGAAAGAAGTCGCACGGAGCTAAATCGGGCCTGTAAGGCGGGTGGCTCATTTGTTGAATTTCTGAGGTCTTCAAAAACTCTTGGGTAATTTTGGCTTTGTGCGGTGATGCATTGTCATGATGCAAAAAAAGCCCTCGGTACCCTGTTTTTAGACGCTTTTGCCGTAACGCGTCAAACACAATTAGTAAACACACTTCGCTATACCATTGAGCATTAACAGTTTTTTGATTTTCTAAAGAAATTGTTGCTACATGACCACTCGCGCTAAAAGATGTTGCCACCATTTTCTTCCCCACGCTGCGTCCTCGTTTGACTTTCCGCGGAAGCGCTTCGTCCGGAAAGACCCAAACCATCGACTGCCGCTTAGTGAGCGGGTCACATTGATAGATCAAACTCTCGTCTCCAGTAATAATATTAAATATATTACGTCCCTCTCCTTTTTCAAATTTTAGAAGCATTTCCCGGCACCAGGTCACGCGAGCTTGTTTTTTTTCGGCTGTCAAAGCATGAGGAATCCATCGCCAACAAAGCTTCCTTACTTGAAGATGAACATGTAAAATTTCATTGATTACCGGCGATGAAATCTCTAGGGTTTCTTATATCTCCTTATAGGTTGTTTTCGGGTCTTCAAGCAAAATTGTCCTTACCGCTTCGACGTTTGGTTTAGTTACAGAAGTAGCAGGACGGCCACTTCTGTCATCATCTTTCAAAGAAAATTTTCCCTGTTTAAATTATGAAAACCAACTAAAAATTGTTGCACGGGATGGTGCAAGGTCGCTAAATGCCGACAAAAGTCTATTTTGGCACTCAGTTTCACTGAAACCAACTTTAAAATCATACATCATCAGGTGAGATGATGCCAAGGGCTTACCAATTGTGAATAAAATAAATAATGTCAAGGAGCCGCATTTTTTTCTTAGTTATGGCACACCCCGGACACTTCATACAACGGGCGAGAAATGACATTTCTCAAAACAAATAAAATCACGGCGAAATCTTATACGTTCGAGAACCGAACTTAAACCAATCTGTATCAACCTGGGAGGGGGTGAGGTCTAAATCTAGAGAGCGGCAAGGGGTGTCCATACTATATGTTAGTACTAATATGTATACTTTGGTTGTGGTTCAAATCCGCCAAGGCAATTAAGTGGACGCTTAGATTTTTAAATTATTTAATTTTTTAAGTTAAAGCAATAAAATTTTGTTTAATTATTAAAACGCTTGTATGAAATCTTAGGAATACAAAAAGGGAACACTTTGTTGTGCTTAAATGCCTCTTTCATACGATTTGTACGAAATTTTCACAAGAAACGATTCAGTGACTTGAAGATCTGTCTGTTTAGTAGAAGTCCGCGTAACCGATAGTTGCCAATACTAAGTAGTATTATCGTACTAGGAGGTTACGAAAATTTGGTAACGGTAACGGAAATGGATAAACTTAGGTTGAGAAATGGCAACCCTCTGATGTAAAATATGTCGGTCTTCCTGCGCAAAGTGGTTGCGTCATGTATTTATAGCGTATGAAAAACTAGTTATCGTGACCAAAAAAACGATAAGGGTAATGGCTGAGTAAGATATAAATTGAAAGTAAGTACTAGTTGTACTCATGACATTTATGCAAAAACTGACCAAATATTCGGTAGCTTTATGGAGCTACGCCCGTTATTAGTAGCAATTCTGGACCAAAATACCACCCTACCGGAGCACTAAAGTTTGAAATGGCGGACATTAATTCCCAAAAAAAGCATTAAAAAAAGGTGTCTAAAAAGCATTAATAGATCGTTTCCGCGTGGTCCCATTTCGCTATATTTAAGCGTTTCCGAGATAGGAATTCCAGGAAACTTTAGGGCTCCGGCAAGGGAGTGGGATCCTGGTCCAGAACTCTCGCTATTCCTACTACTTATGGGCGTTGCGCCATAACGCAACCGAATATTTGGTCAATTTTTGCAAAATCATCATGAGTACAACTTGTACTTTCGTTTTATTTGTTACTCAGCCATTTCCCTTCTCATTATTTTTGTTCACGATGACTAGTTTTTCAGGTGCTATAAACGCATAACGCAACCACTTTGCGCAGGCAGATCGACATATTTAACACCAGAGGGTTGCTATATATCGTCTCACCATAAATTTATCCATTTCCGTTATCGTTACCAAATTTGTCATGACCTCCTAGTCTATAGCACCTTTAAAGGACTGCAAAAATTATGGTGAAAATTTAGTTCCGTTTGAATGGCGAGGTTTGAAAGTCTTAGACCTAATCGTTTGAATCCACGGACATGTCATTATAATTGCCCACCATTTCGCAGTCTCACAAGCTCTCGGGGTTTTGGAGCTGTATATATATTATTCACAATTCGTTGGTTTGTAACGCGGTAACGCTGTGATTTATCCTTCCTTCTTTAGATCTATTTCTTCTATTTCGCATGCGCTGGCACATAGCAATCTATGTGTCATCTGTGTGACACATGTGATTCAATATCAAAAATTCTTTCCATCCATTATTATCTTTAAATACTTAACTTATCTGAAACCTGATATTTTCTTTAAGACCCATCTCGGGTAAGAATATACAACTATGTTTTTGTACTTTATGATATTAATTTAACGTGTGTATTGTTTTTCTAATTCATGTGTACTTTTTTAGGTCTCATATTTCATCTTTTATTTGCACCATTGAATATCTGTGAGCACGTATTTCTACCCACGCCTTACCTCATCATAACTACGTCATTTTTTTTGTTTTTTTATTCGCAATTGGTACCCTTGGCATTATCCCACCTGGTGGTAAGTGATGATGATGCCGAAGATGGAAGCGGGCTTACCAAGATTCCCCAACGCAATGGGAATCTGGCTATCTCATCTTCAAGCTGGAACACATCAATGCTGTTAACACTGATGTTTGGCGGCAAGACTTAGATAAGTTGGTGGTAGCTAGCCAGGCGGGCTTAGAAAATGCCCTACCACCAACCAAACCGAGTCTTTCAAGTTGACCCCACCGGGAATCGAACCCGGGACCTCCTGGTGTGAAGCGAATGAACTAACCATTACGCTACGGAGGCGGTTAATATATGTCGAACAGTTTCAGTTTCGTTGTAGCTTGGGCAAACATGCTTTTGTATGTCCGGATGTCTGGCGAATGTCCGGTTTTTCTCCTCTAAATGTCGCATTTCTCAATAAATTCTCGTGAAATTTTGTGACCGGGTTCGATAAATTTATGGATTCATTTTCTGTATTAATTCTTTGGAATTTTTTCAAATTGGCGTGGCCATGGTTTTTTTTTGTAGTTTTGAGACTTTGGGCTCATGAAGGGCACGGAGCTAATGGTATACTCCAGAAACCCTCCACTGCCGAGTGGTGGAGTAGGGTAAGTGGATTTTTAGGGAGGGGTGTTAATTTATTAAGGATTTAAGGTGGCCATGGGTTCGACAACGTTAATAATATCATACTTCAGCAATTTTAAAATACTCACGAGGTTTGCAGCACACACATAACTACTAGTTTAGGTAAAAAAAATGTCGGTAAAATAATTCATCGATATTATATTATTTTTTTCATTTTAATATACAGGGTGAGCGTCGGTGGCGTAATGGCTATTACCGCCACCTCCTGTCCGGGAGGTCGTGGTTCGAACCTGCCTCGTACCAATGTGATTTCGAATTTAGATTTCATATGTACGTTTATCCGACGCTCTTACGGTGAAGGAAAACATCGTGAGGAAACCTGCACACGCCTGCGAAGAAACTCGAAGGTTGTGTGTGAAGTCGATCAGCCCGCACTGGGCCCGCGTGGTCGACTAAAGCCCGATCGCCCTAATTCAGGGTAGGCTCGAGCCCCTCGGTGGGGATATATGAGCTGATATGAATGAATGAATACAGGGTGTAAAAAATGGTGCAGGACCCGTTAACTGGAAGTTCTACTCATCATACTGAACAACACATAGAACCATAATTCTCAATAAAGATTTGGACCCTCCATTAAGTATAACCACACAATAAGTAGTAATTTGTTGCTGTTTCAGCAAAGTCTTTAAACAAAAGTTGTTTAGTATGATGAGTAGAAGCCCCGTTATCGGGACCTACAAAGATTTTGTTACTCCTATATATTTTGGTTTATCAGAAGGATTTTGGCCGGATCTCAAAAATAAACTCGTTTTTGAGAAGTTCTGGAGTGTACATTTAATATTTACACACGTTTACAAAATAAGGCTTCAGGACAACGCGAATGAAAACAGATTATTTTAAGAAAAATGGTGAGTTCAGCATGGGGCTTGCTTCGCAAGTTGACAGTTCTGCTGCTCGATCAAAAGTTTAAAAAAACTAAAACCAACCAAACTGAGTCTTACAAATTTGACCCCGCTGGGGATCGAACCCGCGACCTCCTGCTGTGAAGCGAATGGACTAACCATTACGCCACGGAGGCGGTTGATATGCTACAGATGCCACAGGTTGGAGCGAAGACAACAGTCAGTCGACATACTTCTAGCTTGGTGTTTAGATTCAATATTTCTCTTAACATTTCATGTCTCTTCCTATTTTTTTACTGAATTGATGACAAGAGAAAAATCTTCAACTGTTACTGTAAGGCATGTATATACAATGTTTTAAGTACTGCTCAAGTTTAGCATTCACATATCTGAGAGGAGCAATTCGACGTCCTACAAACGAACTCACTATCTATTTCTACTCATATATATCAGATGTAGCCAGGCATAAAACACGTAGTTAGGTACTTGTAATATCTTTGTCTGGAGATAAGACACGATAATCGTTATGGATCCGTCCATCCAGACTAGCGGGATTAATATGAATGACTCGTATGCTCGTGGTGTAGAATTAACACACTTCATTAATGAGTCATGCATCTGCGAGCCAGAACTATACAAATTTAATAAATATAAATTAAAAATATAAAAAAAACCCAGACAAAACACATATAAGTATTACTATGACATTTATCAACTATTTATAATCTACTCATTGGAACCGGTTTTAATGAGCCCAAACACAATACCTCAGCTGTTAGTTGGTACTATGTCCGTCCGTCTGTCACAGCCTCAGAAACTACTGGATCGATTGAGTTGAAATTTGGTACACTGGTACGTGGTATGTAAATTGGTCATCCAATGACTGACATGTAACGTAAATAATTTAATTTTAAATATTGGGGATACTTTTGGGAGGTTAATTAGAAAAAAAAATTGCGAACAATATTGTGTGACATATCAATAAAAAGATCTTGTTGTGAAAATCCCATTTTTTTTTGTAATTTTAAGATCAATAGTTTTTAAGTTATTTAAGAAATTAATCTAAAATTTACCATTCCCCCCCTTCCAAAACTAATTGTCTAAAATTTTGAAAAAAAAAATCACACTATGACAAAATCTAAGTTTCTTCCATTCTTACAGGAAAAATTAATTTCCTAAGTCCGATTGTTAAGAAACTAGCGACACGCAATTAGTTCCTTTTACCTATATGTATAGATGGCGCTGTAGTTATAAATCGTTTTTTGGTACCTTTTCAAAATCTTATTGCGCGAGTTTAAATCGCACTTCGCCGGTTTAGAAATTTTAAAATAAATATAATAGGGTTATTTAAGAAAATAGGCGAAAATTAGGCCATACCTACTGCAGCACACATGGATCTCTTCCCAGACTCAGGAAAATTTGCCATACCTACTGCAGCATACACGGGTCTCTTCCTAAACTCAGGAGTATTAGCCATACCTACTGCAGCATACACGTGTCTCTTCCCAAACTTGGGAAAATTAGGCCATACCTACTGCAGCACACATGGATCTCTTCCCAGACTCAGGAAAATTTGCCATACCTACTGCAGCATACACGGGTCTCTTCATAAACTCAGAAGTATTAGCCATACCTTCTGCAGCATACACGGGTCTCTTCCCAAACTTGGGAAAATTAGGCCATACCTACTGCAGCACACATGGATCTCTTCCCAGACTCAGGAAAATTTGCCATACCTACTGCAGCATACACGGGTCTCTTCCTAAACTCAGGAGTATTAGCCATATCTACTGCAGCATACACGGGTCTCTTCCCAAACTTGGGAAAATTGGGCCATACCTACTGCAGCACACATGGATCTCTTCCCAGACTCAGGAAAATTTGCCATACCTACTGCAGCATACACGGGTCTCGTCCCAAACTCGAGAAAATGAGGCCATATCAACACACTTTATACCTTCGATTTTTCCTTAATGTCCATAAATAAGTACAGTATCTACAATATTATATACTACTCAAAACAAAATAAGGGCCACTTAAGTTTTCTCAGTACATTTTCATACAGAGAGGTGGTCCAAACAGCAACGTTTTTTTTTTTTAAATCAGGAAAAGTAAGTGTACATGTACGTTTATCCGACGCTTTTACGGTGAAGGAAAACATCGTGAGAAACCTGCACACGCCTTCGGAGAAACTCGCAGGTTGTGTGTGAAGTTGCCCAACCAGCGATGGGCCCGCGTTGTCGACTAAGGCCCGATCGCCCTTATTCAGGGTAGGCTCGATACCCTCGGTGGGGACGTATATGAGCTGATTAGAAGATTTTTTTTTATATTCCAGGTCTATCTAGATAGGTCCTATTCCTAAAAAAAATCCGTTTTACACAAAAAGAATATATTTATAATTTACGTGCCTAATTGGAGACTCCGAGCATCGCTCAATAGCCCAGGTTCTTAAAATAGCTCAACAAGTTAAAAGGTTTAAAAACTTATCTTTACACTTTTATAACTTACTAGTAGATTATTCCTTAATGTCCATAAATTAGTACAGTATCTACAATATATTATACTACTCTAAACAAAACTTAAGTTTTCTCACTACATTTTCATACAGAGAGGTGATCCAAACAGTCATGATTTTTTTTAATCAAGAAAACTAGGGAATTTACGAAATGCATGATTTTTTGTAAGGAAAATGTGATTTTTTGTACGGAAAATGTGCTCATTTATCGTCTGCTATCTTCTGTGCATTCTAGTACATTACATAAATCTACATTTCTACACTAATACTATAAAGAGGAAAGATTTGTATTTTTGTAATTTTGTGTGTGTGTATGTTTATAATGAATAAACTCAAAAACTACTGAACCGATATTAAAAATTCTTTCACCATTATAATGCTACATTATCTCTGAGTAACGTGGGCTAATTTATTATTAGAAAAAATAAGGGATCCTTGATAAAACTTCAGTAACGTGAACCAAGGTGTAAAAAAAATTGCTTAAATTTTTTTTTCATCGCATACGCTACGGAAACTATTGATGATAGAACAACAAAATGTTCTACAATATTAGAGAACATATCAATACCTAAAAAAAACTTCGTGATACTATATGTCCAACTATTGTAGTTATTTCACTATAACCACTTTTTACATTTTAAAAGTTAATAAAAAACTGACCAAATTCAGACAATGGTAACCATACCTCAGTATTAACCCTTATCCAAATAAAAGTTTGATAATCAAAAATGTTTCAATATCTATAGATAACATTTTGAATCACTTAAATCGGACATTCCATTCAGAAGATATTAAGAATTTATGAAAATAAACACCGCCACCGCGCAATGACCAGTGTGGCCCCAAGCAATGCATCCTTAGCGTAGTAATTATAATATTATAAAGAGGTTGGATTTTTTTGTTTGCATGGAACAGGCTCCGAAACTACTGGACCGATTTGAAAAATTCTTTCACTGTTGGGAAGCTACACTATCCGCAGTTGCTACAGGCTATATTATATTTTCAAATAGAGATCCTTTCTAAAACTGTAACCCAAGGTGTGAAAAAATTACCTAAAAAAATTCGCGTTATCCTGAAGCCTTATTTTGTAAACGTGTGTGAATATTAAATGTACACTCTAGAACTTTTCAAAAACGAGTTTATTTGTGAGATCCGGCCAAAATCCTTCTGATAATGCGAAATATATAGGGGTAACAAAATCGTTGTAGGTCCCGTTACCGGGGCTTCTACTCATCATACTAAACAACTTTTGTTTAAAGAATAGCAACAAATTACTACTCGTACTTATTGTGTGGTTATACTTAATGGAGGGTCCAAATCTTTTTTGAGAATTATGGTTCTATGTGTTGTTCAGTATGATGAGTAGAACTTCCAGTTAACAAGTCCTGCACCATTTTTTACACCCTGTATTCATTCATTCATATCAGCTCATATATCCCCACCGAGGGGCTCGAGCCTACCCTGAATTAGGGCGATCGGGCCTTAGTCGACCACGCGGGCCCAGTGCGGGTTGGTCGACTTCACACACAACCTTCGAGTTTCTTCGCAGGCGTGTGCAGGTTTCCTAACGATGTTTTCCTTCACCGTAAGAGCGTCGGATAAACGTACATATGAAATCTAAATTAGAAATCACATTCGTACGTGGCAGGTTCGAACCACGACCTCCCGGACAGGAGGCGGCGGCACTAGCCATTACGCCACCGACGCTCATCCTGTATATTAAAATGAAAAAATAATTTAATATCGATGAATTATTTTATCGACCTTTTTTTTAAACTAAACTAGTAGTTATGTGTGTGCTGCAAACCTCATGAGTATTTTAAAATTGCTGAAGTATGATATTTTTAACGTTTTCGAACACATGGCCACGCCAATTTGAAAAATATCCAAAGAATTAATACAGAAAATGAATCCATAAATTTATCGAACCCGGTCACAAAATTTCACGAGAATTTATTGAGAAATGCGACATTTAGAGGAGAAAAACCGGACATTCGCCAGACATCCGGACATACAAAAGCATGTTTGCCCAAGCTACAACGAAACTGACACTGTTCGACCTATATTAACCGCCTCCGTAGCGTAATGGTTAGTTCATTCGCTTCACACCAGGAGTTCGCGGGTTCGATTCCCGGTGGGGTCAACTTGAAAGACTCGGTTTGGTTGGTGGTAGGACATTTTGTAAGCCCGCCTGGCTAGCTACCACCATCTTATCTAAGCCTTGCCGCCAGACATCAGTGTTTAATAACATTGATGTGTTTCGGCATGAAGATAAGATAGCCAGTTCTCCAGTGCGTTGGGGAATCTTGGTAAGCCCGCTTCCATCTTCGGCATCATCGTCACTTACCATCAGGTGAGATGATGCCAAGGGCTTACCAATTGTGAATAAAATAATATAAAAATGTTGACATTTGGAGATGAAGTAGCTATGAAAAGAAATTATTTTTTTAACGAGTTCCTGCAAAATAGTGGCGCGCGCCGCTATTCCATTGGACACTTTTTAAGAGGATTGTGTACCCACGGCGAAAGTTAGACTTTTCATATAAACGGACTAAACGATTTTCATCTCTTAAAAGTTAACCGATTTTGACCACTTTTTGATAGGTTCAGTCAGAACAAAAGCTAGGTTTATATGTCTCATTTTTTAAAATTATTGATTAAAAAATAAAAACATATTATAATGGCCAAAACTAGTTTTGTAATCAAACACGTGAACGACAAAAATTTAACTTACTAACTTTAAAAAAAAACAAAAATGTGTAAACCTAGCTTTAGTTCTGACTGATTATAAAAAAATATAGAAGCGTCGGTGGCTCAACCGGTAACGACTCGGTCCATCTAACCAGAGGTACCGGGTTCAAATCTGGATGGCCAATGTACCAATGAGTTTTTCAAAAAACTTACGTACATACTTACCAATTGCTTTAACGGTGAAGGAAAACATCGTGAGGAAACCTGCACACGCCTGCGAAGAAACTCGAAGGTTGTGTGTGAAGTCGACTAACCCGCACTGGGCCCGCGTGGTCGACTAAGGCCTAATCGCCCTGTTTCAGGGTAGGCTTGAGCCCCTCGGTGGGGACGTATATGAGCTGTAATGATAATGATGATAAAAAAATATAAAAATACCTATAAAAAAATCATCAAAATCGGTTTACATTTAAGAGGTGAAAATCGCTAAAGTCGCCTTTTGTGTGGAAATTTGCAACTTCACAGTCTTTTTAATAGCTGAAACTGTCTCTACTTGGTGTATATGTCGGCGGCAGATCGTAAGAATCCAGCAGATCGCGATCTAGATTCAAGATTCAAAGTATTTATTCAAAATAGGTGCAAATTACACTCTTTCTGATAGTCATAAAATAATAATAACATAATGTCAGTTGTGAAAAAATCAAGATATAAACAATCATTAGATAATAACCTCAAATTTCGATACTTGAACTAAACCAGATTATGTCTTCAGAACATGAAAACAATATGACACGATAAGTAAACATCATTGAACGTCATTAATGCCTTTGACAAGCGTAGGCCAGTTCACACGGGCAGCACCCGGTCACGAGTATAACGCGAGAGTCAGCCATCGCTCCCATCAACCATATTAGAGGGAAAGGAACGACCCGGCTCCCGATGCGCCACCATCCGCCCAAACGTTTAAGCGAGCATGCACCACTCATGTCAATGATAAGATAAAAATATTAAAACTAGACTTGTCAAGTCTTGTCGCTTCCACGTCAACTCTAAGGTTGTTCATCATTTTATTAATATTAAACATGATTAATAGAGTTGATACAAGAAACACTGTCTACCCATACATTTTTGACATTTAAATATTCGGATGTCTTTTAATAATTATTTTTAAAAAGAGTTCTTTTGACACAATTCTTATACTGTTTTTCTGACAAATTTAAGGCATCATCGGGTAATTTGTTGTACATGAGTGAGCATTGTCCCACAAAGGACTTACTGATTTTGCTCCGACTGGTATATGTTGTCTCCATTGCGTTGGGGGGAATCTTGGTAAGCCCGCTTCCATCTTCGGCAACATCGTTACTTACCACCAAGTGAGATGTTGTCAAGGGTTTACCAATTGTATATAAAAAAAAATGTTACATGAAGTTTATTCCTATTCCGAAGATATTTTTCCTTTCCATTCCTACCCAGATATTCCAAGGCTGATCACGATCTATCCAGATATTCCCAAGCAGATCGTGGAAATCCCAGCCATTTCATCGCGGGGCTCTGAAAAACATTAAGTCGACGTAGCCTTGAATCACGAGACATCTTTCTACAATAGCACCAGACATGCTAAACAAACCTTATCTTTAGCACACCCTGAACTCTGCATACAACGGGCCAGAAATGAAATTTCAAAAAACGAATGAAGGAACAAAGAAAATGGTGGCGAAATCCTATACGTTCGACAACCAAACTGTAACCAATCTGTGTCAATCAGGGTGACGAGAGAGAGGTCGCAATCTAGAGAGCGGCAGGGAGTGTCCATAATGTATGATAGTACTAATATATATACTTTGCCTTTGGTATTTTTCAGGGCCCGCGATGAAATGCTTGGGCCTTTCACTATCTGCTCGGAATATCTGGGCGTTACGCGATTTGTCAGATTTTTACGATTTGCAGCCTACATACATAAATTATTTGGATAAAGTGGTTTTTTTTTTGGGTTACGTACCCAAAGGGTAAAAACGGGACCCTATTATTAGGACTTCGCTGTCCGTCTGTCTGTCCGTCTGTCACCAGGCTATATTTCATGAACCGTGACAGCTAGACAGTTGAAATTTTCACAGATGTATTTCTGTTTGCCGCTATAACAACAAATACTAAAAGTTTGAAAAAGTTACAAAATAAGGGGTGTCCCCATACAAAAAAAACGTATTTTTTTTAAACTTGAAGAAACTAGCGCCATCTAGTATAATGGTACGGAACCCCTTGTACTAGCAACATCTAGTTTGATGTTACGGAACCCTTTGTGTGCTGTTCTGACTCGCCCTTGCCGGTTTTAAGTATTTTATGTAGCTTAGGACACTGAGGATTATCATGAATTTAGGGAAAACTAATGTCAGTTTCTTTTGCAAATGGAAAATTTGAAAAATATTTGGTTTTATCAGTAGAAGCCGAATATCAAGAAAAAACAATAAGAGGTACCTAATTTAATAGTCGAATCGTTATCAGCTGATCCTTCTCTAGTTCGCTACTGACACTATTGTCGCGGAGCGATGTATACGTCTGTATCTGCACCGCGAATGTCATGTACACGCTTATGGTTAAACTCACGTGTGACTCGCTGTACTGCACAACAATTCATGTCCTTCACCATCGCAGGGTACACCCGACCACCCGTGCTGCCAGGTGTTCGTCCAACTCCTGTAATTAAACTGGCATGAGTATGATAGCGGATCCCATAATCTGTCGTGAGGAGTGGGGTTCTACCCTGGGATGGACACGCCGTCCATGGCTAAATTGCGGGACGAGGATGCACATGAAATAAGCAATCGGTGTTGCATGAGGCGCCTTTCTATGAGTGTGTGTTTCATGTCAGGTGTGCATACAAATGAATATCACATAATACATGAGCACAGTAGCATGAGTAAAGCAATGGTTAGTCACACATCAAACAACAATGCTGAAAGAAATAAATCATTAATAGGTCGGTGGCTAGGAAGGTAAGGGAAGGTAAAGAAGGAGGATCCCATTGTCATGTCCCACGTTGGAGGAGCAACTCATTCCCCATGTCCCTCGTTGGAGGAGCAACTCCTCGTCCCCTCGTCCCACCCGCGTCCGAGCTGGCGAGTCGTTGGGGACTGTTGGGGGAGTAACGTTCCCCATGTCCCACGTTGGAGGAGTAACTCGTTCCCCATGTCCCACGTTGGAGGAGTAACTCGTTCCCCATGTCCCTCGTTGGAGGAGCCACCTCCTCGTCCCCTCGTCCCACCCGCGTCCGGGCTGGCGAGTCGTTGGGGACTGTGGGGGAGTAACGTTCCCCATGTCCCACGTTGGAGGAGTAACTCGTTCCCCATGTCCCTCGTCGGGGGAGAGGTTTAATTTCCCCATTGCCAGGCGGGTACCACGCTACTCTCACACGTCGATTGATCCACATCTAGGCAGTCGGCACTCCGGAAAGATCTGCGGCTTCCCGTAACTTACAGATCATACTCGAGTATGCTGTCTTCCGTATATCTATAAACAGTCTCATGTTCATCCAAGGTGATTGGGCTCCTGTCCGTTCCGTGTACTCAACAGGATCTGCAGCGCGTTTGCCACGTCGTTCAATTGTCATCTCTCCATCTAGCTGTGTTAGGAAAACAATGTGACAAAGGACACGATGATTATAGGTTATGTGTGAGCTGTGGTGGCGTGTATGATGTGTAGTGGAAATATGGTGCAAGGTCGATGGGGTTTGGTGATTGTGGAGCCTTCAGGCCGATACCGGCACCAGGCATTATGTAAATATCAAGATTACATTGGATATAGTTACTTGAGCAAATTAGAAGCAAAGAGAGATTTCGACAAGATATGAAATCAACTATGATACTCAACTTGGGTCCTTTGGCTCGGCAGCAGCGGCAGCTGGTCCAGGTCTTCTTCCATCCTCGTGGTTGGCTCGAAGAGATGTTGATCGAAGCACACGCGAAATCGAAATGAAATGAATTATGAGCCCGGCGCTCCTATATAAAACGAGTGAAATGACTAAGAGGATAAAAACTCTTTGCTGTTTACCGATTCGTCATAGACTAATCAATTTAAGTTAGGTCATCTTTATGAAGTTCATTCGCGACAAGATGTTAAATCCATCGTGTTCGCGACAACTATTACCTATTCAACGACGGCGGGTATGTTGAATATAACCTATCTGACATCGTGATCGAAATTTAATTCTCTTAGATCAAATAAAAGTTCAGTTAGAACTTCACGTAAATTTAATGTGAAGCCAATCATAACCACTCCAAACCTGTACGCACACTGTACACAAACACATAAACATCAAAAACACTTCAAAATACTCGATAGTATTTGCCAAGATATCGTAAAAGACACGCACACTTACATAACACATCGATATCGCACAGCATGATTCCAAAAGTGGCTTCAACTTGACAGTTCGCAGCATCCTATCTGAACTTTTGTTTGATCTGAGTTCTCTATTAAATTTGTTTTGCTAATCAGCCTGCTTTTGTTTTGATAGTCATCATCACATTCGCCAAAATAACTTTCACTACTTACCCCCCCCCCCCAAGTTAAGTTGAATGGGTGGATTGCCATAATCGCCAGCAGAGCAGCAGCGTTCTCCTACGGTTATTCCCCGAGTCACCTCTTACGACACCCTCGGAAAGAGATGAAGAGGTGCTATTCTAAGGGCGTAGCCACAGGCTTCGTTTTTCTTAAGAATTTTAAAAATCTGTGGTCTGAATTTTGTAACTTAAGGTCGCGGGAAGCCGCTGGATGCGGGCAGAGCAGAACTGGTCGTCGTGGAAATCTTTGGGGGAGGCCTACGTTCAGCAGTGGACGTCCTTAGGCTGATATGATGATGATCATGAACTTAGTTACTGATCTGACGTTTTGGGTAATGGCGATGCAATCAAGGAAGTAAGTATTCCTTAACTATAATATTTTTTTGCCTCTTGTTAAATTTTGAATTTGTCAGATGGAAGTTATTTGGACATCGCCGTTGTTTGTACTGCTAGCGTCCTAATTATAATGTAGGAAAATCTAGCTACGTAATGATTGTAAACAAGAACTGTATTTTTACTGGTTTATTAAATTATAAAACGACTTTGGACGCGGTTGGTAGCGGTCATATCAAGAAGGCAAAGAGAAAGTAAAATCTTATGCACACCACAGATAACAAGTCTTTTTGCACTGTACGCCACTATATCGAGCACGAACAGCCTTCGTATTGTTTTAATAGTGTTATATGACGTAATTGAGTATAGTCTAGATGTAGGTATAATGTTATCTGTGACACAGTATATATATTAGTACTAATCTGTGAGAAAACAAATAGATAGACAGGGGCAATGCTCGTGTTAGGCAAATGTTTGCTGTTATTGTTGACGGTTCACGCTTAAGCTTCTACTCATATAGATAGGTTCACTAAATGTGGTTGTACTATGTATTGGGACCTGAATTAATTCTATCAAGAATTCTCTTTGCTCATTATCAGTAAGTAGGTAAGTATTTTAACTAGAGATGTTTTTTTATTATTATTCACAATTGGTGAGCCCTTGCCTTGGCATCATCTCAGCTGATGGTAAGTAACGATGATGCCGAAGATCGAAGCGGGCTTACCAAGATTCCCCAATGAAATGGACAACTGGCTATCTTATCTTCAAGCCGGAACACAACAATGTTGTTAACACTGATGTTTGGCGGCAAAACTTGCATATTGGGATGGTGGTAGCTATGGTGTTACGGAGCTTCGGCTCCGACTCCGTAAAGTCAAAATTTTCTATTGATTTAACACCTCAACTCCGATTTCGGCTCCTTATCGTATATTCGGGATTCGGGATTTCGGCTCCTTATCGTATATTCGGGATCGGAGGTTAGAACAATGATCGAGACTCAGCGACTGCGGACAGACCGCATTTCAGGTTTTGACTTCTTGCCCGGGAAATCCTTTTCTCGCATCTTTGCTCACATCTCCCCCCCGTTAAGTTTTGTTGTTTTGTCAAGCGTCGGTGGCTCAACCGGTAACGACTCGGTCCATCTAACCAGAGGTACCGGCTTCAATTCTGGCCGGCCAATGTACCAATGAGTTTTTCAAAAACTTACGTACATACTTACCGATTGCTTTAACGGTGAAGGAAAACATCGTGAGGAAACCTGCACACGCCTGCGAAGAAACTCGAAGGTTGTGTGTGAAGTCGACCAACCCGCACTGGGCCCGCGTGGTCGACTAAGGCCTAGTCGCCCTGATTTAGGGTAGGCTCGAGCCCCTCGGTGGGGAGGTATATGAGCTGCAATGATGAAGTTTTGTATTTGTGTGCCAGACTTTGCGCTTTCATTTATTGCACTTGTGAGTAGTGATTATGACGTGAACTTTGCTTCTGCTTGTGCCTCCACCTCCGAC
Source organism: Coleophora flavipennella (assembly GCA_947284805.1). Classification (NCBI taxonomy): domain Eukaryota; kingdom Metazoa; phylum Arthropoda; class Insecta; order Lepidoptera; family Coleophoridae; genus Coleophora; species Coleophora flavipennella. The sequence continues at coordinate 7,846,037 of OX369270.1, read as the reverse complement.
TCTGACTCCGAATCTGATTCTGGCTCCGTTAAACCAAATTTATACCTCCGATTACGGTAGACTCACCTCCGTAACATCCCTAATCACAACACCGCCCAACAGGTTGAAGACTTTTTCATCTCTCCTAAGCCAAGCACTTTAAAATTCAATAAAAATGGCAGTGGGGTGCTTCACCCGTCATCTGTTATACATAGCTCGTAGAACAGATGACAGTTGGGGCAGTTAAGTTCTCGAGTGACGACCGCGCATTAAAAGGCGTAGCGTAGGAAGGCCTCCGACTCGGTGAACTGACAACCTGGTTAAGCGTCGGTGGCTTAAACGGTAACGACTTGGTCCTCCTAACCAAAGGTGCCGGGTTCAAATCCGGACGGCCAATGTACCAATGAGTTTTAACTTACGAACAATATACTCACCGATTGTTTTAATGGTGAAGAAAAAAAACATCGTGAGGATACCTGCACACACCTGCAAAGAAACTCGAAGGTTGTGTGTGAAGTCGACCAACCCGCATTGGGCCGCGTGGTCGACTAAGGCCCGATTGCCCTAATTCAGGGTAGGCTCGAGCCCCTCGGTGGGGACGTATATGGTCGGTTTACGGTTTATGGTTCCTGGTTACAGTAACGGTAACAGGTAACTGGTAACGGTAACAGTGTCGCGAATTCAATGGCTTCTTCCAATCTCAAAAATGCCCAACGCGCCTAAAGAAGTTTTCATTTCAATAATGCAGGTAAATCATTATTCAAAACACGCGATGTTTTAAAGATATCCTGTTTAAATTAAAAGGATTTATATTATTATCTATCACGAAATAATGATTTGAAGATTGATCACGAATGTTGACTAATACTATCAGTTCTGATAGTGAATGATGACTTAAGTATAAATAATCTTTCACTATAGTAATTATCAGTTTGGAATCGAAAGGATTCGGGCGCCTGAGTGAATTATTATGGCGTGCGTGATAAATGTTGTGTTGTGGTTTTTCGTTGCGGTATGCATTAACACCGTGACCTGCTTTACTAGCAGCAATGTGTTTGATCAGGAACTGTATGAAAGTGTGCTGGATGAAGAACAGTGTGAGAGGCAGCTAATGTTTCTGTCAAATAATTCTCTTGGATTACAGTGTTAGTATACAGGCACTGATTCTAGATGGCTGATGGAAAATAGTCAAACAAATATTAAAAAAAACGGGCAAGTTCGAGTCGGACTCGCCCCCCGAGGGTTCCGTACAAATTTGTAGGTACATATTTAATTATAAATCGTAACAGTGCAAACTGTTAGGTACTTACTACATACGCCAAAATTAGTAGGTGCCTGCCTTTACATATTATAAAAAATATATTTTTTTTCATTCTTCGTCATAAATCAAAAACTATACATCAAAAAAATAATTAAAAATCTGTTTAAGCTCGTGCCAATGAAGCCCTTTCATACGATGCCCCACATGATACGGTTAACTCAATTCTAAATTTGGACCGCCTTTCCTTGCTTAATTGATTACGTAATTTAAATAAGGACGATATTTTATTATGATTTAATTACAAATAAAGTTTCGATTTTTCCCTATACTTTAAGTTTAAGACAGCTTCAAAGGACTGTAAACCGAAACATATGGTTTTAATTTTAACTCGATACCTAGACGCGTTTCCGAGATTAAGAATCTTAACAGATAAACGGACTGACGGACGGACGGACAACAAAGTAATCCTCTAAGGGTTCGCCATCGACGTTGCACCTGCTACAGTGTTGTGTCTGCCATCGACACGCTAAGAAGAAGAAGTGTGTGAGAATGTGCGTGTTGAATTTTTACTCCTACTTTCCCTCCTACCCATCTTATTCAAGTAGGCAATAGCTTGAATGAAAGAGATCGTTCCAGCGAGTGTTTTAAGATCAAAACTAACCACTTACTTCAATAAGAACTGGAGATATTGAGAAGCAAAGCTTAGCTAATCGCGTTTGGGTAATAAATAACTTGAGAAAGACGCAAGTTGGGGATTTCCAATGCTTGATGACAATTCTGTGCATCAATACCTTCCATTAAAAAACATAAGGAAATCGGTTTGATAAAACTGATGGACGTACTCGCAATATTCTTTTTTTCATTTGTTTTTTATTTATTTGGGAGTGCGAATATTAGGTGATTTTTCAAGCGACTTCCAAAAAGGAGGAGGTTCTCAATTTGTCTGTATTTTTTTTCGTTTTTTTTATGTTTGTTACCTCAGAACTTTTGACTGGGTGAACTGGTTGACTGGTTTTTATGATTCTTTTTTTATTTGAAAGCTATTGCTTCCCGTGTGGTCCCATATAAATTTTATCAAAATCGGTGTAGTACTTTAGTAGAAAATTAACAAAAACCAAAAATAATAATGCAAAAATGTACTAATTTGTTGCGATGGAAGTCGGTTTTTTAACATGTTTAGCGTTTTCAATTATCATGCTTGGTGACAAATTTATGCATAAATAACTTTCATTGAAAAAAAACCAGGCAAGTGCGAGTTGGACTCGCCTACCGAGATTTCCGTTCAAATGTTTAGGTACTTATTATACATTATAACAATATAAACTATTAGGTACTCCAACTAACACAAATGGGTTGCACGAGAGCTTTATAGCGTATCCGATTGCGTCATAAGGCTGTAACCTGTTAGTTCCTTAGCTTGCTATGGAACCCTTAATTACGAAACGCTTTTAAATTACATTTAGCAGCCTACAGTTCTAGAGGACCTGTTTAACAGTGATTATAAAGTGCTTGAAAAGCGAAAATTACGGGTGTAAGCTGCACTGGGGTTCCTGTAGCGGTTATGGAACTAACGTTGCCTGAATAATTGAACAAATATGATTCTTAATCATTTTCTCGATCAAAATCGTTCCTTTTATGCGGTTAGCAAAAAAAAAAACAATCAACTACTTAGACCAGTGATTGTGGGGTTCGTTCAACTATTGGAGTGTTATATCCAAAAATTACTCTCAAAACAGTATTTGGAATACAGAACAGCCCTTGCGTCTTATGACAGCTGATTTGTTTTGTTTAAGACAATGGGTGCCCTCTACGATTAGCTTTGCGTTGGTACCGTATTAAGGTGCCACAACGGTCCAACGAAAGCCGAATGGTTTTTTTTGGCCATCGTTCTTGCTGTCTGAATGATTAATAAACGCCAGCAATCGTCCGTTGGTTTTTTCGCAGGTCAACATCAAAGGAATTGACATTTGGACCTAATCCTGTGTGGACGGGCTTCGTAGGCATTCATTCGCTTTCGTTGGGCTGGTGTGTACCCGCTGTGAAGCCGCTGGATGTAGGCAGCGCAGGACCGGTCGTCGTGGATATCTTTGGGAGAGGCCTTTGTCCAGCAGTGGACGTCTGTCGGCTGATATTATGAAGTAGAAACTTGTAGGTTGTAGGTATATCATTTACTTTTCTTGCTGTATGTAATATAAGTAAGGATAGTGAAGTAAGAATACATAAAACTGTTCAAGGTACCCGTTATAATTATCGATCATTTTTATCTTTTTTTGGCTATCTTGCAATCTCGGAGTGATTTTACTAATTGATCTTTTTTTTTTTTTATTTAATACATTGGGTTAGATTAGATATGAAATATGTACTAAGATAATTGGTTATATGTAGATTAATGCGATGATTTCCGGTTAGTATAGCTAAGCAAGTATTTTTTACCTGAAAGTTAACTACACTGTCATTCATTCCCCGTATTTTGTACGTTTATTTCTTTCTGTTTTTTTTCAACCTTTTTATCTATTTTTACTTTTTTTTATTTGTTTTTTGAAATTGTCATTCTATTCATTCTCCTGATCGATACCGTACACTGTCATTCATTTCCCATATCTTTTACGTTTATTTTTATCTGTTTTTATAATATATGAAAGCATATATATTATAAAAGCATGCAGGAAAAGATAAGTAGTCTAAGGAGGAAGGGAACTATATTATAGTTCTTTCATCATATCAGCTCATATACGTCCCCACCGAGGGGCTCGAGCCTACCCTGAATTAGGGCGATCGGGCCTTAGTCGACCACGCGGGCCCAGTGCGGGTTGGTCGACTTCACACACAACCTTCGAGTTTTTCGCAGGTGTGTGCAGGTTTCCTCACAATGTTTTCCTTCACCGTTTAAGCAATCAGTGAGTGTATGTACGTAAGTTTCGAAAAACTCATTGGTACATTGGCCGTCCGGATTTGAACCCGGCACCTCTGGTTAGGAGGACCAAGTCGTTACCGGTTGAGCCACCGACGCTTACATGTTCACTTCATAGTTCTTTATATATTATTTATTATAGTTTTTTGGTGGATTTATCTATTTTCAAGAACCCTAACCCTCCCTCCATAAACTTATATTCTTTTCGTGCGTGCATCGGCGCAGATGGAGGGTGCGTCCGACGCCGCAATTTCCTTTTGAAATACGTACCTAAAAATAAAGGTACAGTAGAATTCATATATAACGACTTCGCTTATAACAACTAATCGGTTTTAGCGACGATAATCTTTACTCAAGTTAGGTTTCGTAGATAGGTACTAAGAAAATATAACCGTTTAGTGCGACTCCGGTTTAAGCGACCAACTGCTTATAGCGACCATTATTTATGATAATACGTCCGGTTAAAACGACACACGCGCAATGTTTTGTTTACCTACACACTCGCACCCCCGCCCCGCGCGCTTCACCTCCTTATTGGCGCGCGTAAATCACAGTCAGTTCGTGTTTGTCACCTGTTATGACAAGTTCATAAAGCTCGACAAAATGAGTTCAGTGAAGCGAAAGTGTTTTACAATTGAAGAAAAAAGTGCAATATTACATCCATTGGAAGCCGGTGAATCAAATGCAACCCTCGCAAAGGAGTTTGGCGTATCTCATTCTACAATATCCACTATAAAAAAGAATAAAGATAAGATTGAGCCGCTATTTAATGCCAATATTTTGAAATGCAAACGTATAAGGACCTCTACTCATGAGCAGGTGGATAAGGCATTGTTACAGTGGTTCAAACTTCAGCGCGACCGGGGAATACCAGTTAATGGACCCTTGCTACAAGAGAAAGCAAACTTTTTTGCTAGACAGTTAGACATGCAAAATTTCACGTGTTCCATGAGTTGGATAAACCGTTTTAAAGTAAGACACAACATCGTTAGTGGTAAGATTGCTGGCGAATCTTTGTCAGTTCAACAAAGTGATGAACATATTCCCACATTATGTACCTATGTTTGTAATTTGTAATGTTTAAGAAAATAAAGCATTTGTGATTTCTATGAAATGTTTTATTTAACTAAATAGGAAAACCAAAATTATATTATAATAATATGTATTCGTAAGTTATGTATGTATGTACAAGTTAAGTTATGTACTTAAGAAATAGTCCGTCCGTTTTGTGCATCGTCCGGTTAGTACGACATAGTATCGCCGGTCCCTTGAAGGTCGTTATATCCGGATTCTACTGTATTATCAACCTACGAAACTGAACAACTTTTCATAAGGAACATACCAGCAGGGTATAACAAAATTGGTTTAGGACCCGTTAGTTGGGGATTCTACTCATCATACTGAACAACAATCCCTAAGAAAAGTCAAGACATAGTCAATGTATATAATATAAGAAAAAAAATGAACCCCTATTTCTTCTGGTCCTCGCATCACGCGTGAACGGCTGTACCGATTTCGCTAATTCCTTTTTGTTGAGTTCGTTATTGTCAGAAGAAGTTTCTTAAGTAGGGTAGGGTAGTGTAGGTTAGTGTAGTGTAGTGTAGTGTAGGGTAGGGTAAGGTAGGGACACTACAATACACTACACTAACCTGTACTACATAAGAAACATCTTATTACTTCTTCTTGGCAGGACTCAAACCACGATCTCCCGGATAGGAGGTAGCGGCCCTTGCCCTTGCGCCACCGACTACTTCATTCTTATAGTCATGTTGCTACTAATTTATAAACGTTTCATGGCAATACAATACGTTCGGGGAATTATCTGCAGTACACCCAAACGGAGTTCTGGAAATTTGTTCAGGGATAAATTGTCATTTTAATTTAAATTTTAAAAAAGGTATTTTTAAATTAGATATTATCATTAAGGCGAGGTATTGATTGGAATTCTTTTTATTTAGGTGTAAAGAGTAAAGAAAAAAACCACACTTTTTCTCTTTTTCAATGGTTTTTCGTTTCTATCAAAAACTACAATGAAACATAAAAAATAATAACATTACTCACTTTGTATTTATCATAAAAAAATATTGTTGTATGTTTTTTTTAATTAATACTTCAAAATATTAGTCATAACTAGAGTTGAAAATAACGGTGTAGAGATCCCCTTATAAAGGTATAGCATATCTCTGGGTGTAGACCTATTTTTGGGATTTTTTTCTATGAAGCCAAAACTGCTCAATCCTGTATCTAATAGTTTTGTCTTTAAGAAACACATCAAAAATAAGGGTATTTTTTATCAAACTTCTTTTTTATAAAAAATAAATTTTTTATGGTATAGGAATAATTGACGTCAAAAATAACGAAAATCTGTAATATCACCGCCTTAATTTTAACCGCTTTCCCTGCTGGACGAATTATATTTAAAATCGTCGCCTACATTAATAATTAAAGACTAAACAAGAATCGCGCGACCCCGTGCAGGTGTAAAGTCGGCGACGCCGCGATTGAACTCAGAGCGGCCCCTTTGACACAGCCGTTTGACCCGAGCCGTCAGCGGCAAGCGACTTAACTTTAGGTATTTGTCACAGTGCCTTTCCTGCATCTTATTTTAAGGGTTCCGTTCACCCAAACCACACCCTGAACACTTCATACAACGGGCCAGAAATGACATTTCAAAAAAGGAATGACGGGACAAACAAAATGGCGGCGAAATCCTATACGTTCGACAAGCAAACTGTAACAAATCTTTATCAATCTGTTGTATGCTTGCGATAGTAGGTTCTTGGTGGAACACTGAACTGAACATATTTAGGTTTTTTCTTGCACTATTCCACAATTAATGTAAATAAAACAAAATTTGTTTATACTGCAACCGGTTTCGTGGTTTTGTCTACTGCCTGAAGATGATCACGAAACCGGTTGCAGTAAAAACAAATGTTGTTTTATTTTGCATTAATTGTGGAATAGTGCAAGAAAAAACCTAAATATGTTTATCAATCTGGGTGACGAGGGGGCGAGGTCGCAATCTAGAGAGCGGCAGGGTGTGTCCATTACTGTATGTAAGTACTTATATATTATACTTTGCCCAAAGGGTGACCAATGGTACCCACCCTGTTACTAAGCCTCCGTTGTCTGTCTGTCAGCGAGCTGTATTTCATTTTATTTTATTTAGGTAGACAGTTGCTTTTTCATACAGAGTGTGTATTTCTGATGCCGCTTTAACAAAAAATTATAATAAACTAGCTTTTGCCCGCGGCTTTGCTCGCATGTCTCATTAAAATCGTGAGAGGCATCTTTGAGAAAAAGTAACAAACTACCTGGATTTGTATGGGAGGTACCTTATTCCGATTTTTCTAGCAATAACAAGCTATTTCATGCTGTAGGCCATATAAAGTTATGATAACATACCGAGTTTCATCAAAATAGCTATAGTCATTTTAGAGTAAATTATAATAAGTGATCTTTATTACGGTGGCAACCCTAAAAAATCATGAAAGAGGAAATTAAAAAAAACTGCTGGAGATATAAAAAGGGTGTCAATTAAATGGTTAGCATAGTATTGTTATTTCTGTGAGCAGAAAAATATAATCGGTGAGCAGAAATAGCTAATTGGTCAGCAACTCATGGTCAGCAAACATTTCAAAATCAATCAGCAATTTATGTCATTCTGGATGGCTGTAATTATTTTAAACATCCCCGTACTACACTCTTCCTACAGTGTTGAGTGGTCGACGGAGCCCCTTCGGGGCTCCTACTTCTGTGTTCTCATGTTAAACCTAACACTACGACTGTGCGGGGAGGCGAGCTTAGCTCGCCTCCCCGCACAGTCTCCGAACCTAACGGATCCGAGTCGGGGTGCTCCGCAAGTCCGAGCTCGCTACGCTCGCTCCCGCTTCCATTTAGAACTCCCCATACCACACTCTTCCTACAGTGTTGAGTTGCTGCTTATAGACATGTTTTTCTGCCGCTCAATCATGAAATCTTGCCGCTCAAGTAGTTATTTTGCGGACTGAATGTTTATTATGCAGTTACATTATATTTATTCCATATAAAAATAATATTGCTATAACTTAAATTTTACCCAAATCCGTTCACTAGTTTGTGAACTAGAGCACCGGACAGATCTTCACACACCCACATACACAATCACACTTTTCTTTCCTTTTTTTTGTTTTTAAGACTATTAGCGTAGTTAATACAATCGATCCCTATCAATATCTCCAGTTTTTTAACTTTCAGTCCTAGACGCGAGTGCCAAACTGCCCAGTGGCATCCTCACAGGCAATCTTAACGATTTGGGCGATTTCTACCAATGTCTCGGCATCGACCAGCTGATCGACGACATGGACATAAAGGGCAAATACTGCACCATCACTGTCCCTCTAGACCAGGATCCGATTGTGTTGCCGGAATTACCTGAACTGCCGGAATTGCCCGAGTGGCCAGACTTGAATATAACTCTGCCAAATATAACGCTGCCCAATTTTACCCAGCCGTGGACGATCAGCGAGCAGACTCTGAAGACGGTAAAGTTATACACGAGGGTGCAAAGATGGGCTAGGATGATGTCTGGAAATAATCCGAACGAGAACTACACTGGAGGATCCACACACACTCAACGGTGAGTTGTATGTCGGCCGGCAATTGTAAATTAGCCAATTGAAATTGTTGAAAAAAATTCAGGTATATTTTTATTATAATATTTTTTTAATCACTGACTATTTTTTATGATTTTTCAAATTATAAAAAAGTAATGACGTCACAAGCTCACATACTATGAAAAAATAACGGCCTAATCACTATTTTCAATTGACGATAATCAAATTAATTTTTAATGTATATTCTAAATATAATATTTTTTTAATCACTGACTATTTTTTATGATTTTTCAAATTATAAAAAAGTAATGACGTCACAGGCTCACATACTATAAAAAAATAACGGCCTGATCACTAACTTCAATTGACGGTAATCAAATTAATTTAGTTATTTATTGTTATTAAATTATTTTCAAGATATATTTTAATAAAATATTTTTTTATCACTGGTATAATTATTTATGATTTTTCAAATTTTAACAAAGTGATGACGTCACAGGCTCACATACTATGAAAAAATAACGGCCTGATCACTAACTTCAAATGACAATAATCCAATTAATTTAGTTATTTAGTTTTATTAAATTATTTTTAAGGTATATTTTTAAATCACTGACTATTTTTTATGATTTTTCAAATTAAATAAAATGATGACATCACAGGCTCACTAACTATGAAATAATAACGGCCTGATCACTAACTTCAAATGACGACAATCAAATTAATTTAGATAATTATTAAATTATTTTTAACATTAGAAAATCGTATCTCCTAATGGTTTTTTTTTCAACCGACTTCAAAAAGGAGGAGTTTCTCAATTTGACTGAATGTTGTTTTCTTATGTGTTTGTTACGCGATATCTCTGCCGATTGTCAACCGATTTTCAAAATTATTTTTTTAATCCAAAGAGTATACTCCCGAAGGGGTCCCATTGTCACCAAGTCAGGATCTGATGATGGGATTTCAGGGAAATCGAGGGCAACCCTCAAATTTAATAGGCAAGATTTAACTACTGAACTTTTATGCTGTTGAGATGATGATGGAAGCCACAGTATCTGTATCTGTTAATGAAATACATGCATTATGATTTGATGGTTCCTATTGGCGAGTGGGTGATTGGGTTCAACATAGTTAGATAGCATTATCACTAAATAAAATAAAATAAAATGAAATTTAAAAAACTAAAAACCGACTTCAAAATTAAATTCACTCACAAGTATGAAACAATATTACTATACTCAGATACACGACATTAAACACCAGTCACGAAATAAAAGGTATGTAAAGTAAAAAAAATAATTAAAATTTTTTTTTTAGGTCGGTGTCAGCAATGCCCTTGAATCTAAAACATTTAATACGTAAGTAGCTGTGTGCTGGTACCGACCTCAAAAATAAATTAATGCCCCTAATTTAATTCGTACCATTTTTTTTACTTTACATGCCTTGTATAAAACTGAACAATGACAATTAGAGTTCGCATTTTAAAGTAGGTTCTAGTTGTTTTTTGTTGTACCTCAAAAGGAAAAAATTGAACCCTTATAGAACCACTTTGTTGTCCGTCCGTCCGTCTGTCAAGACCCTTTATCTCGGGAACGCGTGGAAATATCGAGTTGAAATTACAACCATATATTTAGGTCTACAGTCCCTTGAAGCTGTGAAACAACTAAGCTTCTAAGTTAACGTAAAAAAAAGATACGGCCGTTTATGCCGCTTAAAACGTATATTTCGACACTCTCAAGGGAATCAAAATTCATAGGGTATTTACCGTTGACCGAGAACTATGAAATTTGGCAAATTAATACCATCTTATACTAAAAATATAGGGAAAATCTGAAAACTTTAAATTTCTCATAAAATAAAAAATATAATATAGTCTTTATTTAAAGTACATAATCAATTCAAGGAACGGTTGTCCAAATTTTGTATTGAGTTAACTGTGTCATGTGGGGAATCGTATGAAAGGGCTTCATTGGCAAAAGCTTAAACCGATTTTTAATTATTTTTTTGATGTATAGTTTTCGATTTATGATGAAAAATGAAAAAAATATATATTCTCCCTTTTTTATGTGTATAGGTAGATACCTAATAACTTTGGCGTATGCAGTTTGCACTGTTATGATTTTAAATTCAATTTTTTTTCAATCCTTTATTGCTTGTTAACTAAACTCTCCTTAATTACACCGCAAATCTCTGCTTAGAACTGTATTGTCTTCCTCAGTTTATTTCATGCTAAACTGTAAATTTTTTCATCTGGAAGTTGGAATAAATTTAAAAACCTAACCAATATTGTTTTAAATTAAAATTTCGACTGAATAAAAAAGGAATCCAGGTCATTCCTTTCCCTCTAATATGGTTGATAGGAGCGATGGCTGACTCTCGCGTTACACTCGTGACCGGGTGCTGCCCGTGTGAACTGAACTACTCTTGTCAAAGGCATTAATGACATTCAATGATCTTTATGTATAATTTTTCGTGTCATATTATTTTGACAAAATCTGGTTTATTTCAAAGATTGAATTTTGACGTTCCTAACTAATGATTGTTTATTTCTTGATTTGGCACAAATGACATTATGTTATTATTATTTTATGACCATCAGAAAGAGCGTAATTTGCACCTATTTTGAATAAATACCTTGAATCTACACTCGAAAAATACTATACCCACCTGTTTCGATAGTTTCCATAATATGAAATTACGAGTACATGTTTTAAAATAAAGATTCGCAATTTCCTACAATTTCTTGGCGTTCTGCCTTCAAACGAATTCAGGAAGCAAATATTGCCTGCTTTAAAGTCAATTTGCATGCAAAAATTGTGCATTTTCTATTTGCAAGGAGCGCTACTGCAATGGGAATTGCTGTGTGAGGATGTCATAAAATTACCCTGCGCCAAAGAGGTATTAGATAATAAGTTGAATATGAACTTTAAAACTTTTAGGTACAAGTTTTTATTTGAAAAGACTTTGCTCAAAAGCCAAATGCTCACGGTGATAAATTAACCCTACAGTGGTCGCGCGCATTACATATCTTGTCCATGGTAATTAAAATAAAATTATTCGTAAACAGTTCAAGTATGTTACACAGGACTCCATATCGACGGTTAAAAGGAAGTTGGGCATAAGCGACAAAAAATAAAATGTTCAGGAGAGCCGTTCAAAGTTTTAAATTTTAGAAAAACTGACGTATTTTTGTAATTTATTAAGATATCGTAAAAAATAAAACAGTTATAAAATCAGAAAAAAATTGAGCAGTTACCTGTATTTTTAGTTTTAATGATTTGACGCTATTTAAAGTAGTTTGTGTCGCTTATAACAATAGCTTTTAATTTTCCAATGAGGAAATATGGCATAATATACAAATAACAAAATAAAATATTAAAGGATAAGAAGCCTAAGGGACATATCGATTTTTCACATCGCAAGGTAAAAGGGTATAAGAGACTAGACAGTTCAATAAGAGTTATAGGAAAAGAAGGATAAAGTACTTTTCACATTGGTTGTATAAAAGATAATAAAGCACAAGAAACAGTCGGCTTTCAAAACAATACTGGGATATAGGACATTAGTAACACACAATGTCTTTTGAAAGCAAAGGAAAAGCAGGATAATCAACATTTGGCATTGCGTGAGTCTATGGAAATATGGATGAAAAGACACCGCAAAAATATAGAAGTAGCGCAACCAACACGATCCTTCATCAGAATAAGAGCTAAAACGGGTATTACACTACACTGTAATTGTGTGCTTGACTCGTAAAATAGGGTGAAGTACCTTAGGATTATTAGGGAGTCGATTTTCATAATAAAAGACTAAGGATCCTTAGTCTTAGGGGTTAGGGGCCTGTTTCAGCATACCCTACCTGTTCAAGTAATTCAAATTTACACTAAATGGTAGATTTAAAAGATGATAGTTCGTCATTATACTCATTTTCGTGTCACCTACCTACTTATTTACTAACAAGCGCACAGTAGGATCTTTTTAAATAAAAAAAGACATTTTTGTTAATAGTTTTTAATCAAGAAAAATCAAAACTACTTAAAAAGAGTGGATAGTTATCAACCAGCTACTATAGAACAAATATTATCTCTATACTTAACAGCGCATAGACTAGCACTTTTATTGTTTTTCAACACACTTTTTGATTCTTAGTTTTACTGTATTTTTTTCTCTAATAGTTATTTATTCTTTTTACTACTATTTTTATAATTGATGTTGTTTTCTAAATTTATTTGATAGTTTTTTTTAAACAAATATGACAGATTTTTGACAGTTTATAGGGGTAGATTGATAAGTAGGCTTATTTTTTTTAATAATTGTGGAACTCGTTGTTGGAATGTATGGACTTACCTTTCTACTTATATTTCATCCCTTAAATATCAAATACCGTTTGTGTTCTCCTAATTAAAAAAATAAATAATAATAAGCTAATCATTTTTGGAAACAATGACACTGCAAGGTAAGTAACTTAAGAATCAATTACAAAAACTTGGTATGTATCCGTAATATTAAACATTTAAAAAAGTAACAAAAATTATAGAAAATAATAAAAAACTTCGAAACTTGAGACTTATTTGGCATTATTAAACATAACATGGTATCTAAGTCAAACAACAACATTCAAAAAAACATAGGAATATTAGGAATAAAAAAAATGTTTTTACTTACAACTAAGTACGTTTACATTTTTAAGCGCTAAAGATTCGTTTCAAAATTAAAATACAAAGTCGCACTACAATACCTAAATAATCAGTCAAAAAACAAATGAAATGGAGAAATATTCACTCATCATTCATATCAGCTCATATACTTCCCCACCGAGGGGCTCGAGCCTACCCTGAATTAGAGCGATCGGGCCTTAGTCGACCACGCGGGCCCTGCGGAGTTTCTTCGCAGGCGTGTGCAGGTTTCCTTACGATGTTTTTCTTCAAAATACAGCACACACAGATACGCATAAAAGATTAATGTTTAAAAATTGTTATCAAAAGTGACAATTTGGTGTGTAAATTTCAATTGACATTCCACTCTTATGAATCTCAGTTTAAGAAATAGTTAACTGGTTATATAGGCTATCCTATTTTGAAATTTTCCTGCTCTGCCGAAGTTGGTAGGTACCTACTTAGTATATCACATTGAACAGGACAGTCTTAGATCAATTATCATTGCTAATAATTACTTACTTTATAGCTATCGAGACCAACATAAGAAATCACAACTATTTCTTAATATAAGAAATCACAACTTTTCTTAATCAGTCTTGATTCGAAACCTACTATCTAAATATTCTTGAAAACAATAACATAAAAAATTATCAACATAATACTATTGATCTCAATCTGCTAAAAGTAAAAAATCAGAGTACTCTGCCTGAAACTGTTGAGGTATAACTTTATCCGAACAAAGTTTCATCAAATCTTTGTGCTTACGCTCAGAAATTTGCAGGAGCGTAGGATAGCAGTCCGATAAATCAAGAAACGTCGTTTTTGATACGATTTCTTTACGAAACTCGGGTGCCTCCGGGTCCATCAAGAATTTGACCTGATGATATGCGGTTATTTTTAAAAGTAGCGATTCGTATTTTGCTTATCTTGCCGACAAGATTACCCACGAAGTATTTGTCAGCGAGAAGGTCCCATCTCTTAAAGTCTGTGTGATTTAACTTCTCAACATCAAAAGGCTTTGGATTTTGTCTTGCCGTCTGAAAAACTGTATACCATTGCGAAGAATCCCAGATAGTGGTATTTTTAACTTGGTTTTCAATTGTTGCGTGTGCAAAATCGATTGTCATATAGGTGTGCCCCGTGAATAAAAAAATCCAAAATGTCCCTTTTCCTTTTTCGGCCTTTCCTTTCCATTTTTGAACCTAAAATAAACACCATTGAATGAAATACATAATCACAAGCAATAATATAGAAGATATTTTCAAAAACCAATAGCTTACCGGTCTGTTCCATTTGAAAAAAGGAGCGCACAAGCCGCGCGTGCTCTCGCCGTCACAGCACGCGGCTGAGTGTTTTTCGGACAAGCGACGCGCTTAAAACCTACTTTTGTGATATCACATGGCATAAGCACCGACTCGTAATTAAATCCTTATTGGGTATTGCAATACAAGTGACGTATAAGTATGATTGTAGAACGTGGAAGTAGTAATTAATCGACACCATGATATCTAATTTAATTTAAGTAATAAGGTATTAGCGACAAAACTGTATTTATATTGCAAACAGAAGTAAGGTATAACCAACAGTGTGATATAAAAATAAATTTAGGTAATAGGGCATTACCTACATAGCTGTCATAACTACTGAATGGTAATAGGGTATAACGGACAGAGTAATATGAAAATGAATTTTGTATATAGGGTACAAGCGCCATAGCTATGTTAAATTACGAAATGGAAGTAGGCTATAAACAACGTTTGTACTTTTTGTGGGAAAAGCTTAAAAGGCATAAACAACCGAAAGCTCGACACCCTTATGAAGTAAAAAAGCATTACCGACAACAAACCCAAAATAAATCATTTTTGTAGGGGTACAAGCACCTTTATAGCAAAAATGACCTGATATTTCGTCGGTTACGAAAAATAATACTAGGAAAATGATATTTTTTGCTAGGGCATAAACGCCAAAAAATTCATCGTAGAGCCATGGGAGTAAGCGCATTCGAAAGAGCGGAAAATTTTACGTAAGATGGCATTTATAACTTATTTTTGACCAAAATGTCGCTTATGCCCTACTTCCTTTTTACCGTCGATATTTTACTCTAATTATGATAACCCCACCCTCGATCTGTTCATGTCAAATATGTATGTACTTCCTATTTAGAAAATAATAGTTGATAATAATATGTTTTCATTACATAAAATGCATACTATGGTCTCGTGTAATGCAAAGTAAATTTTTAAACACGATTTGCTCTCAACTGTCACGCTGTTATAAGGCCACACCCCCTTCTCTGTCGAACCGGGAGCCGGAACTTCAACAGACAGAATTTTTTCCGGCAGCCGGAATTTGACAGACAAGGTTCTGGACGCGTTTAATGGATTTTCTGTGAATCTAAATAAAATATTGCTTGTTTCACTTATTTCTTTTCTACTTTTACATTATTATAATTGATATTTAATATTATTTACTATGGGTTACCTAAAAATTAACTATATTTCTTGGTTAAAAATAACAATAATGATGTTGTCAAGGGTTTTTTTTTATTTACCAATGGTGAATAAAAAAAAAATGAAACTATGAGTGAACTTTTCTATTAGGTACTGTAATTTATACCTAAGTATATTTATAATACAATAAAAACAAAATCACACAAAACAAACAACGAAATAACAAAGAAAACAACAAAACAAATGACACTCTCGCTATTTTAAGTACGACATCTGAATTTTAAATGAAGTTTCTCTGAATATTTTTATATTGTCAGTGTGGCAAAGGATTAGTCACAGAGGTAGTCTGCTTCACTCCCAACATGCATTCTAAATCGGGACTGCCAACCTTTGGCGTATTTTTTGGTGCTAATTTGACCCGCTGTAATTTTTCCGGCTCCCAGTAGGTCGACAGATAGGGAATATGTTTTTTTTCCGGGTCCCGGAAATTAACAGTCAAGAGGTTATGAAATTTGTGTTTTGGTTTATTTTGACAAAACTGTTAATTATTCTGTTTGTTTTCTTATTATAATTTAATTTAAGATAATAATACTTGCCATTTGTCAATAAAGAAAGTCCATAATGAATTTAATTTAAAAAAAATGAAAACAATTTGTCATACACATGTTATCCACGCGACCACTAAGGTGACTTTTGGGGGCGCGACCACTGTAAGGTTAAAGAAAAAGGCGAGCACAGTATTTCCTTCGATTCTATTGACAAATAAAAGACGATTCTCGAACCTAGATTTCACCCCTAAAATTCATTATCAGTTAAAAAAAAAAGATCTATTGTCACCAGGAAATGATATATAATAAATATGATGCCAAGGGATTACCAATTGTGAATAAGAAAAAAAGATTACGACTTCATTCTAAATTTTCCTGGAAGTTGCTTTAAAATCGTTAACAAGATTTGACCATTACAAACAACCTAACATAGGTAACATGCATACAAACATTGCAAGTTTAAAAAAAGCTTTTAAAAATGTATGCTTGGTAAACATGTATACCTATAATTTTACTATTATAGTTTGTAACTAAACAAGTTTTTTTTTTGGTATTTGAAACTTAGCTGACTGGGGTCAGAGTACTGTAAAATAATAATGTAAAAGATTCAATATTGATGACTGAACCGATGGCGTAGTGGTAAGCACCCCTGCCTTCTAGGACGAGGCTTGTTTTTTTTTTTTATTAAACATTTGAGTGCGTTGTAGGATCGTTTAAGAGTAATTGACGACAAAAATAACGAAAATCTGTAATATTACCGCCTTAACCTTGCATGTTATCCCCAGAATATTCCCTATGGCAACGCTGGCATCGGCAGGCATGACTCTCGCAGTTTGCGTCCCACGTGTCTGCACGGCGCGGCAAGCTATCCAGTATTTGCAGCAGTATACTTTGCTCAATGTCGAGTATAACGAGTACTACTGTCGATTACCAGGCGACAAACCATACGCGGCCGCTGATTATGTAGCAATGTAAGTACAATAACTGTCGAGTTTACATTGTGATTGTGTAAGATAGCTATTATCAGTCTACAAGTCGTTGAATTCTGTACTGTTGAGTATAATGATGTCAAATCAAAGTCAAGTCAAAACATTTATTTGCCAGAACATATAACTTGTTAACATAGGTGTGGCGGCAACTGCAGTAACACGCTACTGAACCTTAACACGAGCGACGAGAGAACAAAAGAAATACAACATTTAGAACGCGCTGTTAGAATTTCTTCAGCGCTGTGTATATATACAGATACCAATCATCAACGATTGGTCCACGGCCGGACTCCAGGCATACACCTCGCCTGGCGGAGATATCTCCCTTTGCTCTCGTCGAGCAACCGTACCTAAATAGGTGTTAACTAAATTGTAAAGTCTTATTTTCCACCATAAATGGCATCCAAATATACATCACATCATCATAATCACATCACATCATCTGAAGGACGTCAACTACTGGACATAGGCCTTCCCCAAGGATTTCCACGACGACCGGTTCTGCGCTACCCGCATCCAGCGGCTTCCCCCGAACTTTACCAGGTCATCGGTCCACCGAGTGGCAGGCCTGCCTACGCTACGTTTTCCGGTGAGCGGTCGCCACTCGAGAAATATACATAACATAATAATAGGTAACATCATTCAACAATTGTTATAGGTAACAAATAACTTTACTTACTGAATAATAACAGTTTTTTGGTAGCCATTCGGTCAATTCTAAATTATAATTTGAACAACTTTTAATGTGGATAAGGAGGTTGTTTTAAATACAGGTTACCATGCAAAAGGAGTCATGCTTGTGGAGATTTACCTTAGATTGTGTCCTATGTCTAGTCAGATTTTCAAAAAACTCATCATGCGTTCGAAAGTATGCAGGGTATAGTGCGTGCCACTAAAGATGAGACTTGAAACACCACGTAAATCATTAAACAGACAAAGTAGGAAGATTATTTACAACGTGTACACCTTTAAGTCAAAAAAAGCAAAGGATTATGGATAACTATATATTATAGATAAATTGCAAAAGTTGCTGCAATGAAGCTAGGCATTCTCTCTAAGGTGAGATGGTACTTCACACCTGGACAGCTGCTTACCTTATATCAAGCACAGGTCCGCTCATGTATGGAGTACTGTTCACACTTATGGGATGGATCAGCCTGCTATCAGCTGGATACCTTGGACGCCATCGACCGACGCGCACGGAGACTTATTGGTGACGACGAACTAGTCAATGACAAGCTCCAAAGCCATGAGCATCGCCGCAAAGTCGCCTGTCTGTCGGTATTCTATTGAATTCATTTCGGAGAGTACGCGCAAGAACTTCACGACCTCATTCCCCCAGCTCCATTCCTCCGTCGGTCAACGAGACGCAGTGAGGAATTGCAGCACCCCTTTGTTGTTGATATTCCACCTTTTCGCTCGAATCGTTACGCTTCTTCATTTATTATGCGTACAGCGCAGTAGTGGAACTCTTTGCCTGCGTCAGTGTTTCCTGATTCCTATAATTTGGGAATTTTCAAGGCAAGAGTGAATAGGCATTATTTGAGTTTGCGTGTAACATCCTCGACTGCATCATCACTTATCAGGTGAGTTGCAGTCAAACGCACTCAAATTTTAAATAAAAAAATAAAAGAAACTTATTCGTACACTTCCTACTTTGTTTTTTTAATGTTTTACGTAGTGTTTCAAGTCTCTTCTTTGGTGGTACGCATTATAACCCCGAAAAAATTTACAGATTTGTTTATTGTACAAACACGGAAGTGGTCACACTCGGTTTGCCTTGAACGAGGATATATACCTATTTCTATTAGGGGTTCTACATACTGCGCCAAATTTACCCACAACAAAAGTCCACAAGTCAGCATGAAGACACATAACCATGATAGCTTGTCAATTCTTTTTTTTTTGTGCTATACTCGGTGTTCCGCCGATTGAATCAGCAATGCGTAGATCTGAGGAGGCATGAAGTGGCAGTGGGCGAGGCATACAGCTCGTGTGAATAAAACTAACAAAATATAATTTAAAAAATGCTAATTACAAATAAACAGAGTAAGAAAAATTAAATAGTTTTTAGTTCACAAGTTGCACAATAGCTGCGTAGGTAGAGTTATTAAAACATATAATTATATAATTAAAACCCATGATGTGTCAACAGCAACCTTCGTAAAAACTCTGTTGCTCATCTTGATTTAATACAACTTGATGACAATGTCATTAATTGTTTCAGTGTTTTGTTCTCCATCATTGCTGTCTTAACGGTGGCAAGCACTTCCTACGACTTGTTCTATACTTTCTATCAAAAGAGAGGTAAGTTATTCATCTCAAACACCGGTCATCAATTTAAACTTATCGCATTATTATCCCCTATTGTATAATCAGACTGCATCAAAAATAAATTCTGAAATATGATTACCTGAAGTGCTCTACTCTTGAAGTTTCAAAAAACCTTACTTGTTTTGTTTTTTCTATCACTTCTTTCATTTTTAATTGATCAAATTCACAAAATAAGTTCGCTAATGACGCTTAAAATCTATGACGTCACCTGTAGGTATTTTTAGAACAAAATTTCTTTTTTAACAGATCATAAAAAGTAACTCAAATGACTAGCAGTCCAATCCCATATTTCATCATTTTTAGGGTTTCGTTCCCAGAAAGGAAAAAAATTAACCCCTATATAGTCACTCTATTGTCCGTCTATCTGTCTGTGTTTTCGTATGTCGAAACCTTTTTTCTAGTAACGAGTAAAGGTATTAGGTTGAAAGTAATGTCAAACTATAAGGTCTACGATCCCCTGCTGGCTTAAAAAAATCCAGTTTTCAAGTCAGCGCAATCATAATATTTTTGTCACATATTTTACTACTCACAAACTGACGTATCGATATACCTATAGGGTTGTTCCCGTTGACCTAGAATAATGAAATTTGGCAAGGAATAAGATAACGCAGTACAAGTACTTATATAAAAAAATCGACAGTTTAAAAATATTAAAAATGAAAAAACCATAGAAAAGATAAAAAGTTTGCAAAGTCGATTCGTTTAGATAGTGTAACTCGTTTCAACAAAATGCAAGAATTAATTCTACTGTTAAAGGCAATTTACAGATACAGAATCAAGTAATAAACATAATATGTCATCGTTTTTTTTATATCAAGGCGGCGTTATACGACACGCTTCAGCACGAGCTGTGTCAGTACTATTTACATAGTGCGAGTGACACTACCTAAGCGAATCGACTTTAGTTATATCATCATATCAGCTCATGTAAGTCCCCACCGAGGGGCTCGAGCCTACCCTGAATTAGGGCGATCGGGCCTTAGTCGACCACGTGGGCCCAGTGCAGGTTGGTCGACTTCACACACAACCTGCGAGTTTCTCCGCAGACGTATGCAGGTTTCCTCACGATGTTTTCCTTCACCGTAGGAGCGTCGGATAAACGTATATTTGAAATCTAAATTCGGAATCACATTGGTACGTGGCAGGATTTGAACCACGACCTCCCGGACAGGAGGCGGCGGCCCTAGCCGTTACGCCACCGACGCTCTTTTAGTCATATCACTTAAACAATATGTTTTTGCGTTTATACAAACTTATATTCGCAGTTGAAGCATTGATGACAATGATGTAGATCGTTAATGGGATTTTGTCTTTTTTATGGCCGATACGGTTTTAAAGTTACTTGGTCGAGTAAAAGGCATTTTTTTGTCCTGTGTGTCAAGGGTTCTTTTTAGTTTCTGTGATATAGAACATTTTTTTCCACAGCAGAGTTAAGTTTGTCTTTCAATCGGACGTAGACGTACCTATACCTTTTCTTAAAATGTATTTATTTGCTATTATTTGTGAATTTCCGAAAGTTAACTTTAAGTTAACTTATTTGAAAGTATGTATTTCCATGACCAGCCAAATTGTTAGTTGGACAAGCGCTGAATGATCCCGAACTGAATGAAAGCAAAACATTTTTTATGCTGTCGGTCCTGTTGATGTGTTTCATATTGAAATGAGTATAATTTCTGTATTCGTTGATATTTATGAATTTTCGTAAGTTAACTATTTTGAAAGTAGGTACTTTGTATTTACCTTTACATATTATAATGAATATTATTGCTGAGCCTGTTGATGTTCTGCGCAATTCAGACTCGTATTTTGCTGGTTATTTTTTCGTAGTTGACTTTAATTTTGGATTTTCAGTTGGTTATTGATTTCAATATACATCCCACTTTGCAGTAGCGTGCAATAAAGTAACCTATATTTCCTCACGGTTCATTCAACTATTGTCCACCACCATATCAGCTCATATACGTCCCCACTGAGGGGCTCGAGCCTACCCTGAGAATTAGGGCGATCGGGCCTTAGTCGACCACGCGGGGCCAGTGCGGGTTGGTCAACTTCACACACAACCTTCGAGTTTCTTCGCAGGTGTGTTGTGCAGGTTTCCTCACGATGTTTTTCTTCACCGTCAAAGCAATCGGTGAATATTGACTTGACTATTGTCAAGTACTGATAATTACAAGCTAACAAAATATTGGTTCTTTCTATTTAGTTGTTAGGATACTCATATTAAATAGTGATAAAATTACTAGAATTGTAAATATTATCTTATCTTCAGTTCGGGAAGCAGCTGGATGCGGGCAGCGCAGGACCGGTCGTCATGGTAATCCTTGGGAAGGCCTTTGTCCTGCAGTGGACGTTTTTCAGCTGATATGATGATCTTCAGTTCGTACATTTTAAAGTTATTTTAAGTAAACGTGGAGTGCGTACACTTCATATTAACCACTTTTCCGAAATTGTGATTAAGTAGCTCGTTCGCTAAATAAAATAAAAATAATGATACACTGACATAACTATTAGAATAATTAAGAGTGGTACCCAACTTAACTAGCGCCACCACAGCGAGCTTTAATGTAGTTCAATGCGCCACCGTCAGTTGAAAATTATTACTCGCTTATTAGGTATAGTTCTTTAAGGTGCAGTGGTACCTAAAAATCCACTTAAACAGGCTTTTAGAATTCATTTTTGAAGTAGAATAGTGTATTTAAAATCTAGGAAAACACATTGGTATTATTGAGAATAGTTACGAGGGGTTATATCGAATGGAAACATGATTTAATAAAGTTGGCTCGATAGAATAATTTCGCAAAGGTACCTCTTTTCGAGCCATTTTATCGTCTATTTTCGGTTTTATTCTTAAAATAAGTAATTTAATAATACGATTTATTTACTAAAATAAAGTTCATAGGTGACTGGAGGGAAAAAATTGAATGGTTTTTTATATAAGATAAATATGATGAAGGTTGTGTGTGAAGTCGACCAACCCGCACTGGGCCCGCGTGGTCGACTAAGGCCTAATCGCCCTGATTCAGGGTAGGCTCGAGCCCCTCGGTGGGGACGTATATGAGCTGTTATAATAATAATAATTATGAAAATAAAAACGAAAACATCGAAAAAATGCAAAAGTGTGGTTATTTTCATCCCTCTTTACACTTAAAGAAAAAGACAAAGACAGAATTAAAAGTACCACTGGGCCTTAACGAAAATTTTCAACGTTGAAAATGTAGAAAGAAGGAATAAGTGCTTTAGATTGTCCAGAAACTAATGACTGTAAAATATAGTTCGCTGTAGTTACAGATAGCATAAGTGCTAAAAGAAGCAACTATATTTCACAGAGTTCATGGTTTTAAAGTTTAAACTGTAGTATAAATCACGGCATCTAAGTTGAAAAGTGCGCAGTGTCTTATTTTAAGGCGGTATAATTACACATTTGCGTTCTTTTTAACGTTAATTACTCTTTAACGATAGAAAACTCGTATTGTTGATGATTTTTCCTAAAGTCAAAAGCTATTAGAAACACGATTGATCAGTTATTTGTTGCAGTTTGAAAAAGTGTAAAAGTGTGGTTTAATTTTTCTTTATTCTTTACATGTAAAAAAAAGAGACAACTATTCCAATCAATACATTTCCTTAAGGTCAGTGCGGATCACGGGAGTAACACGGCTCACGCGCACCAAGGTACGCGTATGTCAGCTCCCAGCGCAACTCGCGCTACACCCGCGCGCTCCCTACCTGCGCGAAAGATCGCCATTTGTGTTACTTCCAACTTATATGCCGCGAATTGTACTTACCTATTTTTAAAATTCATGGTTTAAAATTTTCGTTAAAATATTAATTTTAAACTAATGGCGGCACTAGTAAGCTGGTGGTAGCCCCTTAAGTTTCATATTTGATTAATATGACATTATAATTACATAATAATTTTCAAAAAACCTAAAAACTTTTGGGTACAAGCTTTTAATACTACATTGTCACGCGAAAACACAAATACATACATATGCATGCAAAATTTCAGCTCAATCGGAAACCGGGAAGTGGGTCAAAATTAACTTGCAAGATTTCACCCGAACAAATATACATACACTGACTGACTCGGTGGCTCAGTGGTTAGTGGCCTTGACTACTGATCCGAGGGTTGTGGGTTCGATCCCCACCCAGGGCAAGCATTTGTGTGATGAGCAGATTTGTTTGCTCTGTGTCTGGGTGTTAAATATCTATATATGTATGTATTTAAACGTATATAAGTATGTATATCAGTATCTGGTAACCCCTAACACAGGGAATCCTACTTTGGGGCCAGATGACCATGTGTGATTTGTCCCAGAATATTTATTTATATTTATTTATACATTGCAAGTTAAATAAAAGCTTTTAATAACTAAATGTTTCTTTTACAGATCCATCCAAAGCAAACCCTTTGTACAACTGTTTCTCTGTGTACACAAACACGCGCCGTTTTGTTTCTTTCAATACTAATCCCGGTGCGCTGGAGTGTGTGGATGGCATACGCGCACTCTCCATGATGTGGGTCGTCGTCGGTCACACACACAGCATGACTTTACTGGTCTACGTGCACAACCTAGCGGACATTGTCAATGTAAGCACCAGCATGTTTCGACAGTCCTATCTTTCAATACTAATCCCGGTGCGCTGGAGTGTGTGGATGGCATACGCGCACTCTCCATGATGTGGGTCGTCGTCGGTCACACACACAGCATGACTTTACTGGTCTACGTGCACAACCTAGTGGACATTGTCAATGTAAGCACCAGCATGTTTCGCACGTTCTATCTTTTTTTTTTGCCTCAAAACGGAGGAAGGAGGAGGAAATGCTCATGCATACCAGTACAGCCAGCTGTACTGGTTATGGGGGACTCACATTTTAAGGCTGCACCTACCCACTAACGAACCCTTGAAGCTTTGGTAATTGGTTACTTTAAATGCCTATCGGAGCGACTCTCCCCCTACTCAAAGCAAGCTCTAGATATACTTTGTATACGCTCTTGAATTCTTCTTATCAGCTCATATACGTCCCCATCGAGGGGCTCGAGCCTACCCTGAATTAGGGCGATCGGACCTTAGTCGACCACGCTGGCCCAGTGCGGGTTGGTCGACTTCACACACAACCTTCGAGTTTCTTTGTAGGCGTGTGCAGGTTTCCTCACGATGTTTTCCTTCACCGTAAGAGCGTCGGAAAAACGTAAATATGAGATCGAAATTCGAAAACACATTGGTAAGTAGCAGGACTTGAACCACGACCTCCCGGACAGGATGGCCGTACTTAACCGTTACGCCACCGACGATTTAATGAATTAATGAAAGATTTATTGTATTGCTTATTCAACTAGTTAAATAAGTAAATTTGCCCGTTCTGATATTAGTAATTGAAAATTGAACATGGTGCTCACTATGCAGGCTCGGCATAAAAACAGCCCCAATTTGTTTGTAAACTCTATATTGCACTATAAAAGAACACAATACCACAGTATTACAATATAACGGCTTACAGTAGCGCAACGAATGTACTTACGCAAAGCAACGGAAGGGTACTTGCGGGGCAGCGGGCGGCGGGGCACAGCCTGACTACAGGCTAGTACTGCCAGTACCTTCGCTGGTGGCGGCATCGTGTGACATAAAAGGTGTTGCGCTACTGTAAGTTATATCGTAATACTGTAACAATACTTACACAGAAAACAGGACCAAAAGTATTTTTTAAGCAAATCGGTTAAATAGAACGGCCGGGCGGACTCGTATTAGATTCTAATCGGTACGCGGAGCGCGAGCTGCAAGCGGCTTGCGGGGGGTAATTTACAATGCTTGATGAAAAATTTGTTAATCAATACCTTTCATTAAAAAAAGCAAATCTGTTGGATAGGACGGCCGGATGGACTCGCATGAGACTTAACAAATTTTTTTAATATTTATATAGATGAGCAAAATAGTTTAGGGCAAGATACACGACTTAAAAAAAACATAGTTTATCCGAAATTATATTATTTATACATAAAGTGTCTAAAATAAAATTATAATAAGTGCCTCATCATCATCATCATTATATCAGCTGAAATTTGTCACCGGAAAACGTAGCGTAGGCAGGCCTCCCACCTCCCATGCGGTGGATCGAGGACCTGGTGAAGATCGCGGGAAGCCGCTGGATGCGGGCAGCGCAGGATCGGTCGTCGTGGAAATCCTTGGGGGAGGCCTATATTCAGCAGTGGACGCCCTTCGGCTGATATGATGATAGCGCACTATAAGGTCGTTTGCCCGCCAGTGCCAGGCACTGCGCCTTATACCGTAGGCACACCGACACAGTATTACAATATAGCGGCTTACAGTAGCGCAACGAATGTACTTACGCTGAGCAACGGGAGGGTACTTGCGTGGCAGCGGGCGGCGGGGCACAGCCTGGCAAACTCTGGCAGGCTCACCACAGGCTAGAATGGGCTTGTACCTACGCCGGTGGCGTATCGTGCGACATCAAAGGCATTGCGCTACTGTCAGCCATATCATATGTAAGTACGGGACCTACATGGACAGTAGGTAGTGGTTCTCTTCCACGAGGCACTCGCCTTGCAGAGTACCGGGACAAGAGTCTTGGCGGCAAGACCTACCGTAACTGGTCCTTGTCTTCACTTTTTATGTTGGCAGGAATAGCGGCCCTCACTTTATGACCTAGCTGTCGGTGAGTGGGGACGCTATATCATAAACCTGGTAGTTTAGCGTATCTGGTAGATATACGAGATGGAATGTAAGCCATATCGAAATACTGTGCCATTGAGTTGCACAATATTTCCCATTTTATGCCTACTGTCTAACGGGTCAACGAACGGCGGACGGGAATGCATTTTTTTTGCGGGATGAGTAAGCTGACGATTTATATGAAAAGCAAACTTTATATTATTCCTGTATTCCTGTATTCTATATAAGATACAGATTAACCTTCTCAAATATGCATTTTTTTGACATCAACGAAGAATCATCATCATCATCATCATCATATCAGCCGAAGGAAGTCCACTGCTGGACATAGGCCTCCCCCAACGAAGAATGCAAGTTGCTAAATCAATTCATAGAAAATATATCAAAAATGTTATTTGTCCAAGTCCATGAATTTGTCGCATCATTACTATAGCTGGTTCAGTGTGGAAAATACCAGATTGAAGCCACGCTGTGAATAACTTCTCCAGTACACACAATATTAAAATTGCATGAGCGATATGCTTATCTTATATAAATATGTACAAAGAAAATAAATAAAATTGAGATACATTTTGTTAGTAGGTAGGATATTTACCCTATAAGACGTATCTTTTTTTAAAAGTTTAAAAATGCACAGATCTCATACACTAAATACCTTCGTGTTTGAAAATGAACTCAGAATTTTCATTTTTTTTCAAATATGTTTTCATTTTAAATAATCATATTTTATTAAATTAAAAACCAATTATAGATAGTCATATTCTACTTAAATAATCGAGTTCGCATGCATGCGGTGTTTAACCCTTCGCATACAAGGTGGGGTCTTTTTTAAAATAAAACGGTTTTAAAATATAATATTTAAAAAAAAACTTAACGGTGAGGACTGTAATTTTGAGTAGCTGGGTTTGCGGCGTTGCCACGTCGACCTGTTGGGTTAATTCAGTGCTGCGCAGGCGCTTGACTGCGATATACGTGTTTAGAGTCAGTGAGACGCATATTTGTTTTGTAAAGATTGTCTTAAAAATAAAAAAAAAACCTGGAAGTTCCCAACACTAGTTACTATTTTAAGACTTAATATTATTTTATGTTTTTTTTAACATAATTTAAGTTTAAACGAGTTTTCAAGACTGATTTGTTTATGCTTAGTTTTTCAGTTATAATGTGCCTCATGAGCCTCATATTTTACTGCAAAATTAAAACAAACCATTGATTGCAAGTGAAAATTGGCTTTTCATTGTCTTTCTAACTATCCTCTAAATAGATAAAAACGCATTTTTGAATGTATTTTTTAAAGTATATTTACACAGGAGTCACTTATGTTCGGATTATTTAGACCCCACCTTGTAGGACGCGTAACTTTTTGTCACCATTTATGCGAAGGGTTAACGTCCACGCACTAAAATAAATAAATCATAAAACGAAAAAAGAAAGCAAAAATTATAAATAATTTAAAAATATGAATTAGTTCGGTTTTCTTCATAAACCGTATTTATTACTTTTTAGGGTTCCGTACCCAAAGGTTAAAAACGGGACCCTATTACTAAGAATTCGCTGTCTGTCAGTCTGTCTGTCTGTCTGTCTGTCTGTCTGTCTGTCTGTCAGTCTGTGACCAGGCTGTATATCATGAACCGTGATAGCTAGTCAGTTGAAATTTTCACAGATGATGTATTTCTGTTGCCGCTTTATCAACCAATACAAAATTATAGAAAATGTGAAAAGATAAGTCCATATAAAAAAACGTGTTTTTTTAAACCTGAAGAAACTAGCGCTATCTATTATAATAGTTCGGGACCCTTTGTACTAGCGCCATCTAGTATGATGTTACGGAACCCTTTGTACTAGCGCCGTCTAGCATGAAACCCTATGTACTAGCGCTATCTAGTATGATGGTACAGAACCCTTTGTACTAGCGCCATCTAGTACGATGGTACGGAACTCTATCTGTGGGGTTCTAGCCGGTTTTTATAAAACTGAAAAACTGAAGATAAAATTGGAGCTTTTGTTTTGTTTTTCTGGAACAAAAGTTTTGTCATTAAATTATTAGTCAGAGTACTTCTCCTACATATCTTTTCCAGTTTAGTAACTTTTAATCTTTTTGTTTGCCAGTGGGTGCAAGATTTCTCCAGTGTGTGGGTGAACTCGGCGCCTATTGTGGTGGACACATTCTTCTTGCTGTCGGGTATCCTGTGCGTTTACACTATCGTCGGCAAGATCACACGCAGTGAGTATTATTCATCTTCATAATTTCAGAAAAAATGCTTAATTATAATGACAAAAATTAGTAAAACTAAACTCCCGACAAATGTTCAGTCAAATCAGAGAAATTTTACTTTCAGCTGCCATTTTTCTCCGTTATTTTGTTTTATTTTGCGCCTAAAATTATTTTTATCTTCTACCGTCTTGGCGAGCAGTTAATATGAACTGCTGAATGGATTTCTATCAAACATACCTAAGAACAATCCTAGTTGATACATTCAAATCAATCAATCCATTTGGGATCTACTATGCCACAGACATACACAGATACACGAGTTAAACTTTTAATACTTCTCTGTTTTCGTAGGGGTTTGAATAGTTTCTGTATTTTTACTCCAGAGGAGAAATATCTATTTACAGCTAAATTGTATGAAACTTACACTTTGATGACCGCCTCCGTGGTGTAATGGTTAGACCATTCGCTTCACACCAGGAGGTCGCGGGTTCGATTCCCGGCGGGGTAATTTTGTATGACTCGGTTTGGTTGGTGGTAGGGCATTTTCAAAGTCCGCCTGGCTAGCTGCCACCATCTTATCAAAGTCTTTCTGCCAAACATAATTGTTAACAGAATTGATGTATTTCGGCTTAAAGATAAGATAGCCAGATCCCCTTTGCGTTAGGGAATCTTGGTAAGCCCGCTTCCATCTTCGGCATCATCGTCACATACTATCAGGTGAGATGATGCCAAGGGCTTACCAATTGTGAATTAAAAAAATATACAGGGTGTAAAAATGGTGTAGGACCCGTTAGCTGGGGGTTCTACTCATCACACTGAAGAACTTTCCGCAAGGAACCGCTTACTCAAGTCTCAAAAAAACTTTTGATCCTCCATACAAAAATGCACAAAATTGGTCTATCAGCTGATTGATATGGATTCGAGTTAACCATTTTTGCGATTTCAGCAAAGTCATAAAACAAAAGTTTTTAGTATGATGAGTAGAAGCCCCAGTTTAAGGGACCTACAACAATTTTGTTACACCCTGTATATTTTGTCTCACTCTTACTACATCAACCTATAAAGAGAAGTATGCCATGCGGCATACTTAACGTGGGACCTTTTACATATACAGTATGACTTTTAATTAGTTCTTAATAGCAAATGAATGTACTCGTGATTACAAACAACTTTCCTGAAGGAACTATATGTCAAATCAGAAAAAAAAAAATTGATCCTCGATACCTAAAATAATCAAATCGGCAAAAATGTACACCACAGTTATTATTGCACAAAAATATTCCATGTACAGACACGGCCCTGAAACAGTTTTATTATATATAATATAATAATATAATATAATATTCTCAGACAAATCACACATGGTCATCTGGCCCCAAAGTAGGATTCCCTGTGTTATGTGTTACCAGAGACTGATATACATACTTATATACGTTTAAATACATACATATATAGATATTTAACACCCAGACACAGAGCAAACAAACCTGCTCATCACACAAATGCTTGCCCTGGGTGGGGATCGAACCCACAACTCTCGGATCAGTAGTCAAGGGCACTAACCACTGAGCCACCGAGTCAGTCAATATATATGTAAAGATACTGTGGATTGGGTTAACTGATGAGGATAACCCTCCCAAATCACTCAAGTACCTACTTACCACAGACTAATTCTTCTTATACCACAGACTACTTTTACTACTTCTTCTTATACCACAGACTACTTCTTCTTATACCACAGACTACTTCTACTACTTCTTCTTATACCACAGACTACTTCTTCTTATACCACAGACTACTTCTACTACTTCTTCTATCGAAGGGATAGACGGCGGTTGCCTGGTGTTGCACTTAGCAACACCCTCGGTCACCTGTAGGACATTTAGATTAACATCTACGGAATACTAATGAGATACTATTCTTTTAAACTTACGTCATAAAACTTAAGGCCTTAAGGTAGGTCAAATGACAATGTTCAATTCAAATTATTGATTATTGAAAGACTGTGGAAAGCTATCACGATGGAAAAAATATATAATATACTTAAAGTAATAAAAACCGATTTAAACGAATACAATTTTAGAATATTACCACTTTTGATGTAAAAAACATATACTGTATACCCTGTTTTTGGCATTAATTAGAATTTTTTTAAAAACAAATAATTGATGTTGAATGAAACCAACACACAAATTGGTGACTTTAAGACCTTTCATTTTAATGGAACACATTTTTTTAAACTTATTTGAAAGTACATTGAAAAATAATAAAAACATGTAAAAATCGAGAACTGGGCGTTCCGTTTCAATATGACAGCCGCGCTGAAGCCCGCATTGATTTGAACTTAAAATGTAATAGACTTACGTTAGGTTATTATTTTAACACATATCAACCTGCTCGGATTGCGGTATCTTAAAGCCTTAAGTAGCACTGCTAAAAGTTTGCACTTATTTTGAAAATGTCACATGCATCTCTAAAAAAGTTTGTAGTATTCGCTTAATGAAAAGTGTTCTCAAATCGGATTTTAATATGAAACAGTATTGTCCATCTAACCAGAGGTACCGGGTTCAAATCTGGACGGCCAATGTACCAATGAGTTTTTCAAAAAAAAACTTACGTACATATCATTACCGATTGCTTTAACGGTGAAGGAAAACATCGTGAGGAAACCTGCACAGGCCTGCGAAGAAACTCGAAGGTTGTGTGTGAAGTCGACCAACCCGCACTAGGCCCGCGTGGTCGACTAAGGCCTAATCACCCTGATTCAGGGTAGGCTCGAGCCCCTCGGTGGGGACGTATATGAGCTGATATAATAATAAAATAATAATTGTATCAAAGGGAATTATTTGCGGAGACAATGTTATTATTTCTATAACTCCCGGCGTGGCTCGCATAGTTTCCGGTAATATAATAGCAGTTAGACCACAGTTGGACCTATTATCTTGGTCGCAGCTCGCCATTAATAGCCCCCCGGACACATTCCTATGTTTATTGAGTACTAGATTTTGCCAGCGGTTTCTCTAGCGTGAACATAGTTTATATGATTGTCTTCGAGGGTGCGCAGTGCGCAATCCGCAAGAGCCCCGTGAGCGTGGAAAAAAGTAGCCTATGTTCGAGGGTATTCTGGCAGAACAATTAAGTGCAAAACTTTAGAAAAAAGTTATTACAAAGTGTAGCATCATCATATCAGCTCATATACGTCCCCACCGAGGGGCTCGAGCCTACCCTGAATTGAGGCGATCGGGCCTTAGTCTACCACGTGGGCCCAGTGCGGGTTGGTCGACTTCACACACAACCTTAGGTTTCTTCGCAGGTGTGTGCAGGTTTCCTCACGATGTTTCCCTTCACCGTTAAAGCAATCGGTGAGTATATTATATACGTAAGTTCCGAAATACTCATTGGTAAATTGGTCCTCCGGATTGGAACCCTGCACCTTTGGTTAGGAGGACCGATTTGTTAGCGGTTGAGCCACCGACGCTTAAAAAATATTAAAAAAAATTAACTTTATTAATTACTTTGGGTTCTACGACGACGACAATTTCCTTTTTAGGGTTCCGTGCCCAAAGGGTAAAAACGGGACCCTAAAACTGAGACTTCTGAGTGTCAGAGGATGTATTTTTGTTGCCGCCATAACAACAAATACTAAAAATTAGAAAACGTGAAAAAATAAGGGGGGGTCTCCAAACAACAAACGTGATTTTTTGCTCTTTTTTGCTTAATATTGATAACGGCAACAGGTAAACGCTTGAAATATTCACAGAATATTTAGTTGTATTATTCACTTTAAAACTAAATATTGAGTTAAAATAAAATCAATATTTAAGGGGGCTTCCACACAACAAACGTGATTTTTATAGAGTCCGACTCGCACTTGGCCGGTTTTTTTAATATCTATTTGTCTTTTCTTATCTTTTCTGTTTAATCATAGTCTTTCTTTACAATCCTCAACTGTTCTTTCGTTCTCATAGTTCTACCTTTAGGCTCCCTCATCCCAAATTCTACGTGTGATGTAGCCATTTTTTTCCTATTTTAAATTTAAGAAAACGAAAACTTTTTGCATCACCAAATTAAAAACTCCTTGTGATTTCAGTCTTTTTAGTTTGGATGAACTATGAGTTTTTAATATTGTGATAAAAAGTTTTCGTCACACACGGCATACCTTGGTTTTTCTGATTTTTTATTTGGCAAAACCGTCTAACTGCAGAAGCTATTATTACGGTTTTTTTACATGTTAAACATATAACTCATATTTTCTTCCCTATAAACGTAAAAGCAAAAATAAATATAATCTAATGACACAACATGAATAACAAAATAAAGTGATAACAAAATAAAAGCATTTAACTTGCTTTACTCATAAAAACAACAGACAAACAAAACAAAATAAAGATTACAGATAATTTACGAATTTCAGGTAAAACGAAATAATTGCACTACCTTGATACCAACTTTTCCTTTTTTCTTCACTTGTAATGACACATATTGTATAAATAAATGTATCAAAAACTCCTCAAAATACAATTCTAACTACAAATACTAATATCGTGTTGTTATTATACTTCACCGTTAAACTACGATCACTCAAAACTTAAAGTGCTCTTTTTCTCATCATGACATATTGTGAATTTATCCGGTGTTGCCAGAATACCCTCGATATGTTCATCCAGGTCCTAATCTGTCTACCTATGAAAGAGTAACAGACATCCATACATACATACTTTCGCGTTTATAACATTAGTAGGATCTAAACCCTAATAACAATTTCAATCATTTACTCACCTAGAAATATTTGACCGCTACCAAATGCTATGTTAATTCCGTAGATCTAGACTTCCTATCCTACACACAATAATAAAATAATAACGAGGCCATAATATACCAGAGGTGGTTTGACTCCTGAGCGTGCGAGGGAGTAGTCTGTGAAGGTAGTCAATGAAACCGAGGGTATATTAAGTTGGCATTTATTCTCGAGGTGCAAACTGTACTTTTCACTTTGAGTGCGAGAAAAATAGTCAATTTAGTACAAAAACATTTAATAAATATTATGTATGGTGTGATGTCCACCACACATACGCAGTTAGTTGAAGGAGGATGGAGCACGTTTCAAAAGATTCACAGTTAAGTAAAAGGTTTAATTAGTTGGTACATAGAGTTATCAGTTGGCGCCGCTAGGCGGTTGCAATCGCACTCAAAGTAAAAATAATGTGTTTTATTCTTTACAATAAAATTGAGGCGTCATCAAAAATGTAAAAATGTAAAACGCCGCAAACGTAGGTTAAAATGGACGGTATGAGACCGTACATATTACTTAATAAAATAAAAATCACAAAAGATTTTAAAACACATGGCGCCACTTTCTTAGCGGAAAAACCATGAAACTAAAGCCCTCAACATTTTCGCACACTACACAGATATTAGTATATTTACTGGCTGTTTGATTTGTATATGTCACATGAGGGAAATTAAAAAACTAATTACTTTTTACTCCCTAGAGACTAAAGTGGTCATTTTAGTCCCGCGTAGTAGGGCTATACTGGCGTACTTTTATAGCATGAGAAGTGAAAATAAAATTATTTCCTCACCTCTCAGTCACTACAATGTAAAAGAGCAATATGAAGGTTATTCGGTCATCATCGCAGCAAGAATTTTATTTCAGTTTAGATAACATAAAACATAAATACACAGCATAGATTATTGTAAAATAAAATAAACATTTCATTAAATACTCGTACTTAAACAATTCTATAATTAGTTTACCTACGTAGGTAGGTATGACAAATATAAAAATCTGCTAATCTGATTGATGCTTTTGAATGATATTTTTTTTATTTGTTTACATAAGCTAATACCCAGGCTTACGGATAATGATGATAACAGCGTGATTAGTTTACAAATCCATTAAAAATTAATTCAAGTGTTCAAGTAATGGTATGATTATTATTTTGATAAAAAAAGACATCCAAAGACTAAAGGCACAAAAACTGGCCAAGTGCGAGTCAGAACCGCACACATAGGGTTCCTTACCATTATACTAGATGGCGCTAGTACAAAGGGTTCCGTAACATCATACTATATGGCGCTAGTTTCTTCAAATAAAAAAAATACGTTTTTTTGTATGGGGACCCCTCTTATTTTTTCACTTTTTCTAATTTTTAGTAGTTGTTGTCATATCGGCAACAGAAATACATCATTTGTGAAAATTTCAATTGTCTAGCTACCACGGTTCATGAAATACAGCCTGGTGACAGACGGACAGACGGACAGACGGACGGACAGCGAAATCTTAGAAATAGGGACCCTTTGTTACTCTTTGGGGTTTTTTAAAATTCTCAATCGGTAAGCCCTTGGCATCATCTCACCTGATGGTAAGTGACTATGATGCCGAAGATGGAAGCGGTCTTACCAAGATTCCCAACGCAATGGGGATCTGGCTATCTTATCTTCAAGCGGGAACACATCAATGTTGTTAACACTGATGTTTGGCGGCAAGACTTAGATAAGATGGTGGTAGCTAGCACTATATAAGAGCATTATATAAGAACCATTTATATACAGTCGCCATCAGATATATCGTAGCAGGCAGTGTTGAACTTCAATAAATTATGTACACTAGAAGTTGCTATTAATATCTGAACATCTTATTTGTCATACATAATTATCTGAGCAGCACATTTTACAATATGTAGCATTTTAAGAAAAGTACCTTACGTCGGTGCGTACTTAAAAAAGCGTCGGTGGCTCAACCGGTAACGACTCGGTCCATCTAACCAGAGGTACCGGGTTCAAATCTGGACGGCCAATGTACCAATGAGTTTTTCAAAAAACTTACGTACATATCATTACCGATTGCTTTAACGGTGAAGGAAAACATCGTGAGGAAACCTGCACAGGCCTGCGAAGAAACTCGAAGGTTGTGTGTGAAGTCGACCAACCCGCACTGGGCCCGCGTGGTCCACTAAGGCCTAATCGCCCTGATTCAGGGTAGGCTCGAGCCCCTCGGTGGGGACGTATATGAGCTGTAATGAATGAACCTTACGTCATTGTGTTTGAAGAACATACATGAAAAATCTAATGCTCAGATACTTATGACAAATAATATGTTCAGATGTTAATAGCAACTGCTAGTGTACATTTAATTGAAATATAACACTGCTCTTATATATATTTTGACACCTCGCCTGATACAATATATCTGATGGCGACTGTACTCGGACATAAGCTGTATACAAACTTTGTTTCAGCGCGCTTGGTTCGCACATTACACCTATTCTACCTGAACCGCCTTCTCCGCATGTTCCCTCTTCTGGCGGTGATAGTACTATTGCAGTCCTCTGTCTTTCATTGGCTATCAGACGGGCCTGTGTGGATCAATGTTGCCAACGCAACCGTCCACTGTCGACGGTGGTGGTGGTCAGCACTGCTTCATGTGCAGAACTACGTTAATCCTCTCGAAGTGGTAAGTTAGCAAAGAAATGTAAACACCTACATGAATAGAGAGTTAAAGTTTGGAGCCTTTACGCATTATTTTATTTTTATTTTCAAGAGCTACTAGGCTCCTGTCAGTGGAGTAGTCGCCACTCCTTTCCTCGCGAACTCCTTGACCTTCTGGTACATTTATTTAATTCACTTGGTCGATTTTACAAATTCAATGTCTCCCTTTAATTCTCTTTCCTTTGAATTTTTCACTCCACCATAATAATTATGAAACCATTGTCTCATAACAAATGTCTAATCATACATCCTCTTCTATTCTCAATAATAATAACCACCTCCGTGGCGTAATGGCTAAGTCCATTAGCTTTACATCAGGAGGTCTGCGGGTTCGATTCCCGGCGGAGTCAAAATTTGTATAACTCGGTTTGGTTGGTGGAAGGGCATTTTCTAAGCCCGCCTGGCTCAGTTTTTACATCTTTGGTATCATCGTCACTTGCCATCAAGTGATATGCTAACAAGGGCTACTCCTTATCTCCGTAACTCTGCAGTAGTCCTTTATTTGTAACTCTCTCGGTCCAGCTTATACTTTATTTCTATACTCCTTTAACACCACATATCAAATTCATCTAATATTTCTTGTTCTCTTTTCGCCATGGTCCAGATTTTAATCGTTTAAATTGAAATGAAACATTCAGTTAAATTAAAACTAGCATAGCTGAATTATTGGGAAGCAACAATCTTAACCTCAAGTTGATTCCTCTACGATTGGGTAAATCATGACCGATCAAAATAGTATATTATGCAAGTAGTGAATAAAGGAAGGATTTAAAGCGAGGGCCATAGGTGAACCCTGAGCGACGCGAGTGAATCATGGCCCTCGATATAAATCCGTTTTATTCAAGAGTTGCATACTATACCTTATACCATGACTCCGAGAAAAAGAAACATTTAAGAAAAAATAAATATTTAATGAAGAAAAAAGGAATGTTGAATTAAATAAAATGTTCATTAATATTGGAACAATTACTAAAATAATCACAAATTTTCTTTGTGGTTGTACAACTTATAGTATTTTTACTAATGAAGCGACAGCGAATAACACAAAACAGTTATTATTCTAATGCTAAACTCCTTTTCTAAAGTATCGAACAATCTAATCTTGAGAAGTTATTTGCACAAGGAGATGATGACTGAGTATTTCAAATATTTTTTGGATTAGGAGTTTGCATCGAGTATTTTTTGCGCAAGGAGGTTGTATAGCTGTGATAGAGGTCTAATTTTATATTGGTGTGTTCTGAATTTAAATAGTGATTAAAAGAGCTTTTGGTGCTCTGATTTCAGTGAATAAAATAAGCTTTTTAGAGGAGCAATGGTATAAAATAAATTATACTCAAACTTTAACATACGTTTTTAGTCACTACTCTACTTAATCTTTATTACTTGGGACCAGATTTTCATTCATAAATTTTTAATTAAGTACCTTTACAGAATGTAACAAAATTGGTGTAGGTCCCGTTAACTGGGGCTTCTACTCATCATACTGAACAACTTCACTTTTTATATTCATCATCATCATCATCATATCATCCACAAATCGTCCACTGCTGGACAAAGGCCTCCCCCAAGGATTTCCACGACGACCGGTCCTGCGCTGCACGCATCCATCGGCTTCCCGCGATCTTCACCATTCATTTTATTTTTATTATTATATTATTTTTTATTATATTTTTTTTTACTAAGGCCTGATCGCCCTGATTCAGGGTAGGCTCGAGCCCCTCGATGGGGCCGTATATGAGCTGATATAAATAAAAATATAATATTTTTTTTAATTGTAGTTTTAGTGGTTTATTATTATTTGATATTATTAATGTTTTAAATGACATATTAATCTAATTGACAAATATTTTTATTAAATTGTAATTGTTTTAGTGGAGTATTAGTATTTGATATTGTTTAATGTTTTCAATAACTCACCTAATGTGTAACTATTTATTTTGTCCAACACAATTTTTATTGTAAGTAAACAGGGAAACAAACTATAAACTATGAACTTTCTCCAAGGTACTCATAGTCAATTCTCAAAAAAAAATGGACCCGCCATACAAAAATGCATATAACTTTGTTACATTCTGTATAGACTGACTAAGCTAAGGTTAAAGATATGATATAAGCTGCATTTGTGATTTGATTCTAAGTCTCTTTTTATTATCATTATGATTATTTTCTTCTAGTGCTTGGTCCACACCTGGTACCTGTCGGTGGATACGCAGCTATATATGGTGTGTCCAGTCATACTGCTTCTTCTATTTGGTGCTAAGAAGTTTGCATGGACCGCGCTTACTCTATCGATCTTGCTCACATTACTATCCACTTCTCTCTACAGCTACTTGAACAATTTTTCCGCAGCTCTCGCCAATTTTGCGTAAGTCTTGTTATCTTCTTTATATAAATAATTCTACTGTACGTGTGTATGTCACTGAACTCCTCCTAACGGCTGGACCGATTTGAATGATTTTTTTTGTACGCGTGTGGGTTGCGCCTTGGATGGTTAAGATTCACAAATCAGCCCGGCAGATGGCGCTCCAGTCGGTATCTAGGTTTCTAGATATCTATGGTATCTAGATTTCGTTAATTTTTCCTTTGTTGAGTTCGTTATTGTCATAGGGTAGGGTAGTGTAAGGTAGTGTAGTGTAGTTTAGTGTAGGGTAGGGTAG
The DNA here is from genome assembly GCA_947284805.1 of Coleophora flavipennella. Classification (NCBI taxonomy): domain Eukaryota; kingdom Metazoa; phylum Arthropoda; class Insecta; order Lepidoptera; family Coleophoridae; genus Coleophora; species Coleophora flavipennella. The sequence goes on along the minus strand of OX369270.1, from coordinate 7,807,262 downwards.
GGTAGAATACTTTTTTCTACTCCCATTTGGTAATTTGATTCAAATCATATTAAGTATTCATTCCTACAAGTCGTTTTACAATGATCATTTCAAAATGAGACAACTGTACTAAAATGAAACTTTTTAAATCTTTTTATGGCTTTGGCGCAAAAATTCTATAAATGGTTATGACAAAATATTAATGTATTTTGTGCAAGAAACCAAGGTTATAATGGCTCTCATTACTTGGCAGTGGCATAAATAACTATTGCTTCTCTAACATATCCCGCAGCTATATTATCTTAATATGTATATTAAGTTTTAATATAGATATTTGATGAACTATTGTAATCAGTATTTATGCGTAGATTGGCTTTGATTGCAAACGATTATAGTTATAGAAATGATTTGAGTATTAATCTTTTTTATCTCTATTTTTTTTCTATCGTGTAATTTCTTCAACACTAATCGTCAATTTATTCCGCTCAACTGGCGAGAAGTGACGACGTGCCTGCTGTCAAAAGATCCGTCAACTGCCAAGCGGTGACGCTGTACCTTGCCAGCTGTCGTCACGTATTTCATTGTTTTGCTACAAAGAAACGGAACGTGGTCGTTGAAATAGAATATAAAACGCTCCTATGATAGACAAAGACAGCCTACCGCTACACTGGCAAGAAGTGACGACGTTCCTGCTATCAAAACGAACGTGATTTCCTAGTACCGTTCCCGAGCGACGGCAGTGCTTTTGAGTTCGTGGTTTATTTTTGTTATGTTAAATGTATCTTTTGTGGTATTTTAGGTTAAATTAAAGTAAAACAATCTTTTCTCTTTTCAAATACATAATTATTTCATTGTTATTTATTAGATCTTTGGGTATTTATACAAAAAACCGGAAAAAACCGAAAAAAAAGTCAACCAATATTATAGCTAAGGATTGTCACAATTACAAAATCTATCTTGTATAGATTATTCTACAACGAGTTAGCTTGTTTCTTAACGAACTCGGCGTTATAAGTTACACACTTGTAACATTCATAGTACTTGAGAAATCAAGCATATTGTAACCGGAGTCCGAACAGGTGTGCGCCCCCCCGGCGGGCTGTGGCAGTTGGCGGATAAACGAGTTTCAAGTGCTTGCCAGTGGAGCGGTGAGAATATGCTTACGAAATTCTGACGTAACTTATCTCTGGATTAAACCTGATTAGATTACCTGTCTACTACGTGGTTTGATAACTAGTCAAAGTATATATATTAGTACTAACATACAGTATGGACACTCCCTGCCACTCTCTAGATTGCGACCTCACCCACTCGTCACCCAGATTGATACAGATTGGTTAAATTTTGGTTGTCCAACGTATAGGATTTCACCGCCATTTTGTTTGTTCCGTCATTCGTTTTTTGAAATGTCATTTTTGGCCCGTTGTATGAAGTGTCCAGGGTGTGACCTAGTATTAAATTTATTTTACAGCCACGCTGTGCATACTTTTTCGCAAACCTATTACCGTCTGACATAGAGAGGCATACGTTAATCAACAATGAACATTACGCTTACTTAGTAGCAAAGAATAAGGGTAGGTTTAACAGACTTGAAACATTTACAAACTAGCTGTTTCCCGCGGTTTCACTCGCGTGGACAACGTTTCTATAACTTTTCGAGGGTGCGAAGTGTGTGGAAACAAGTAGCCTATGTGTTAATCCAGGTCCTAGTCTGTCTACTTACCAAATTTCAACCAGATCCGTTTAGTAGTTTTTGGGTCATAGAGTAACAAACATACATCCATACTTTCTTCTTATTAACCTTCGCGTTTATAATATTAGCAGGAGTAGGACAATTTGGATTTGTATGGAAATTATTTTTGGTTATTTTTATTCATATTTTTACTCTAATAATAAACTACTCAGCATAGCTAGCCTTAATAATTCCCAGTTATTCGCAGAGTTTTATTAAAATCTTTACAGCCATTTTTGAAAAAATTAACAAACAATCTGAGTTTGTGTGAGAGGAACGTTATTCTGTTTTTTTTTTCTATAATAACGAACTATATAGCGCGTGATAATGATAAGCCATGTAAAGTTTTACAAAAGTATGACGTTATGTATAGTTTGAGCCGTTTTTGAGAAAGAATAAAAAGTGATATTGGAAAAAACGGCTCGAGGTATGAAAATAACATTGCTTTTTACCAAATGTTAACCCAGATCCGTTCATTAGCTTAGGCACTAGAGCAAGTACATACACACATGCACATATTTTTTTTCGAACAATTTTAGTGTAAGTAAGAAAATAGATCCCCATTAAAATATCAACTTAGATTTTTTGACTGTCACCAATTAAGTATAATTTAATATTAAGACTTCTATAAGTACTGGATACAAATCAATATTTCTCTTACACTTTCTGATTATTTTTATTATTTAAAATTTGAGTGCGTTTGCCTGCACCTCACCAGATGGTAAGTGCCGATGCAGTCGAGGATGTAACACGTAAGCTCAAACAGTGTTTATTCACTCTCGTCTTGAAGATTCCTAAATCATACAAATTGGGGAATATCTACGCCGGCAGGGAATTCCACTCTTTGGCCGTTCCTTGATTTTCTTCAATACTGCTTTTTCTTTATAAAAAAATTGAGTGCGTTTGACTATATCTCATCTGATGGTAAGGGACGATGTAGTCGAGGACGATACACAAAAACTCAAATAATGCTTATTCACTCTCGCCTTGAAGATCCCCAAATTATAGGAGTCGGGAAACACAGACTCAGGCAAGGAGTTCCACTCCATCGCTGTCTGTATAATAAATGAGGAAACGTAACGCTTTGTGCGTGCTTCATTCATTTATCGTTGACTTTTTACATCTTTACAGACGTATCGCAGAGTTCAACGACTACGTTCAATTGTATTACATGAACACGTTAGCTCGAGCCCCTCCTTTCTTCATCGGAATGGCCTATGGATACCTTCTGCATCTCTGGCGGGGTAAAAAGCTTCGTATTCCTAAGGTAATTTTATCATTCTATCTTCATCGGAATGGCCTATGGGTACCTTTTTCATCTCTGGCGGGGTAAAAAGCTTCGTATTCCTAAGGTAATTTTATCATCCTTTCTTCCGAATGGCCTATGGGTACCTTTTGCATCTTTGTCGGGCATCTTTTCATCATCGGAATGGCCTATGGTTACCTTTAGCATCTCTGGCGGGCATCTATTCTTCATCGGAATGGCCTACGGGTACGTTTTTCATCTCTGGTGGGGTAAAAAGCTTCATATTCCTAAGGTAATTTTATCATCCTTTCTTCATCGAAATGGCCTTTGGGTGCCTTTTGCATCTCTGGCGGGCATCTTTTCATCATCGGAATGGTTCCTTTCATCATCGGAATGATCTTAGGGTATCTTTTGCATCTCTGGCGGGGTAAAAAGCTACGTATTCCTAAGGTAATTTTATCATCATTTCTTCATCGGAATGGCCTATATGGGTTACCTTTGGCGTCTCTGGCGGGGTAAAAAGCTTCGTATTCCTAAGGTAATTTTATCATCCTTTCTTCATCGGAATGGCCTATGGGTTCCTTTTGCATCTCTGGCGGGCATCTTTTCTTCATCGGAATGGCCTATTGATACCTTTTGCATCTCTGGCGGGACAAAAATCTTCGTATTCCTAAGGTATTTTTATCATCCTTTCTTCATCGGAATGGCCTATGGGTAACTTTTGCATCTCTGGCGGGCATCCTTTCATCATCGGAATGGTCTAAGGGTACCTTTTGCATCTCTGGCGGGGTAAAAAGCTTCGTATTTCTAAGGTAATTTTATCATCCTTTCTTCATCGGAATGGCCTATATGGGTACCTTTGGCGTCTCTGGCGGGGTAAAAAGCTTCGTATTCCTAAGGTAATTTTATCATCCTTTCTTCATCGGAATGGCCTATGGGTTCTTTTGCATCTCTGGCGGGCATCTTTTCTTCATCGGAACGTCCTATTGATACCTTTTGCATCTCTGGCGGGACAAAAAGCTTCGTATTCCTAAGGTATTTTTATCATCCTTTCTACATCGGAATGGCCTATGGATACCTTTTGCATCTCTGGCGGGGAAAAAAGCTTCGTATTCTTAAGGTAATTTTATCATCCTTTCTTCATCGGAATGGACTATGGGTACCTTTTGTATCTCTGGCGGGGTAAAAAGCTTCGTATAATTTTATCATTATTTCTTCATCGGAATGGCCTATGGGTACCTTTTGCATCTCTGGCGGGGTAAAAAGCTTCGTATAATTTTATCATCCTTTCTTCATCGGAATGGCCTATGGGTGCCTTTTTATCTCTGGCGGGGCAAAAAGCTTCGTATTCCTAAGGTAATTTTATCACCTTGTGCTATTTACATCATCATCATTTTTATATATTACAAAGAGCGTACCTTGCTTGACTAGCCTCCCCCAAGGATTTCTACGCTGCCCTACACCAGATCGTGGCTTGAACGAGGGGGAGGCCTTCTACGCTGTGTATTCCGGTGCACGGTCTCCACTTGAAATTTGACTACCCCAACAGAGAAACAAAGTTAGGTTTTTTTAATTTAATATTATTATTTTTTTAAGTGAATATATAACTAATTATTATTTTTTTAAGTGAATATATAACTAATTATTCTGTGAGTATTTCAAGCGTCTACCTGTTGCCGTTATCAATATCGAGCAGAAAAGAGCGAAAAAAATCACGTTTTTTGTTGATGATAAAATTATATAAAGTGGCAGTAGGTAAAGTGGGTGCGGTGGTGGTTTATTCGTCCAAGCAAGGTGCGGTGCATATAGATCGTAGCATGGATGACGTATATGTATGTGTCGCAGCTAAAAATAATTATTTTTTAAAATTTATCTGTAAAAACGAACTCCAAAGTCTTGAGCTTCGCGGCAAAATTTCCTGTCTTCCGGTATTCTATTGAATTCATTTTGGAGAGTATGCGCAAGAACTACTCGACCTCATTCCCCCAGATCCACTATAATTTCGGTCGTCAATACGCAGGAAAGGGTTCCACCTATTTTTTTAAAATATTCTGAGGTGGTACTATTATGATTAATTTTTGATAAGTATTTCGTAGCTTACATAGCTCATGGAACAGATGGCCGTTGGGCCAGTAAAGTTCTCGAGTGGCGACCGCGCACCGGAAAACGTAGTGTAGGCAGGCCTCCCACTCGGTGGACCTATGACCTGGTGAAGGTCGCGGCAAGCCGCTGGATGCGGGCAGTGCAGAACCGGTCTTCGTGGAAATCCTTGGGGGAGGATCCTTGATGTCTAGCAGTGGACGTCCTTAGACTGATATGATGATTTCCGACTTTTACATAGCTTAGCCAGTATCGAGTACAAGTCCTTTATACATTAAACGGGGCAGACGGACGGACAGATTAGGAATCTCGTTTTTCTCGGTGAAAAGAGGACCTATAGTTCCTACCACGGATAAGATAAATAAGTTCGGATTGGCAATAGTCACACTTTTATTTGAAAACCAGCGTCGCCGCCTGTCTCCCACCCATCAACTCCACTTTACAAGCAATAATAATACATACGAGTACACGAATTGCGCACACTAATAAACAAAACACACTTAGAACACAGGGCTGCAATTATGTCTCACACCATTTCGAGAGTCTGTACGTTACACGCAACCACACGCAAATAAAAAGTTTGAAAGCTTGCTTAGGTTAAGTATGATTATCTAATCATACATGTGGCGGCCTGCCCAGCGCACATTTCCAATCCAATCTTATCTGATCCGTGGTTCCTACAGATGTACTTTAGTACAAAATAATTACAAAAATCTGTTTTCCTTTAAAAATAATTGTTTTTTGTAAGTATACATTTGTAATCAAAACTCTTGGCTTGTATTATTGGTACCTGGCTAGTTATTTAAAATTAAAAAGGTGAATATTCTAAATTTAAATATTAAAAAATCCCGCCATTTTTTCATTCCTTTTTCTGTCTACTAAACCAGTGAAAGTAACGAAGAAATTTGTAACATTATTAAATATTTAGATATTATTTCAAAAAGATAAAAATGCAACGGATGCTAAGAATTTTACTTGTGCTTCCTAAGGACCTTATGTAGTATCAGTCAGTAGTAATAGCTTGGTTCAAGTGTTTTCAGTTTGCGAATTCTATCATACAAGATTGAAGCTCTCTTTGGTCTCTCTGTTTGAAACTGCACACAAAATACGAAGATTCTCTTCGACCTCATCATCATCATATCAGCCGAAAATCGTCCACTGCTGGACAAAGGCCTCCCCCAAGGATTTCCACGACGATCGGTCCTGCGCTGCCCGAATCCATCGGCTTCCCGCGATCTTTACCAGGTCGTCGTTCCACCGCGTGGGAGGCCTGCCTACACTACTTTTTCCAGTGCGCCGTCGCAACTTCAGAGCTTTACTGCCCCAACGACCATCTGTTCTACGAGCTATATGCCCTGCCCACTGCCACTTCAGTTTAGCGATTCTGTGAGCTATGTCGGTTACTTTGGTTCTCCTCTCTTCGACCTATTAGGTAACTTTAGTTATCTTATATTAGATGTCCACAATAACTCCAATAAAACGTGTATTTCAGATGCAAGTGATGATGCTGTGGACGACGTCATTACTGATAATGGTGCTCTGCGTACTGTCGATGTACCCAGTGATGCAGTCGGACCATACGTCGCAGGCGCTTGACAACTTCCTTAACGCATACATGAGATCGTTCTGGGCACTTGCACTCGGTTGGCTCATATTTGCCTGTGTTCATGGCTATGGAGGTAAATGTTTTTTTTTTCACGTTAAGGCACTTTGCACACGACGAGGCAGGTCAGGCTGGTCAAATTCGCCGCCAACCATAGCACAAAGGGAATCCAATACTACCAACGCACATGGAGGACAAAAAGACCGCGCCAACCGCGCCGCCTCCATGTGCGTTGGTAGTTTATGATTCCCTTTGTGCTATCGTTGGCGACAAAATTGACCGGCCCGCCCCGCCCCGTCGGGTGCAAAGAGCCTAAAAAGATACTGATTTAATAGAGGGATTATAAGAGATTAAAAGCATTCGGTGGCTCAACCGGTAACGACTCGGTCCTCCTAACTGGTCCAGAGTTCTACTCGTTATCCGGACGCCCGATGTATCAATGAGTTTTTCAACACTTACGTATTTATATATGTAGTTACCGATTGCTTTAACGGTGAAGGAAATAATCTTAACCCTTTGGCTCGCTGGACACCTGCACATCTGATTCCAGATGTGTAAGTAGGTCGCGTTGTACGCGTTCTTAGGTGTAAATCTAAATGCCGTACACTTGACCGTGGGTGATGTTAAGTGCAACACCAGGCAACTTGTGCGGCACAATAAGAAAGAAGAAGAGCGAAAGAATAAATAGAGGGATTGAGAAAAAAAGCATGTGAAATGAGATAAATAAAAGGAGGCAAAATAATAGAAGATATAGTAGAGTGTGGAGTAGCAAAATAATGACCAGCACTGAGGGAACTGTAAAAATACTATTTTAGGTTAATTTATTTAACATCTCATCGGAACAATGGATTGTTGTGATTTTTTGCACAAACATGGTTGAGGGGGTGGTAAATGACATTATTTACTAATTAGCATAATATCCTGACATAGTTCCTAAAGGATCTGGGGAAAACTAATTTCCACGCTCGCGCACGTCGGCGTCGCAACGGACCAAGGGATTGAAGTGATTTTTTGTAAAGAATATTTTGAAGTACAACATGTCAATACAAAATAAACATAATTACAAAAATGACAAAACCCCTGCTATAGGCACTAATCGCCCAGAATCGTAACCCGGTGGAAAAGTGCCCATCACGCTGGCTGCGTTTGCACGTTGAATTGCCAGTGAGATGCGCTGCACCAGGTACTACTCGACAGTAACTAGTATCTCATCTGTGACGAGGGTCAGAGTAAGTAAAGCTAGTTTATACAATATTATATTCTATTCTTTGATTAAAGGGCCCATCAACTGGTTCCTGTCGCTTGGCGCATGGAAGCTTCTTGCTCGAATGTCGTACGCGATGTACATGGTGCATGTGCCGCTTATAATGGTAGCTAATGGAAGCTGGGTCAAGACACACTACTTCACCCCCGGCGAATCTGTGAGTAACCAACTGCACTAAAACTTAACCGGTCTATATTGGCCAGTTGAGTAAAAATGACACGGGATCAATAAGAATCTCGACACGATACCTCGCTCGCCAAAATCCATCAAGCCGTTTAGGCTACAAAAAGTACCAAAAAAATTAATAAATAAACATTCATACATACATACATACAAACACTCGAAAAACATAACCCTCCTTCTGACCCAGTCGATACGTGTCGTGTCATTATTCTAGTTGCTAATAGATCTTTAACAAGCCATAAAAGTCCCCACTTCTGGAACAGGCGTCTCATCCCAAACTGAGAAGATTAGACTGTAAAGTACTCCACACATGAGTTCAGTCCAGATTGGTGAAAATTGTAGGGCTAGTGACAAACCCCTCTGTCAGTATCTTACAGGGCTTGACGACTGACAGCAACCGCCACCAATGGCTTAACGTTAAATACGGTTCAGGGAAGCAATGGCTGACTCTCGCGTTATGCTCGTGACAGGGTGCTATCCGTGTGAACTGGCCTACTCTTGTCGAAGGGATTAATGACATCAAAACGATTTTAATGTGTTACTTTGTTCTCATGTTTTATTGACATAATTTGTTTTGGTTTATTTTTTATTTTTTACAAAATTTTGTGACTATCGGAAATTTTGAATAAACATCTTGAATCTTGAAGCTGCCTTGCATATCACGAAAACACTTAAAAAAATACCACTAAATGTCAAACCCATTCAAGTAATGACCGACTGACCGTGTTTCAGGTCAGTTAACCTTCGTGATCGGACACAATCACGAAAGACGCTCTGAGCTACAACCACTTCAAACAACCGCAGAAGTTATTGATAATAGGATTTTACCTCTGAAATTGCCATTTGGATGAAAAAACTTTATGTAGATATTTTTTTCATACAATATTTGAATTTAAAAAAAAGTTACATATTGGCTGAAATCATATTGCACGACCAAATATATGTTTATTCGTAATACATGTCAATTCAATAGCTCCAACCATTTGTGAGTAAAATGCAAGTTTCAATTTCATTTGCAGGAGAACCATACAAAAACGATTTTTTCGAGACCAACAGGTTACTATGTAATAGATAAATATAAGCAACTCTGACATGCAAAGTTTCATCAAAATCGTTAAAAACGTTTTTTTTTAAAACTGTTTTCGTTGTTTTTTAAAACAGCTTTTCTTCGGTTTGACGCTACGAAGAAACTTATGTTAATCACTCGACGAAATAATTTAAAGTCTAGCTCGAAATTTATTCTCAATCCGATTAAAGATATAGCCTCCAGAGCCAAGCGTGACATACGGACGCACGAACGGAATTGAGATATTAGATTTTTCGGTATGTGTAAGTAACAATACTTCCTCTTCCTACGACGTACGCACCGTACTAAGGGGTTGAGAAAATAAAAATATGCTATGAAAACGTAGTTTGTTCTCTAAATAGCAATAAAGACTGTTAGAAATTAAATGTTTTCACAGTTAAAAGCTGAAATAAAATGAAAAAAAAAACAAGTCATACCTGGGGATTTTTAGTTAAGGCGAAATGTTGATTGGAACAGTTGTCTGTCTTTTTCCTACTTAAAACTTGTCTCTGTCTTTTTCCTACTCTGCATTTGGAATGTAGCATATTCTTTAACGTAACCCACAGTTAACTTGCAAAAAGAAATTATCCTTTACGCAAGCAGGTTAGGCGGTGAGCCATTGATTGGAACAGTTGTCTCTTTTCTTTTTCTTTACGTTTGAAGAGTAAAGAAAAAAACCACACTTTTTCAATGGTTTTTCGTTTCAATCAAAAACTACTATGAAAGTATAAAAAATAATAATATTACTCACTTTGTATTATCATAACAAATATTGTTGTATATATTTTAAAATTTATACTTCAAAATATTAGTCAAAACTAAAGTTGAAAACGGTGTAGACCTATCTTTGGGACTTTTTCTATATCGAGCCAAAACTGCTCATTCGTGTTTCTAATAGCTTTTGACTCAGGGAACATCATCAACAATAAGGGATAGTTTTTCAACCTTAGGTTTTATATCATTTAGGAGAAATTGACGTTAAAAATAACCTGTAATATTACCGCCTTAACCCGATTCCACCGTAGGCATCATCATCGTAGTCATCCTGTGAGATTATGACTTTCGATGTTAGATAAAATCTACAGCACTACCTACATTATCATCTCACTATAGGTGAAAAAATGGTAAAAATAAAATCATCATCATCATATCAGCCGAAGGGCGTCCACTGCTGCACAAAGGCCTCCCTCAAGGATTTCCACGACGACCGGTTCCGCGCATCCCGCATCCAGCGGCTTCCCGCGACGTTCACAAGGTCGTCGGTCTACCGCGTGGGAGGCCTGCCTACACTACGTTTTCCGGTGTGCGGTCGCAACTCGAGAACTTTAATGCCCCAACGGCAATCCGTTCTACGAGCTTTGTGAAAAAAAAAATGATAATATGTTAATAATTGTTTCGCAGATATACCGTTTCGCTTCGGACCTGCTGCTAACGTTTTTGGCGGCTTTTATCCTATGCGTCACTATCGATGCTCCCTTCTCTACGTTGCAGAAATTGATGAACGGAGGAGGTAATTAACAGAATCCTTACTTATAATATTATAAATGTGAAAATGTATTTGTTTGTTACCTTTTCATGCTTCAGCGCCTTGACCAATCTTAATGAAATTTGCCATGCAGGTAGCCTGTGTCACGAGGAAGGACATAGGCTACTTTTTGTTTCGTAAAAATAGCATAGCCCGATGCAGTTCCTGAGGGAACTGAAAAAATACTCTTTTTTGAGTTAATTTCCTTAACATCGCATCGGAACAATGAATTGTTGTGTTTTTTTGCACAGAGATGGTTGAGGGGGTGGAAAACGATATGATTTACTAATAAGCATATCCTGACATAGTTCCCGATGAATCTAGAAAAGAATCAAAGTCATTAAAACTATGTCCACGCAAGCGAAGCCGCGGGCAAAAGCTAGTTTATTATAAAGTTGACTTTAGACAGTCCCGGCGGTCTAGTGGTCAGTTTCTGCTAACGAGTACTTGGAAGAATCACGGGTACGATCTCCACCCAGGACAAATATTCGTGCGGTGAACAAGTTCGTTGCCTTGTCTGGGCACACCCCGGACACTTGATACAACGAGCGAGAAATAATATTTCTAAAAACAAATGACGGAGCAAACTAAAATACGGCGAAATCCTATACATTAGAGAACTAATCTATAACCAATCTGTATCCATGTGGGTGTCGAGGGGGTGAGGTAAGAATCTAGAGAGCGGCAGGGAGTGTCCATAATGTATGTTAGTACTTATACATGTACCTTGGTGTGGGTGTTCAATATCTATTAATGTATGTATTTAATTAAAAAAAAACGTATACCATTTGGAAAATAAATCGGTATTTAGTTCTCATTTGTCATCTAATGTATTCGTCCCTGTTAATCTCAAGGTGCAGTGAGCAGGGGATGTGAAAAAATCCCTGTTAGACAAACTAAAAAATTGTGTTGACACAGGAACGTGAAAAGACCTCAGCCCTATAACGAAAAAAAATGACCGGTGACTTGAACAACATATTATATTTAAGATACTGATATACATTTTCTTGTACATATTCCGGTTACCATAAAATGAAAATGGGCGTGGCAACACGTGGAACTGCTTTAAAATACGAAAAAGAACTCTCTCTATATTATAGCTATGTCACGAAAACGCAATCCAATCTCTGTTTCCTCGTAAACAGAAAGGGTACAAAGATGATGAAGAAAAAAATTCGGGCGTAAAAAACAGCGTGAAACGTGACTACGCGTAAACTGGGTGGGATTTTCGTTCATAAAATATTTAAGATTTCGATAACGTTGAAACTTTTATTTTAGGGAGAAGACCTCGACAGCAGAAGGCGGCGCCAGTGGAACCATCTCAACCGGTGAACGACGATATTATGAAGACAGCACTTTAGATTTTTACATCCTTTTTATTCCTAAATAAACAATAGGGTAAAGAGCGCTTAAAATTGTGCCTGTCAATCTGTTCATATGCCGGAAGGCTCTGTAAATTATCTATGTTTGTATATTTCATTTAAAATAACAAAGCCACATTCTACTTGAGACGGTAGGACATACAGTATAGGTATTTGGAACTTCGAAATGGCCAAGCCTGTAAACAAATATGTTGGCTAACACTGTCGTTTCTTCTAAACCGAGATAGATAAATAAAACTTTATTTCACTAAAAAGGCACAATACATTTTAACAATAAACAAACAAATAAATGAAACTTAATGACAAATATTACTAGTTTATATAAATAATATGAAACAGTGTCAGTGGTGCCAAGTTAGTGCAACTGGTCCAGGCTCAGCATAAATGTTGTGGGTCGCAGAACTCACAACGCTGTTTTTCAGCCAAAACCAAGAAAAACGTACACGCACCTCAGTGGTCAACAACATAGTTATGAAAAAAAAATATATATAAGAAAATTTGTGCATTTATACCTGTGATAGGTAGCAGGATGAAATTTTCACGGAATATTATAATAAATCATTTTTTTTTATTCGCAATTGGTAAGCCCTTAGTATGATCTCACCTGATGGTAAGTGACGATGATGCCGAGGATAGAAACGGGCTTACCAAGATTCCCTACAGCAATGGAGAACTGGCTATCTTATCTTCAAGCCGCAACACATCAATATTGTTAACACTGGTGTTTGGCGGCAAGACTTAGATAAGGCAATGGTAGATAGCCAGGCGGGCTATGAAAATGCCCTACCACTAACCAAACCGAGTCTTACAAGTTTACCCCACCAGGAGTCAAACCCGCGACCTTCTGGTGTGAAGCGAATGGACTAACCATTACGCCACGGAGTTGGTTAAATAATGCAAACTAATTAAGTAAAAAATAAGGGGGTGACAATACAAGAAACATGTTTTTTTAAAGATTTTTTCATCTATCGTAAATACTGTTACATAGAAGCCTGAACTTGATGTGATCATAAAAATTATACTAAAGCAAAATATCAAATAATGCGAATTGACCAAGTGTGAGTCGTACTCAAATAAAAAGTCCGAACTGAATGGAGAAAAAATATTTTTTCTGTTGCTCGCGTTGATGTTATTAAAAGGTATCGTTTTTATAAGAACTGTTACAACCACGCAACCTTATTATTATTCATCTGGTAACAATCGCAAGATTTATTTTTTCCCATAGTTTTTGACACACAATATTAAGAAATTTAAAAATTAGTAAATTACGGCATGAAACTGCAAAGTAAAGAAGAACATTGCATACCATTTTCAAAATGACAAAAAATAAGAAAAAAGTATTTTGTTCTTAATAAATAGTCCAGTTAGTGTTCCTGCAAATAAATGGATTTCTTGTAATTTAATAAGTAATTAAAAAAATAAACATATACACTATTTTGACACTATTAAAATTAAACAGGAAAGACATTGTAATATTCTACAACGTTAACAAAGCACGTTTAAAATGTATTTTTCTACTCCCATTTGGTAATTTGCTTAATACATAAGTACCCTAAAATCATATCACAAAAGTATTCATTGCTTCGTTTTTGCAATGATCATTTTAAAACGAGACAACTGAAGTTTAAAAATATTTTTTATGGCTTTGGCTACAACAATTTAATATATTATGATTATGAATTTTTTTTTATGTATTTTGTGCAAGATGCCAAGACCATTTAAAAAAGCACGCGTACCTGCGCAATGGCTAAACATCACGTGTGATTAGGCTTTAGGGATGAATTTTTGACGCTTTAAAATTTTATTTTATTTATTTCATGGTCATAGAAAAAGTATTGTATGCCACTGCACGCAATTAGCCATTACTAGGCAGTGGCATAAATAACTATTGTACAATTAATTCTGGGGATTAAATAACAACATCTTCCTATTTTTTATCGTTCCTTATTCTATAACAACCACTAGAAGTTATTAAGGAATAAAAATGATATATTTACCGATAACAGTAACGTCTGGAGAGACATTTTATGGCATGTTTATTTTTACTCTAAATTTGACCGGTTGTTTTACAGTAAATCCTTAAATTCAAGTGTTAATTCAGTAAAAAATGAGACAGTAAAAATTTAACATAGCAGCTCTTATTGTTAAGATGATTATGAACTTGCGACTTTTCATACAAAAGGCGATAGCGATTTTCACCTCATAGAAGTTACCCGTTTTTTTACTAATTTATAATTTATCAAAAATTTTAAAAATGAAATCTATAAACCTAGTCTTCGTTCTGACTGAACACTTATCAAAAATTGCTCAAAATCGGTTAACTTTTAGATATGAAAATCGCTATCGAAGTCTATATGAAAAATCAATTTATTAAATTATTTAATTTTAATTTAATCTTATTATTTTTTGCCGTAGGTTCACAATCCTTTTAAGAGAGTTGTGAATCTGCGACTTTTCATACAAACGGCTTTAACGATTTTCACCTCTTTTAAATTACTGTTTTTAAATAAACAAAAAAATTATTTTCTATTAAATTGAAATTAGTTTTGTATGAGCCTAGCTTTTGTTCTGACTGACAACATATACAAAATTGGTCCAAATCGGTTAACATTTAAGAGGTGAAAATCGTTAACGCCGTTTGTATGAATAGTCGCAGCTTCACAATCCTCTTAAGTTTTAAATGGAATTTGGCCCTGGAATTTAAAATACAGTGTAAATTGCAGTGGCAAAATTTTGGGTGCTTACCTACTAGATATCTAATGAGTATTAAAATCTATGTAATCTGTGTACACAAGTCAGTGTGACAATAAATGCAAAGTTAATTAAGGATATTTAAGGTAAATTTTTTATACTTTTTTTATGTTTTTCTTTTTAATACCTATTTATCAATAGCAAGACTGATTCTTCTGTGTAAGAAATGTTTTAAATTAATTAGTATTTACGAATTATTATTTTTATGGTGTACTATAAGTGTAAATAAATAAATAAATAATTGGTGTTGAAGATGAATTTATTGTAAATAATGAATATTTTGTGCAAAGATACGAATTTTTTTTTTTTATATGCATGGTGTTAGTTTAAACACCTGCAACCTTGAAACTTTCGCTTAGTAACTTATAATGAGAAAATATTGTAATGTTTAAAAAAAATACAGATACTTTTTGTAGGTTTTTTTAGCATTTTTAGTTGTCAATCGCAAGAAAATTCAAATACACAATATGCAGTCTATGCGCCCAAGTCTCCAGGTCAACGACCCCCTGCCAGCCAAAACAAAACTAAAAGAGGTTTGTAGGCTAGCATTGTTTAACCGCCCCCTTGGCTTAATGGTTAGTCCATTCGCTTCACACCAGGACGTTGCGGGTTCGATTCCCGGGGGGGTCAACTTGTAAGTCTTGTCTGTTTGGAGGCAGGTCACCGCAGGTCAGCGGCGGTCGCGGTCGTAGGCGCGCACGCCGCCCCACCCTTCCGCACCCCGTCTCACCCTTCCGCACCCCGTCTCTTGCCAAGAGGCTTCATGGCGGGTCACGAGTCAAGGGTTCATTCGCCTAGGCACGGCCTACATGCATAATGAAGCACTATTAAGAATATTACTGTCAAAAAAAAATTTTTAGGGGTACAATTTTACCAGTTACAAGAATGCAGGTGATTAACCTAACACACTGTATAAGGTCCTAATTTATTAGGCACCATCCTTTTTCACACAGCGTCTACTACTGATACTGAACAACTTTCCCCGAGAAACCCATAGTCAAATCGCAAAAAAAAAATTTGGACTTCCCATGCTAAGTCAATCAGCTGATAGGCCAACTTAGTATGGGAAGTCCAAAAATTTTTTTGCGTTTTGACTATGGGTTCCTTTGGGAAAGTTGTTCAGTATCAGGATAGACGCTGTGTTTGAAAGGACGGTAAGTAATAAATTAGGACCTTGTATATACAATGTAAAATAATATTTATCATCATCGTATCAGCTGAAGGACGTCCACTGCTGGACATAGGCTTCCTTCAAGGATTTGCACGTCGACCGAATCTGCGCTACCCGCATCCAGCGGCTTCCCGCGACGTTCACCAGGCCATCGATCCACCGAGTGGGAGGCCTGCCTACGCTACATTTTACGGTGCGCGGTCGCCACTCGAGAACTTGACTGCCCCAACGGCCATTTGTTCTACGTAATATGTGCCCCGCCATCTGCCACTTAAGTTTGGCAATTCTGATAGTTTTGTCGGTTACTTTGGTTCTCCTACGGATCTCCTCGTTTCTGATTCGATCACGCAGAGAAACTCCGAGCATAGCACGCTCCGTTGGCCTTTGGGTGACCTTGAGTCTTTTTATGAGGCCCATAGTAAGCGACCATGTCTCAGTTTCGTATGTCATCGCTGGCAACACACACTGGTCGAAGACCTTGGTATTAAGACACTGCGGTATTTGGGACGTGAAGATATTGCGAAGCTTCCCGAACGCTGTCCAACCGAGTTGGATTCGACGAAGGATCTGTTTATTGAAGTTGGACCTACTTACCTAATATTAATAAATAATAATAAATACAATACTAAAAATTATATTAATAAATAGTTATTTTAACTTAAAGTGGTTTTGTATGGTACACCGAAAGCAAATTGTTTGGAAAAAAAAACCTATTAAAATTACCAGACGAAAAAAGTTACAATTTTGTAATGACTGTCACGATTATGTAACATTGAGTAATTTCGCTAAATATCGGTTTTTATAATTTTGAACAAAAAAAAAAACAACTTCAAACAGAAAACTAAGGTTTCCCTCGCTCTATCTGGGACGCCATCATTAGATCCTGGTTTCCTTATAATGGTACCACCTTTGGGATATCTCCTTTCTAACAAAAAAAGAATCATCAAAATCGGTTCATAAACGACGAAGTTATCCGCGAACACACATAAAAATACGGTCGAATTGAGAAACCTCCTCCTTTTTTGAAGTCGGTTAAAAAATATAAAACTAATATAATAACATTGAACTTCTCATACAAATTTGGTTGGTTTTTCGATATAAGCAAAGCTGTAGAACAAAAGTTGTTCCTATTCATAAGTACAAGCCCTTTTTACCCGATTGCGCCAGAAGAAGGGTTATGTTTTTAAAGTGTATGTGTGTACGTTTATTTACTTCTTTGGCACGTTCTGTAGCCTAAACGGCTTGGTGGATTGGGGAACGCTATGTGTCGTTAGATTCGTCTTGATCCCGTGAGTGACATAGGATACATTTTTACCCCATTGGCAAAAAAAGAGAGGTTTAGTTTTTAAGCAGTCGGGTTTTTGCGTTTTAATTAATTCGTGTAGTTATTACACGACTGCTCACAAAAAAAGAATGTATTGTTTTCATGTCTAATGTATGTATGTATAAAAACACGTGGTTCAATAAGTCCCGAATCTAAATTCTGAAACAAAGTTTTTTTGATAAACTTATTTTTTAATCATCAACGTAGTCTCCTTCAACTGCGATACCGTCTTTTTTATTCCATGTGTGTGTGTGTGTGTGTGTGTGTGTGTGTGTGTGTGTGTGTGTGTGTGTGTGTGTGTGTGTGTGTACAACGATTTATCTTTGGCTTCAAAATAAGCCTCCGCTGCTGCAATTACTGCATCATTTGAGTCAAATTTCTTACCTAAGATAATTTTCTTTAGGTCTGCAAACAGCCAGTAATCACTGGCAGCCAGATCTACAGAATTAGGTGGATGGGGAAGTAATCCGAATCCCAATTTGATGGGCTATAGTTACCATGGACTTTTGATACGGCACATTGTCCTAGTGAAAGATCACTTGTTTTCTTCATTTCTGGCCGTTTTTCCGCGATTTCTTACTTAAATCGCTCCGATAATCCCATGTCATAATTGCTATTTATCTTTGCCGCTTATTGTAGTCGATGAAGTTAAGTGAATTCCAAAATACAGAGGCCATAAACCTTTCAGGCAGATTTTTGTCTTAGGCCGCTGCGGAAGGCTTTCACCGGCCGCTCTCCAATTTCTGACTGCCGATCGTATCTTTGATTGAAATAGTGAATCCATGTTTCATCTATTGTAACATACCGACGTAAAAATCCTTTTTATTTATGTTAAACAGCGCCAAACAGGGCTCTGAATCATTGATACGTTGCTTTCTGCTTATGATCACTTCTTAGAAAACGCGTCACCTATTTGGAAAAAAACTTTATCATGGCCAAATTTGGATGTAATATAGTGAAAACACTACCACTAAGAATCATTTCTATCTCAGCTATCTCGTGAAATTTTATTCCTAATTTTTTCCTTCACGATTTTCAGGACCATACGACTATGCTACTTGTATATATAAGGGTAGGTAGATAGGTTACATGCGCCCGAAAACTGAAGCAATTAAAAATTTGCCAATTTTTCATTTTAATTACAATACGTCATGTTACACGAACGTATTGTAATTAAAATGAAATATTTTACAAGGAGAAGAGTTTAGGAAAACAGGACAATTCTCCATCCCGATGATTTTTTTGGGGGCACCGGGACGGAGATCCGAAAAAAGGGACGTATGGTCGCTTTATGCTTAACCCATCTATGGAACTCTAAAAAAACAAAGACACGAGAAAATAAAAAAACTGGCGTAGATGCGCCCTTATGTGGCTAATACAGCCAGTAATAAAGAAGTCATTGATCTATAGTTACAAATCTCTGCATACGACCACGTTTAAAATCGGCACACCACCGACAAATGGTTGGTTTAGACGGAGCAGATTCCGGATAATACTAATATCCCGAAAGGGATTAGTCCGCCTTTGCTAAATGTATATTTTTTTTCTAAATATTTAATGTATTTGTTTTAAAAGCAATAAAGAGTTTACAAACAAACAAACAAACAATACTTTATAAGTCACTGCTGAGCTTCAACTGTATTTTTTCCATTAAAAAACAATGTTTTATCAAAACACGAAACTTGTTGAGTTTTTATTTTTTACGAAATTACAAAAGTAGCGTCGTCACTCAAATGTATGTAACTCAATATTTTATTGTTCGATTTTCAATAAAATATACACATCATTTGATGGCCAGTACTTTCTAAAAATCAAAAGAGTTTTTACTAATGCGCCTTCTCCAAGATAGTTTAGGGACTTACTGAACGATCTAGTCTGTTTGTTTAATCGACGATTTCTCCTAAACGGCTAGATGGATTTTAAAGTGCTTGTTATAGTTAGAGTCATCTTAATCCAGTAGGTGGAGTAGGATACGTTTTACCAGACTTCCCATAAAAACAGGGGTTATTCGGTTTTTATGCAGTCGTGTTTTAAATATTTTTTTTAAAATTTAAATGATTAAATATACAGTTATATTTCCCAAACACTCTGTATAAGAGTAAACATAATAAGTGATAGAAGCGTCGCTATCTTACCAGTTGTCATGACGAATATAGGTATCTCGTTGCTTGCACAGGGATCCCACTATCTGGCTTCCTGACACTGTACGAATGCGTATCTCTGAATTCTTAGCAAGCCATAGTTCGGTTTGTTTTAATATTAGGCGCCATAATTTTGAGTAAATAAAACAAAACTTTTAAACACAAGTCATTCGGTAAGCAGTTATTGTATTGATTGCTGTGGTGGAGTCACAATCTTAGAAGGAAAAGTCATACTAACTCCTCTTTTCTGTCGTGGAGTGAAGTGAATTTGGCATTTTCCAACCGAAATGGAGAAGGATAAACACCGTATATCCATTAGTAATAAATTTTCTGAAAAATGCGACAAGATCCAGGATTATGATGTAAAGTTAAAAAGTAAGTAACTAATTAGTAATTAATTAGATAAGTTTATTAAGAGAAGTGTATACACACATAGTTAGGTTTTTATTTGAATACTACGGCTCCGCACGCGTTTCTCTAAAGTTCCGTAGGTACCACATAAGATAAAAAGGAACCAATTTGGGATTACTCGTGTGTCAGTAAGTTCGTCTGTCACTGACAATTTTCTACGAAACTACTTGACCGATTGAGTTATAATTTGGTACACGTTTGTAAATCGGTAATCCAAAGACGGATGGGTAACGTAAATAAAATAATTTTAAACATTGGGGTCACTTTTGGGGGGTAAATTTGAAAACTAAAAAATAATGTTTTGCAAACTAAATTGTGTGACATAATAAATGAAAGGACTTATTGTGAGAATCTCAATATTATGTTAAAGTTACATAAGAAAATAGGCAAGAATTGACAATTTTCCCTTCTTATCTCCAAAACTACTAACCTTAAATTTTGATAAAAATCACAGTATATGAGGTTGAATGTATAGGTTAAAGGAAAAGCTATGAGAAAATCTAAAGTCCTTCTCTTCTCACAGGAAAAATGAAAAAACAAAGTCCAGAATATATAGATCCCAATTTACCTACAGCTAAGTATGTACTGATAGATTTTGTTCTGTTGGTATTTAAGGTTTTGGTGCGAAACCCTTTTTTTGTGACCCCGAGTTGTACTTGGCCGATTTTTACCACAGGATCACCCGCTGGGCTAATATGAAGATTCCCTGAAAATTTAATCAATATCGCTCTAGCCGTTTTGGAGTACATAGGGATCTACATACATGCATACATGATCGAATTTTATTTATATATAGATTAATCAATGAAATCCTTGGAATTTTCGTTAAAATGTTCTAGAAACTGATATCAGTGTTTGTTGTTTACCAGATTTTCATAAAAATCTGTTATTTTTTTACGGAAATCTAACAAACCAAGAACACAGATATAAGTTTCTACAACATTTAAAAAAAATAAATGTTTTTATCTTGTGTAACAGTAGATGTGTGCAGGCGTATGTATGTTTCGTATTGACTCCAAAACGGCTGGAGTGAGTTGAACTTTTATGGGAATATTAATAATATTAGATTTTTGAATATAAATAATAATAGATTAGCCCAGCGTGTGATCCTGTGAAGTTTGGAAGAGTCCGAAAAAAATAAGCGGGTGGAGTCGCGGGGCGGAATGCTAGTATTCAAAGAATATCCAAACAACGTTTGTATGGAGCGCGTTTGGGATACACTCCTCTTAAGATTCAGTATTTGAATCTAGTCAGAATATGATTCGAATTTGTAATGAGTTTAATTTGTTTTTTGATTGGATTGAACGACTTTATTGAGATTTGCGATCAGCTGATCAAATAATGGTAATGTAACTTGATTGGGAAGATCTGATAATATTTCTTGCGATGTGATTTGAATTGATTGTCCGTTTATAGGCTTATTTAAATTTTCCACCAAATAAAGATGGATGTTTAAATACTAGTCATACATAACTTACATTTTAATTAATTTCTATATCTATGTGTTAAAATTAACACGTAGGCAAGCCAGGTTGTCGAGCTCGCGCATCGAGGGTTCCGTACCACCAAAATACATTTTTTAAATTTATAATTACATGGTTACAAAACATTATGCGGTATTGTTAAGGCGAGTTATGGATAGGAAAAGTTTTCTCTGTCTTTTTCTTTACGTGTAGAGAGTAAAGAAAATAACCACAATTTTTACATTTTTTCAATGGTTTTTCGTTTCAATCAAAAACTACAATGAAAATATTAAAAATAATAACATTACTCACTTTGTAATATCATAACAAATATTTTTCTATATTTTTTAAAATTTATACTTCTAAATATTAGTCATAACTTGAGTTGAAAGTGTTTCTAATAGCTTTTGACTTTAAGAAATATTATCAACAATAAGGGTTTTTTTTTCAACCTTGGGTTTTCTATCGTTTAGAGGAGTAATTGACGTCAAATATTACCGCCTTAAACTTAATTAAGTTTTGTTTCAATACCATTATCCAGTCACGCATGCATTGTCATTAAATAATTAATACACTAAAAGTATTATTGACATATATTTGTGTAGTGTGTTTACAAAAAAAAAGTTTTTCAAGCGACTTCCAAAAAGGACGAGGTTCTCAATTCGTCTGTATGTTTTTTTTTTTTATGTTTGTTACCTCAGAAATTTTGACTGGGTGAACTTATTTTTATAATTCTTTTTTATTTGAAAGCTAGTGCTTTCCGTGTGGTCCCATATAAATTTTATCAAAATCGGTGTAGTACTTTAGTAGAAAATTAACAAAACCAAAAATAATAATGCAAAAATGTACTAATTTGTTGCGATGGAAGTCGGTTTTTTAACGTGTTTAGCGTTTTTTTTTGGGTTCCATACCTCAAAACGTAAAAATGGAACCATTATAGGATCACTCGTGTGTCTGTCCGTCCGTCTGTCACAGGCGATTTGGTCGGTAACTACTGGACCGATGGAATTGAAATTTGGCACACATATGTAAGGGGACCCAAAAACAGAAACGTAAATAAATGAACTTTAAACTTGGGGGCCATAACATGTTTTTTAAATTATGTTTTTTTCTATTTTGACGTCGCATTCTTACCCTCGTTATATCACTTTTTATTTAATTAAATCTCTACTAATATTATAAATGCGAAAGTAACTCTGTCTGTCTGTCTGTTACGCTTTCCCCCTTAAACCTCTCAACCGATTTTGATGAAATTTGGCACAGACAATCTTTAGACCCTGAAAAAGGACATAGGCTACCTGAGTCTCCACGCTCACGAGCCGATTGCGGCTCGCGCACTGCGCACACTCGAAAAGTTATAGAAACGTTGTCCACGCGGGTGAAGCCGCGGGAAACAGCTAGTAAAATATAATATACAAAAAGTAAAAAGGGTACCTATATTGATAATATGGGGGTAAGAATGCGACGTCAGAATGGAAAAAAACATTAAAACATTCATTATATTAAAAAAAAAAAATACGTGAACTCTAAATCTACCCTCTATTTCGTTTTTTTTTCATCGTTTCAGCAGTAACGTCGCGAGTCGGAGGGCGCGTCGACGTTGCAGTAGTAACCAGTTACGTCTTCGCGGCCCCGAATTTTTTTAATGAAATAGAAAAAGCTTCTCTCTCTATCATTTTAATTTGATCTTCTAGAGTATGGCATCGGTATCCGGCATCTGCAGATGATGTGCATGTGCTTGGTCTGCACCACTCTGTTCGTGGTGCGCTGCAGCATGGGAGTCGCTGTACTGGCCATGACTGACACGAGCAGGCTGAACAGCACTAACATTACAGTATGTATGAGCAAAGAATAAAGACTATTTGTTACGTAAAAGAAGGTTTACTCCGCAAAATCATTTTAATGAATGGCGACTCTTGCTACGACGCAATAAAGTGCAAATTCAGGTCGCACAACGCTAATTACTTACAGTTGTATTCACCTACAAGTTGCCTCTCTTTCTATCGCGTAACTTTTATCTCTTCTGACTACTGAATTTGCACCTTGCAAGGGGCCGCGCGGCTTGGCGCGGCGTAGGTACATTGTTGACATTTTCATACCTACAGCGCAGAGTGCGACAGGTCTGGTATGAGTAAAGTTCGTTTGCTGAATTAACTGTACCAATTGAGCCGCCCGCCGCGCCGCCGACGTTATCGGCCGCGATTGAACTCAAGGCAGCCCCTTTGACGGAGTGTTTGACCCGAGCCGGCAGCGTGCTAAGCCTTGAACCCTTTTGTGTTGTGAAAATAAAATAAAATACTGTGTGCTGTGTGTAAAATACTATTATTGTATTATTAGCTGCGCCTAGCTACCGCTGAGTGTTCGACACTATAGGTGTAGAGAAAAGAGACTAGTAAATAATTATATATGTCTCTGACATAATTAGGGGCCTCAAAATGCTTAGTGCTTATAGGTCTATAGGCAAAATACATACCTTAGTAATAGATCGTCGGTGAGTCATTGGTCATTAGCTGTTTTTAGTTTAATGATACGAATGATACGAATTATGCCATCTGCCCCTGTGAAAACATTAGTTACTCGTGTCATTGGCCGTTGCAATGGTGATGCATTTTGCTCTCTTATTATAACTAGAGAACCTATCTTTACATTGGGCATGGCATTGTGCTATTTAGGACGATTTTGCAACGTCGTTAGATAATTATTTTCCAGAATTTTCAGAATGTTTGCTTCATATTAACTCATTAACATTTAGTCATTAACTCCTGAAATACAGGTTTCTACCTAGTTTAGGAGTTAAGGTTCACAGTTTTTGTAATCTTTCTCTTGTACAATAAAGATTTTTTTTTTTAATATTGGAATAAATTGACCAGAACTTTAATAAGTTGGTTGGAGTGTTACTGACGTCTTGTTCTGGATAGCAATTTAGTGGTTCACCAGTAAGAAAGTGATTTATCGAAGCTTGTGTTAAGTTATTCCCAATGGATAGTAATGATATTTTTTGTATCAAAACAAATCAAACATATTTTATTTTCAGATCAAAAAATGTATTCTTATCTTCCTTTTAAATACCCATATGACCTAGTGAGGAAACGGACTTTACCCCCAAATTAAAATTATTTCAAGCGAACAATATAAATAATCAAATTAATGTCTTTCCTTATAAACAAATTAGTTATACGTTTACAACGTTATTTTATGTATTATAACACATCTGAATAGTCTAAAAAAATAAATTAGGTTGTTAGTAAGGTTGATACTGTTTTGAATTCGTAAGTTTTTAAATATTAGGTTTGGTAACACTATAAAGCGCATCTCATGTCGTGCTCCACGCCACGTTCAGACGGTTTCTAGTCTTTGTCTTTAATATTACTAAGGTTGAGACTCGGTCGGTCGCCCTTTTTTTGTTACGCCATTGGTCGCGTGGGGTAGAGATTTTAAATATTTTTATTTTTTTTATTATTTATTTATTTATACATTTTTAGTAGCATTATAAAGTTTTAAATTATAGCCAAAGTGTGGTTTTAAATCACTTTATATATGAAAAAATAAAAAGGGTTCCGTATCTCAAAATAAAAAAGAACCCTTATAAGATCTGTCTGTACATCAGGACCCCTTTTCTCAGGTACGCGTGGAGGTATCAGGTTGAAATAAATATCAAATACTAAGTCTTAGGCAGCCGTAAATAAATCAAACTTTTAAGTCAAAGCAATCAAATAATTTTTAAAAAACCTATAAACTTGTAGGTAGATACAAGCAAAAATTGGATTATTTTTTTACTTATTTTGTATTTTTCTCAGCGTACCCTTTCATTTGATACCCATTTCAAACCCCGGATACTGCATACAAACGGTCGTGAAATGAGATTTCTAAAAACAAATGACGGAGCAATCATAATCGCGGCGAAATCCCATACGTTCGAGAACCAAACTACAACCAATATCAATCTGCAGGACGAGGGGGTGAGGTCGCAATCTAGAGGGCGGCAGGGAGTGTCCATACTGTATGTTAGTACTTATATATATATATACTTTGCCCATATCATGGCGGTGCATAAACAAGCTTATCCGCCATCTTTGGGAGCCCATCATATCACTTAGCTAACCATGCATTGTTCTCCAAAATTAATGTAAACAAAATTTCAGCTCAATCGGAAACGGGGAGTGAATCTAATTTAGCTTCCAAGATTTGTCACAAAATAACTAACTGTCAGACCTACTAAATCGGCAAGCTAATATATAAAGCTTGTAAAGATACGACCCGGCCATTTATGCCGGATATTTTGAACCTCTCAAGTAGAGATGAGCCAAGTACAAGTTATACCGAATAACCGAGTACAAATCACAGTATATGAGGTTAAATGAATCGGTAACAAGAAAACCTATGAGAAAATGAGGTAGTAAAGTTCTCGCGTGGCGACCGCGCACCGGTAGACGTAGCAAAGGCAGGCCTCCCACACGGCAGAACAACGACTTTGTGTATGTCACAGGAAGCCACTAGATGCGGGCAGCGAAGGACCGGTCGTCGTGGAAATCTTTGTCCAGCAGTGGACGTCATGGATAATATGGATGATGATGATATATATAAGCGGCAAAATTGATGTGATTATAGCAAAAAACATAAATTAAAATAGCAAATAATAAAAACCTGCCGCATTCACGGTAAGGATTTTGTAAAGACTGAGGTGATCATGACAAATCTGTTAACCTTAACGGAAATGGATAAACTTAGGTTAAGAGAATAAATGGCAAGCCTCTGATGTTAAATATATCGGTCTGCCTGCTTAAAGTGGTTGCGTAATGTACTTTAACGCCTGAAAAACTAGTTAGCCTAGCAAAAAAAACGATAAGGGAAATGGCTGAATAACATATAAAATCAAAGTACTAGTTGTACTCATGAAAATTATGCAAATACTGAACAAATATTTGCATTATGGAGCAACGCCCATTAGTAGTAGGAATAGAGAGAGTTCTGGACCAGGATCCCACCCCCCCCCTGACGGAGCCCCAAAGTTGCCTAGAATTCCTATCTCGGAAACGCTTGAAGGTAGCGAAACGGGACCACGCGCAAACGATTTTGATGGGGGGCAACAGCATTACTTTTAATAATTTTTTTTAAGGAATTAATGTACGCTATTTCCAACTTTGGTGCTCCGGCACGGGGGTGTTCCAGATTTCCTACTATTAACGGGCGTTGCTCCATAACGCAACCGAATATTTGGTCAGCTTTTGCATAATTGTAATGAGTACAACAACTAGTACTTTCATTTTATATCTTACTCAGCCATTTACCTT
Organism: Coleophora flavipennella; assembly: GCA_947284805.1. Lineage (NCBI taxonomy): Eukaryota > Metazoa > Arthropoda > Insecta > Lepidoptera > Coleophoridae > Coleophora > Coleophora flavipennella. The sequence continues at coordinate 7,780,630 of OX369270.1, read as the reverse complement.
TTTTTATTTGGTCACGATTACTAGTTTTTCAGGCGCTATAAGTACAAAATTCAACCACTTTGCGCAGGCAGACCGACATATTTACAGAGATTTTCCATTTATCCTCTCAACCTAATTTTATCCATTCCCGTTATCGTTACCAAATTTGTCGTTACCTCCTAGTAATGTTGTGTTTGTGGTGCTACGGAACCCTCAGTGCGCGAGTCGACTCGTACTTGGCCGGTTTTTATGAATTGTATCAACATTGCGTCAAAAAAAATAATTACACAATATTTAAGACGTCTTAACTGATAAAACTTTGATTTACGCGATGTTATGTAGTTTCTGACATAAGTACTACAAATATTAACACGCCCCTTTCACAAACATTGTTGTTTGAACTGATTTCATCGTCACTTTTATCATATTTATTTACTTAGATAGAGTACTCTTCATTCTTTAAATAGTTTTCTCTTATTTATTGTCAGTTTAATGTGCGTAAAATTAGTTTTACCAAACAGTGCGTTTTATTTTGCCACTATTAACACTAGCCAATCGCGAGTCGGACTCGTGCATCGTGAGTTCTGTACTACTACACATCTAGATTAGAGAACTTAAGGCGACGCACTGGTTTTTTTTTATTCACTATTGGTGAGCCCTTGGCATCATCTCACCTGATGGTAAGTGACGATGATGCCGAAGATGGAAGCGGGCTTACCAATATTCCCCAAACGCAATGGAGAACTGGCTATCCTATCTTCAAGCCGGAACACAACAATGTTGTTAACACTGATGTTTGGCTGCAAGACTTAGATAAGATGGTGGTAGCTAGCCAGACGGGCTTAAAAAAGGCCCTACCACCAACCAAACCGAGTCTTACAAGTTGACCCCACCAGAAATCGAACCCGCGACCTCCTAGTGTGAAGCGAATGGACTGCCATTACGCCACGGAGGCGGTTGACTTTGGTCGCAGGGATCTCGATTTTTCTTAGCAATTACAAAACACAATGGAAGTGATATTTTGTAACCCGATTCTTCATTTCAATGAATTTATTTTGTCAGTTGCAGAAACACGATTCGTAAACTTTTAAACAAAAAAAAAATCAAAAAACATCTTATAAAACCACAGATAAGAAAAATTTTTGCCGCTCTGATAGATTGCTGAAGGAGTCGTGGCAGCGAGTTAGCTTCATGCACAACGAGATATGCTTCTGTCATTCGTAAATGATTGTACTGCGCAGAAATTGCACAATTTCATGGCAGGCCGAGCTCCGTGTGTATTGGTGTCAAAATTGCCGAAATGGTCATAATAAGGTGCAAAAATGCAACCAGCAATGTAAATTAAATAAATGGAGGAGTTTCTTACCATGTGTAAGTGAAAAACCTAAATAAAAATCAATAATTATATAAAAATATAATATAAATATATGCGAGGGTGTTGTCGATATTTTTCAACTTTATTTTTTTTATTTTCCCGAATTGAAGGAAAAGTAAATCAGAACTACAGAACGTAACAATTTGTTTCCTATAAAATCAAGCACTGTTTACTCAAAGCATTTCAGTGATGATGACTTTGTGATAATACCACACAAGAAATGCATAAAATGTTCTGCACTGCCTCATGTAGACGTTTACATACTGTTTTCAGTACGTATCGGGCGTTTTAATATATTCTTTACTTTTTGCCTATTTACAACCCATAGTACTGGAAAACATAGTTTGGGGCTAGATGACCGTGTTTGATTTGTCCATGAATATTTTTACTGTAAGTAGGTTATTATCTTTTAAGTAGTAAAAATTATAGTTTTAATAGAGATTTAGTTTAGTTTTCTTTGAATGAAATGAATCATTAGTACAGGTAAGCATTAAAGTATTTCCAGGCTTAAAAAAAACATACAAAAAATATATACGGGTATGTGGCGGAAAAAAATTTAATAATTTGTTTCCCATTCGTAACAACAGAAAATTCGAAATCGACAGAATAAGGTTGCTAAGCAACGCATATATTAATAGTTATAAACATCAAAAAATATTTACTCGTACATAGCGCAAGTGTAAGCAGTCCGCGGACTACGGTGAATATAAAATATTAGGTAGCAAATTATTGTTTTATTTTTTAATTACAAAGTATTTATGTATAGTGTATAGTTACATTACATTGTATATAGTAACCAAGCCAACCAAATATAAAAATATAATATAAATCGAGTAGTCTTGATAAGGAAAATAAAATATATGTTTTAATATAATGAAAGTTATGAGAATGAAATTTTAATAAACTCCTAATCGATATCTGAAGGTCCTGGAGGTCTCTGACCACGAATCCGTGGTCACTTTCGAAGCAATCGGCGTAGTAATTGAAAAACCTATCATACCTCACATTCCTAATATAATCTATCGATATTAAAAAAATGTCTAACTATAACCACAACACTATGAAAATGATACCATCTTTGGAAAAAATATTGCACGGAAAGTTTTAATTGAATAACTTTACTTCTAATCTTACGATCTGAAATTTAATTCGAAATAAATGTTTTTTAATGAATTGCACAACATTACATATTATTTCTTTAGTTCTAAAAAATGACATGATTTTTTAAACTTTTAGTGCTCATCAATAATACTGGGCAAGTTTACTATCCTGGTATCACCTTACCATTGTCATTCTGTCAATTTTCATAAACTCAATCTTATGTTATATAGTTTTAAATTTACTTTTATTTAATGATTTTATAGGTTTAATACCCAATAGCATCAACCTGTTTGTAGTGTGCTATATAAGTAATGGTCGGTGTTAGTACTAAAAAATCAACATCAGCGTTCTATAGAATTCTTCTATTCTGTGTTTAAAACAGAGATTTGCATTCTAAAGGCAAACCAGATCGATTTTTATTTCTTGATTTTCTTATTTGATTAGTCATAACATACACTTTAATATGCCAGTTGGATTTTGAAAATTCATTGTAGTTTTTAATTGAAAACATCAACAAGTACCTATAACAATGACACATATTTATTTTAATTAGAAGACATCAATGAAAGCAACAGAAAAATGTTTTTTTTTTATTCAGTTCTCATCTTTACTACGAGTATGACACAGACTTGGCCATTTTTTATTATAATTTACTTTTTTAATATTTTGTAGCTTAGTAAAAGGGTCCTGTTAGCACCCTTGGTAAACTGAATCAAAAAACATAACCCTCCTTTTTTCGTAGTCGGGTAAAAATATAATACTTGACCCAAAGTTATTGAAACTTTAAAAGAGTCACCTCCAAACATGATGACGCATAAATGTGTCAAGAGAACAAGCTACACCAAGGAGGTTGCAAGCTTACCATATTATATATGTTATGATGTTATCGGTGGACCAATGACCTGGTAAAGGTCGCGGGAAGCCGCTGGATGCGGGAAGCGCAGAAACGGTCGTCGTGGAAATCCTTGGGGGAGGCCTATGTCAAGCAGTGGACGTTTTTCGGCTGATATGATTATGATGATTACATTAAAAAATGGCCAAGTACGTGTCAGTCCACGCCCAAAGGACGGATCCTTAACCTTTTCAATAAAGAAATGTATATTTTAAAATACCAAGTAATTTTTGCAGTTGATATAGAACTTTGTGAGTGGAAAATATTATATTAACTTTTTACAAATCCAAAACTGCACATCTTAAGTTAGTCGACTATCACTCCCAAACTAAGAAGCCTACTTCTCCGTAAAAATTTTCCTTGTAAATTGATAACATCTCCTACTATTTCCTTTTATTCAGATTTTCTGAATTAACAGTTTAGCTGGGACACTGATTCTAAGAAAAAATTGCGATCGCCAAGCGTTGCGATTACGGCAAAACCCCCCAATTCGGGGAAGGCAGCATGTATGATGTGATGATGATGATGATCTTCACATGCCAAATCAGGCTGATTAGTTAACAAGGCGATAGTAACAGGAGTGCTCCCTGCGAGGCAAAAAAAGTTTCATGGACGTCAAATCTAAACGATTCACGTTAAACCAACTGCAGTGTGCCCTGTCATATCTCCACCTGATTTGTTGTGTAATCCGACGCCCTAGACATGTACTCACTGACCCTGACGACCCGACCACGCTAGCCGTAGCTGCCCTGATCCCGCCTCCTAACCCACAGAGAAACACTGCACCGACATTCTGCCCTCGCCGGCGAGGGCGGCGTCCCCCCGCTTCTGGCGCTTACCAGCGCTACCGGCATATACCAGGCCGCTTCTCTCCGATCCTCCCACGTCCAAGCAAAGACCTAAGCCGAGGTCCGTGCCCACCTGGGCGCCCTTAGGCAGTTGCATCTTTTTGCTTTGCACTAGGTTGAGTGCCTGCCGTACTTGCCTCCCCTGCCCGGTGAAGTTGTAAAGGCCCCAACGGCCAACAACAAGCTTGTCCTTTCGGAAAAAAAAAGTGTTTCTTGCGTGGTTTCTTCGCGGTTGATGATTTCTTTATTTAATTGATAGGCCTACAGATTTATTTTATACAAAGTTTGAGTGCGTTCGACTATATCTCACCTGATGGTAAGTGACGATGTAGTCGAGAATGGTACACGCAAACTCAAATAATGCCTATTCACTCTCGCCTTGAAGATCCCCAAATTGTGATTTTATCAAACGAAAGTATTTAGAAAATATAAAAAGGAAAAAAATGGCAAAATTATACTTATTTGTAGCGATTGAAGTAGTTTTTTTTTAACGTGTGTTTCCAACTATGAAATCGACACTCTTAATTTTCAGATCTTTGATTGGGATAAGAAGACACAGGGAGTGGTTCTGTCGTCTTTCTTCTGGGGTTACATGGTGATGCAGATTCCCGGTGGTTTGCTGGCAAAACGTTATGGCGGAAAACCCGTTCTTCTGGTGGCCCTCATCGCAAACGGCGTGTTCTGTCTTCTGTTGCCTGTGCTTGCAGAATTTGTAAGTGTTATAACTGTCTCATTATATATTTCAGTCAATCGGTGTATCTTTTTCTAGTTAGCTCACTTTATACCACTGCGGATTTGCCTCCCTATATCTATTTAGGGTTCCGCAGCCAAATTTGCAAGAAACAGAACCCTTTTAATTCTTAAGCGGACTTACTAAGATTCCCCAACGCAATGTGGAACTTGTTATCTCACCTTCTTATCGTCACACGTAAATGCTGTTAACATTGATGTTTAGTGACAGGGCTTAGATAAGATGGTGGAAGCTAGCCAGGCGAACCAACCAAACCCAGTCTTACAAAGTTAGACCCCGCTGGGATTCGAACCCGCGACCTCCTGATATGAAGTGAGTGTATTAACCACTACACCACGGAGGAGGCCAAGGCGGCGCCTTAACTACCTACTAGTTATGAAGAAACATCCTTATTTACAAGCTTTTATTTAGTTTCACCTATCCCAAAGTTTGTCATCAAATCTTGCAAATTAAATTGGACCCACTTTCCGGTTTAAAATTTTGCATGAATATGTATATATCGCGTGACAATGCAATATTATGATGACATAGAGTTGATCTGGAAGGTGGATCTGGAAGGAGGCCATAGGAACTTCGCAATAAAACGACACAACTCCATCAAGTTTGGGCTCGTTTGATTCGTATTGACGAGTACTTTGATCCTAAATAGCTTGTACCTTAAAGCTTTGAGGTTTTTAGGAAAATAATTTAGTTATAATGGATTTTATTACAGGGTGGATGGGGTATGGTGTGTGTGACTCGAGTGGCCATGGGTCTAACACAGGCGTCTTTAATGCCATCATGTCATACACTGCTCGGTCGATGGTTTCCGGACAGTGAACGAACATCTGCATCTGCCATCGTATACGCAGGTACCTACATAAAAAAAATTACGTATGTTCTTCGTATTCTGCGCTTCGGAAGCCAAATCGTTCCTTTCCCCCTAATATGGTCGAGGAGAGCGACGGTTGGCTTTCGTATTAAACTCGTGAACTATTGCTGTCCGTGTTTACTGGCCTAGTTTTGTGAGTGGCATTGTTTACAAATTAAATAATTTTTATATAATATGACTTCTCGTGTGTACTTATTCGTTACGTCTCTTATTTTATTGTTTTAATTTTCTAATAACATCCATGATTTTATTTTGAAGTTAAAACTAATTCATTGTTTGTTTTTTTTTATTATTTTTCTCACAAACTTTGATATAAAGGCAAACTTTTTTCAATTCCTCCTTTACATTTATTAAACCCAGGTATCTACCCTGTAAATTAACGTCCTTGAGGTTTAATTATGTACGTGGAATCTATGGGACGTGGTTGCGAGAAAGAAAATATGTGTAAGTGAGATGCCAAATGGGTTATTATTCTTCCAAATTTTTCCTATCTTGTTTTTTAGGGTTGCTACCACATTAAAAACAACTTTTTTTTTTCACGAAAATGGCTCTTACAATTTGGATAAAACTCTGCGCGTCACCAATTTTATATAATCTACTATACGTTGTAGATCGTTATACCAGGAAAAATCTTAATAAGTTACCTCCCATACAAATCAGAGCTCTTTGTTACTTTATCTCAAAAATAACGCTAATAATTTTAACAAAACTTTGTGAGATACAAAGACTTGATTAGGCGTACTGTACTAGGTAGTTCATTATTCCAGAAAAAATCTGAAAAGGTACCTCCCATACAAACCCAAAGTATAACAAAAAAAATAATTACACCTCTTTTTATTGCTAGTAGGTAAGCGTAATATTTATTGTCTGACTGACTGGCTCAGTGGTTAGTGCTCTTGACTGCTGATACGAGGCGAGAGTTGTAGGTTCGATCCCTACCCAGGGCAAACAATTTGTGTGATAAGCAGATTTGCTTGTTTTGTGTCATCATCATCATATCAGCCGGAAATCGTCCACTGCTGGACAAAGGCCTCCCCCAAGGATTTCCACGACGACCGGTCCTGCGCTGCCCGCATTGTTCTGTGTACTGGGTGTGTACTGGGTGTTATTTAAACGTATATAAGTATTTATGTATCTGTTTTTGGTTCCCATAACACAGGGAATCCTATTTTGGGGCCAGATGACCATGTGTGATTTGTCCCCGAATATTTGTTTATTTATTTATTATTTATTGTTTTATACTGTACTACCCACTACGCCAGATGGTGAAGGCATAGCAAGAAAGTATAAAAAGCGTGGCTGTACAATGTATTGTATTTTGAAGTTTATTTATTTAACCGCCACCGTGGTGTAATGGTTGGTCCATTCGCTTCACATCAGGAGATCGCGGTTTCGATTCCCGGTGGGGTCAACTTTGTAAGAATCGGTTTGGTTAGTGGTAAGACATTTTCATAGCCCGCCTGGCTAGCTACCACCGTCTTATCTAAGTCTTGACGCCAAACATCAGTGTTAACAGCATTGATGTGTTCCGGCTTGAAGATAAGGTAGCCGGATCCCCATTGCGTTGGGGAATCTTGGTAAGCCTGCTTCCATCTTCGGCTGTTGTTGTTGTTTGCGTACTAACTGTCTCCTTGCTTTTTATCCGAGCACTGGGTTGTCTGGTAAGAATCGCTCTCAGCGATAAGACCACCTAAATTGTACGTCTTTTATTTGATAATTAAATTTTGTGTATGTATTTATTTACTAGCTGTTTTCCGCGGCTTCACCCGCGTGGACAACGTTTCTATGACTTTTCGCGGGTGCGCAGACTGTGGAAAAAAGTAGCCTATGTGTTAATCCAGGTCCAAATCTGTCTACCAACCAAGTTTCAGCCAGATCCGTTTAGTAGTTTTTGCGTGAAGAAGTAACAAACATACACACTCACAAACTTTTGCCTTTATAATATTAGTGTGATTTTGATGTACAATAAAGAGTTATATGAGTTTGAGGTTGAGTATAGACTTATAATTTTCTCTTTGTGTTACTACAGGAATCCAAATTGGGAACATTATCGGCCTGCCTATATCAGGGCTGCTTGCAAGTACTACGTCGGGCTGGAAGCTGATCTTCTACGCGATGGGGGCACTGATGCTGGCCACGGCAGCGGTTTGGCAGGGTCTGGCTGCCAGCACACCAGAAGAGCATCGATTCGTGAGGCAAGAAGAACGAGAGTATATTGAGGCTGACCTCAACACCAGTACTAAGGTAACTAGTTTAATTTTTTGATGATTAATATGCAATACAATATTTTTTGGGCTTTTCATAAAAATTGCGCTTTTATAACCGCCTCATTGGCGTAGTGGTTAATCCACTCGCTTTACATCAGGACGTTGTGGGTTCCATTTCCGGCGGGGTTTAACTTTGTAAGACTCGGTTTGGTTGGTGGTAAGGCATTTTTTAAGCCCACCTGGCTAGCTACCAACATCTTATCTAAGACTTGCCACACGTCAGTGCTTACAACATTGATGTGTTCCGGCATATAGATAAGATGGATAGTTCCTATTGCGTTGGGGAATCTTGGCTTACTAGGATAGCTTCCATCCTCGGAATCATCGTGCATCAGCTGAGATGATGCCAATTGTGGTTTCAAGAAAAATCGATAGAACAATTTTGTACGGAACTTTGGAGTCATCATTTTGAATAATAATGTATGGGTTTCTTGGGGAATTATTTCAGTACCTATAATGCGTAAAATTCTCAGTTACCGGATTTTACACGGTTTTTTTACACCTTACTTAATCCGACATATAAAAAGTTAAAGTTTTTTAAAAAGATATTATCTCGAACTGTATAAAACACTTTGACCTCAAAAACCAACTTAAAACTTTTTCTCTGCATTTGGAATGTAGCATGTTCTTTGACGAAATCCACAAAGAAAATCACGCAAGCAGGTTTTTTCTTGAGTCTTAAGGCGAGGCGTTGATTGGAACAGTAGTCTCTGTTTTTTTCTTTACGTATAATGGATAAAAAAAATAACCACACTTTTGCACTCTGTCATTTTTTTTTGTTTAGTTTCAGTTTCCTGAATGAAATTATAAAAATTAATAACATTTCTCACTTTGTATTATCGTAATTTTTTTTTTGTATATTTAAAAAAATATATATTTCTAAATATTAGTCATAACTACAGTTGAAAGTAACGGTGTAGACCTATCTTTGGGATATTTTTCTATCGAGCCAAAACTGCTCAATCGTTTTTCTAATAGCTTTTGACTTTAAGCAACATCATCAACAGTAAGGGTATTTTTTCCGATCTTGGGTTTTCTATCGTTTAGGAGTAATTGACGTCAAAAATAACGAAAATCTGTTAAATATTACCGCCTTAACAAAAATATAAGGGTCGCAACGTCCCACTACTGGGGCACGGATCTCTTCCCAAACCCGGGAAGGTTAGGCCAGTCCGCATACGGGGGCCAAATCCGGCTTGGTGGAGGTTGTCGGACTAGTGGCGAACTCTACTGTCAGGAGTTTTTAAAGCCGCCTATAAGTCATCTGATCCGGCTCCAGGACTGCCGTCTAGTGTTAGAAACAGGTACCAACGACTTAACGTACCTTCACAGCACTGAAATGGTCGAGAAAAATGACACTTACAGAAAAGTATATAATATATTAGTACTAACATACAGTATAGACACTCCCTGCCGCTCTCTAGATTCCGACCTCACCCCCTCGTCATCCAGATTGATACAGATTAGTTACAGTTTGGTTGTCGAACGTATAGGATTTCACCACCATTTTGTTTGTTCCGTCATTCTTTTTTTGAAATGTCATTTCTGGCCCATTTTATGAAGTGTCCAGGGTGTGCTAACAGTCAAACCCATCCAGATAACGACTGAACCTGCGTAATCGACGCGATAAAACCAAGCAAATGCACTGAGCTAAATAGTGGCAAATATAAAAATAATTATGATAATATCTGCTACTCAGGGTGAGCTGCGAACTCCTTGGCGCGAAATCCTGACATCGCTGCCACTGCTGGCAATAGTGGTCGCACACTGTGGATTAGCTACTGGCTTCATTGTTTTCTTCGTCGATATGCCCACTTACCTGGATCGCGGTCTTCACATCTCGCTTACTGACGTAAGTCAATTCTTCTTTTTTTTTAATATGGTACCCAAATTAATATACAGCTTGGTCCAAGAACTGCCCCTTGTGGCTGTGTAAGTACATAAAGTAAGGACACTTCAGTTGTTACAGGCTGGATACAAATTCTTTCATTTGCCGCATACCATAATGCCGTAAACTGTTAAACCAGTCCAAATTTAGAGTTTTTGGCCAATAGACCACTAGTATTTAGCAGGTAACAGTTAGGTTTTGAAAAAAATATCTCAAGTTTCTTAGGCAAGATTTCGATGGGATCCTAACCAGTCTGCAGCCATAGAAGTGCTTTTACTTTTTACACACCACATATCTGTGGCGGCACTTGGACTACTTTTGCCCACCATCATTTGCCCCATTAAAGATAATCATTGACGGACTTTTGAATTATTGTGTTGTATTGTGCCTGCTAGACAGAGGGTTGTGGGTTATATTACCGCCCAGGGCTGTTTTTATATCTATGTTAAGTTTGTATATATCATCCATCATTATATGAGCCGACGGACGTCCACTGCTGGCCATAGGCCTCCCCCAAGGATTTCCATGACGACCGATTCTGAGCTGCCCGCATCCAGCGGCTTCCCACAACCTTCACCAAGTCATCGGTCCACCGAGTGGGAGGCCTACCTACACTACGTTTTCCGATGCGCAGTCGCCACTCGAGAACTTTACTGCCCCAACGGCCATCTGTTCTACATGCTATGTGCCCCACCCACTGCAATTCTGAGAGCTATGTCGGTTACTTTGGTATATATTTGAAACATAATACCAGCATGTATTCCTCGTGTACAAAACACAAAGAGTGTCCTGAGATACATGAGAACTTTAGGAGGAACTGCCTCTGAGAAGCACTGTCTTTTTATGATTACAAAAACGTCCCCCACCAAAGTTCTAAGTGGGTCGCTCCAAAGAAAACCTTTTGGGGAATGTAGACAAACCCACAAATGCAGTGCGGCTGAGGAATCGCACCCCAGGTCGTAGCGCACCTTCTTACATGCTCAGCTTGTGCAGCCAGCAGCACCATAAAAAATATATAGGAGCGACCATATTCTATGGCCAAGATTTTTGCAACAAGATACCCATTGATACTAAAAGAAGAATAGCCACCTTCTTCTTATCGTGTGGCACAATTAACCGTGCTATCCAAGGGACAGACAGCGGTTGCCTAGTGTAGGGCATTTTTAGTACATCTACGGACGTGTGCAATGCTACCTTCGTACACATCTTACAATCAGATGTGTAGGTTTCCTCGCGATGTTTTCCTTCACCGACCGTTAAAGTAATCGGTAAGTAAATGTTTTGAAAATTCATTGTTGAATTGGCCGTCCCGATTCGAACCCGAGACATCTGGTTAGGAAAAGATCAGTCGTTATCGTTGAGCCACCGATGCTTTTAGAAGAACAATAGTATACAAGTTTTATATCAGTCCTTGGTTCCCACAGAACAAGGAATCCGTATGTTGGGGGACGCATTTGTCCAGCAAGGACGTCCTACGGCTGATAGGCCGATGATGATGGCTTATTTGTTTGGATCTGGGGTTTGCTTTTTGGGGCGGTTGGTGTTTATTATGTACTTAGTACTCTTTAAACGTGTTTACTTTGTTCGCCTCTCAAATAAATCGACAAAGGACCGGTTCCCGTCACGGCGCCGGCAGAAAATAAGCGCTTTAGGTACATAATTACCTACAGCATATGCTAAGTCGGAGCCATTCCTGAGCTATGGCACAATTTTATGTATCGACCCCCTTTTTACACTTGAGCATATGTGTATATAAGAAGTTATTGTTATTTTTTTTCTTTTTGTGTATCACTGTATAATATTGTAATATAGCTTTGAATAAATGTTTCATCTATCTATCTATATGAGAGCGTCGGTGGCGCAACGGCAAGGGCCGCTATCTCTTATCCGGGAAGTCGTGGTTCAAGTCCTGCCACGTACCAATGTGTTTTCGAAATTCGATGTCATATGAACTTTTATTCGACGCTCTTACGGTGAAGGAAAACATCGTGAGGAAACCAACACACGCCTTCGAAGAAACTCGAAGGTTGTATGTGAAGTTGACCAACCGGCACTGGGCGCGCGTGGTCGACTAAGGCCCGATCGCCCTAATTCAGTAGGGACGTATATATGAGCTGATGTGATGTGTGATGATCTTCTATATATGTAATGTTTGTACATTTCCGTCTTTTTGTGGTAACGTCAAGGCATGCACCTTGCACTTCTATCTCACCAACATAAGTAAATACATGTGTTATATAAATCTTTCAATTAATTTCCTAGAGCGCGTTGTTATCAGCTCTGCCATACGTGGGCTGCTGGATTGGCAGCACGGTGGCGTCACTGCTAAGTGAGAAACTCATCAACAAGGGGTGGCTCAGTCTCGAGATGAGCCGCAAGCTCTGCAACTCCATTGGTAAGCTCTTATCTTTTATGTTATTATATCAGCTCATATACGTCCCCACCGAGGGGCTCGAGCCTACCCTGAATCAGGGCGATTAGGCCTTAGTCGACCACGCGGGCCCAGTGCGGGTTGGTCGACTTCACACACAACCTTCGAGTTTCTTCGCAGGCCTGTGCAGGTTTCCTCACGATGTTTTCCTTCACCGTTAAAGCAATCGGTAAGTATGTACGTAAGTTTTTGAAAAACTCATTGGTACATTGGCCGTCCAGATTTGAACCCGGTACCTCTGGTTAGATGGACCGAGTCACCGACGCTTTTTAATCTTTTATCTTATTATACATCATCGTCATCATCACATCGGTCTTAAGACGTCAACTGCTAGACAAAGGCCTCTACAAAGGATTTTCACGATAGCCGGTCCTGCGCCGCCCGCATACAGCGGCTACCTGCAACCTTCAAAAACGTTTTTAGAGTTCCGTAAACCCAAAGGTTGACGAACGGAACCCTATTTCCTAGCCTCCGCTGTCCATTAATCATCGAACCGCCAGCAGCGAAAGTCGCGGGAGGTGAGCGTGCCTACAGCTCCAGGACCTACTTGGACAGTGTGGTTCTTTTTCACGAGGCACTTGCCTTGCAGAGTACCGGGACAAGCGTCTTGGCGGCAAGACCTACCGTAACTGGTCCTTATCATCACCTTATAGTGTTGGCAGGTATAGCGGGCCTCACTGTATGCCCAAGTGTAGGAAAGTGGGGACGCTATATCATAAACCTGGTAGTTTAGCGTATCTGGTAGATATACGAGAGGGAATGTTCATTAAGAAACTGGTCCTTGCTTTATTTAAAGTACGCAATCAATTATGCAAAGAACTGCGGTTCAAATTTTGAATAAGTTAACCGTGTCATGTGGGGTATCGTATGAAAGGGCTTCATTGGCACAAGCTTAAACAGATTTTTATTTTTTTTATGATGTATGGTTATTGATTTATTATTTTTAAAGTTCCTTATCCAGAGATGTGGTGGTACGGAACCCTCGGTTAGCGAGTCCGACTCGCACTTGGCTGGTTTTTTTTATTTAGTTCTGACTCCTTAGCGCGAGTGCAACTGACACTTGGCTAGTTTTTATTAATTTTTGTTATAATTTAGGATATGTTAGTACTTGGATTAGTTAGTAGTTATATAGAATGACTGCGGGGTCCTTTATCTACAAAGTATAATGAGACTTGCCTTATTATCGGGCATTAGAAGCTGTAGATTAGAGTGCGTTACCATTTTTGGTAAGGGTAGAAAAAAAAATCGAGCGAGACCTACAGTACCCGCATATGAATAGAATAGAATAGAATAGAATAGAATAGAATAGAATGCTTTATTTGCTTTTAAATAAGGTAAGTATAAAAGATCTTACAATAGTTATAGAATCACTTATTTAGCTATTTAAATGTTATTAGCATGCAAATATTATTTATAAGTACAAAAATAATAAAATAAAATAAAGTAGGTCCAAGTAATTATTCAACATTTTCCAAATTCATAATTCAAATAAAATAATGATACTACAGATTAATACTACAGATTAACATTGCTTATGTTTTAGAAAATCCTCAACGGAATAAAACATGTTCTGAAGAAGCCAATCATGCAATGTTGCCTTAAACTTGTTAAAGGGCAATTCCCGAATCGATTGCGGTATTTTATTATATATTATGTGGCCCATCCAGTAACAATTTTTCTGAAACCGCGTTGTTTTGGGAATCTCATCCGTTACTAACCTGTCAGGATTCCTCTTATTTCGAACTGATACGTCACTAACTTTTTTGTAGAACACATGTTGATTTTGTTGAACTACTTTTGCCATTTCTTGTATATAAAGACAAGGTAGTGGCAGTATTTTTAGGTTTCTAAATAGGGGCCTACATGAAATATCTTGTGAAACACCGAATATGGCACGGACACACTTTTTTTGAGCAATAAAAACCTTTTTGACATTAGTACTGTTCCCCCATATTATGAGACCGTATCTGAGGACCGATTCTACGTAAGCAAAGTATGCTGTGACTGCAGTATGTCTTGTCGCTACCTTAGTCAGTTTATAAATAGCAAAACTGAAACTATTGACTTTTGCACATACTTTTTCAACCTGTTCTTTCCAGTCAAGCTTCTCGTCAATAATAGTACCTAGAAACTTAACGTTACTAGCGCTTCTAAGGGTTTGTCCATTACAAGCAACATTTAATGAATTAAAATTATAATTGTTAAAGTTAAGGTATGTCGATTTGTCTAAATTAATTTGCAAATTATTACTGTTTACCCATTTGTATATTGATTTGATGGCATTATTGATGTCAGATTCGTGAATATTAAATGTCAAATTTTTATTAGTTGTCACTATTACTGAAATATCGTCTGCAAAAAGCATTGTTCTATGTCTAGTCGTATCCGGTAAATCGTTTATATATATTAAGAATAAGAGAGGACCGAGTACACTCCCTTGTGGTACGCCATGTGTGATTAACCTAAACTCTGATTTGTAAGTCTGCGTTATATGCTTATTGTTGAGTTTACTTACTTCTACACACTGCTTTCTTTCTTTAAGGTATGTAGATATCCATCTGTTTGCTGGACCTCGAATACCAGATCTCTCTAGTTTTGTCAAAAGCAGTTCATGTGAGACAAAATCGAACGCCTTTGACAGGTCGAAAAAAACGGTAGTCGTATGAGATTTAGCATTGGTGCCATTGAGAATTTCCCTTATGAGATTAAAAGTTGCTAGGGCAGTTGATTTTTGTTTCTGAAAGCCATATTGGTAACGATTTATAATATTATATTTAGTGAAGAAACTCATTAACTTACTATGCAAAACTTTCTCAAAAATTTTCGAAAATATTGGTATAATTGTAATTGGGCGATAATTGCCCATTTCACTTTTTGAGCCTTTTTTATGTAAAGGTTTAACAACAGAGTATTTAAGCTTATCTGGGAATGTACCAGTTTCCATTGACAAGTTAATAAGATAAGCCATAACTTTGCATATTTCCTCTTTGCATTTCTTAACCACTTTTGTACAAATGCAGTCATAACCCTCAGAATTTGTTTTGTTAAGGGACATAATTATACTATTCACATACGTTTCGTCAATTGGAGCCAAATATATTGAATTATTTTGTCTATTATTACTTGTATTTTTAATGTCATCATTTGTTTCGTTAGTCAAATTGATGTAAAAATGGTTAAAAGCTTCGGCCACTTGTATTGGGTCCGTTACTGTTTTACCGTTACTGTTAACTTCATCTATATATTTGTCCACACTTATTGTACCAGATTCACTGTTTATGACATCCCAGGTTGCCTTTGCTAGATTTTTATTGTTTATTATGTAATTGTTGTTATTTCGTTTTTTAGCATTAAAAATACACTTTCTGAGGATTTTATTGTAGTGTAAATATGTGTTTCGATTTTGATCATTTTTTTGTGTATAATATTTATAACGGAGTATCTTTTTAGTATGACAGCTTTTCCTTAGACCCTTAGTTATCCAGTTTAAAAATGGCTTTCCTTTAGATTTGATTTTCATAACTGGAAAACAAAGTGTGTAAAACAGACTGAATAGGTCGAAGAAAAGATTGAATGCTTTATTATAATATATAATGCTTTATGATATGTAACATGTGACAAAATACTTTAGGTTAGTTAGATTTGATGACGATATTGTACCTGGGTGGCGGATCTGACAGTAACGAAAAAAACCGACAAAGTGCGAGTCGGACTCTCGTAAAGTAGAATTTCGCGCTTTCGCGACTTCCTGTTACACATTTCCGTCCCATTTCACGAAATCACTCCCAAAAATTGCAGGAAAGCGAGAGCAAAGCGTAAAGTAGAAATCCGCGCTTTCGCGACTTCCTGTTACACATTTCCGTCCCATGTTACACATTTCCGTCCCATTTCACGAAATCACTCCCACAAATTGCAAGAAAGCGAGAGCAAAGATGTTACACATCAAAAATCCTATTGAAATG
Source organism: Coleophora flavipennella (assembly GCA_947284805.1). Taxonomy (NCBI): domain Eukaryota; kingdom Metazoa; phylum Arthropoda; class Insecta; order Lepidoptera; family Coleophoridae; genus Coleophora; species Coleophora flavipennella. The sequence goes on along the minus strand of OX369270.1, from coordinate 7,764,265 downwards.
GTTATGGTCACCCATGGTCACTGACTAGTAAAGTACTGTTGACATTTCTTACTCATCTTATCAGTTTGTTTTCGAATTATGTTTTAACATAAATTGTAGTGTGAACATATTTTAGCAATATAAAACAATCCAATCACTTGGCCGGGTTTTTTTTAAAGATGGGATGAAATTTTTCTTCACCGTAAGAGCGTCGGATAAACGTATATATGAAATCTTAATTGGAAATCGCAATGGTACATGGCAGGATTAAAACCAAGACCTCCCCGTCAGGAGGAGGCGGCCCTAGCCGTTACTCTACCGACCGACGCTCTATCTTACATACCCTTTACTTCTTTAAAATTAATGAGTTCATAATTTACAGCCATGTATGGTGTGACGGTGGGTCTGGGTGTGCTGTGCTTGTTCGGACCCGAACACAAGGTTTATGCAATTGTCACAATGGTTATCAGTCTCAGCATATTCGGATTCTCCATTGCTGGTATGCAAGTAAGGATAACATTTACTCTTGTTCAATTGCTTTTTTTTACATCGTCTCAATTTTTTTCGTCTGTGTGTCGCGTGACGGTCGGTATGGGCGTTTCGTTTTCTGTACCGTAGCTCCAAGACGAGAGCAGCCATGATCGTTTCGTGCTCTGTAAATGTCTATAATGTGAAAAAAAGTTTCACTTTTACCGTGGTTTCATAAAACCACACACTCTTTTTATAATTATACAGCATTGTCCCCCTTCTAAAGTGTACTTTCCTCATCTGAAGTGGCAGTGGGAAGGGCACATATCTCGTAGAACTGATAGCCGATGGGGTAGTAAAGTTTTCGAGTGGCGACCGCGCACCGGAAAAGGTACCATAGGCAGGCCTCCCACGCGGTCCACCGATCACATGGTGAAGATCGCGAGAAGCCGATGGATGCGGGCAGCGCAAGACCGGTCGTCGTGGAAATCCTTGGGGGAGGCCTTTGTCCAGCAGTGGACGATTTTCGGCTAATGTGATGATGACAGCATTTTATTTTTTGAAAAGACTACTGAACCCTGTTTTGCGCATTATTCGACACGCCAATAGCCTTTTTTAAGGATTCCGTACATCATAATTTTGAACAAAAAAAACCGACTTCAAACAGGAAACTGAGGGTCCCCTCGATTTTTCTGGGATTCCATCATCAGGTCCTGGTTTCCTTATCATGGTACCACCCTTGGGATATCTCCTTTCGAACAAAAAAATAATCATTAAATTTTTTTCATAAACGACGAAGTTATCCACGAACACACATAATATATATACGGTCGAATTGAGAAACCTCCTCCTTTTTTGTAGTCGGTTAAATATAAAAAAGGAACCCTTATAGGATTACTTCGTTGTCCGTTTGTCTGTCTGTGAAGACCCTTTTTCTTAGGAACGTTTGGAGGTATCAAAATTAAATTAGTCTACAGCCTCTTGGAGCTATAAAAAATAAACCTTACAAGTCAACGCAATAAAAAATATGGTCATTTACGCCAAATCTTTTGACAATTGCAAGTAAAACAAAACTTATACGTTAGATACGTCTGATATAAAATCTACTTTGATAAAGAAAAAATTAAAAAATGTACTGGCCTCAGTGACAGTGTATTTATGTGTATGTCGCAGGCATACTATATATTTCGTCATTATACTTAATGTCGGGCACATAAATTTGTTTTTTTAATTACTAACCAAAAGTTACAAATAGTCAATAACGATGCATGAGAAAACATTTTTTACACCTACAAAGGCAAGTTCGTACTTCAATCCTTCCCGTGATCTGAGCGCACCGCACTAGGCCACTCTTTTTTTTATTGAACGCTTGCAATAAATTTGTGACGATAAAAAATAGCAGTTATATCAAAAATAAGCAGTTTTATCAAAAATAAGCAGTTTCATCAAAAATAAGCAGTTTTATCAAAAATAAGCAGTTTTATCAAAAATTTGCAGTTATATCAAAAATGTTTGCGGCGGTTTACAAATGCTTTGTTTTGAATTTGACCTTTTTCTAACTAACAAATTCAGAGATGTTTTTTTGAAATAAATCCCACCCCTAGAAATGCCGCTAGGTTTCGATATAAAACAGGCTGACAACTTATCCATCCAGAGCGCCGCATATATTTATTTTTTTCTTCATGCTTTAATAGCACTACGGTTATAATTAAAAAGATCCTTAAATCTTTTTATGACTTGCAGCACAGTATTTAAAATTCTTTTTTTTTTTTCAGATGAACCATTTAGACCTATCGCCAAACTTCGGTGGTGTATTGTACTCGATCACAAATTTCATGGGCAACTTCTTCTCCATATCTATTCCCATCATCAATGGATACATCCTTGGGAGTGACTCGGTTTGTAACTTCAAAATGCATTGGACTTATTTATCACTAGCTCGTATCCGCGGTTTCGCCCTCATGGACATCGTGGTACACAGTAGGTGCTTTTGTTTTTTGTTATAACCTTACCGGCCGTGCGCGCAACAACTGTACGAAGTTTAAATGCAATCGGATGAACGGTTTGCCAGCGCATAAAATACGAACTAACAAACATTGTTTTTTACATTAGACTAGCTTTCTCCTGCGGCTTCATATAAATATCATATTAATATTAGTAAGGATGAGCGTCTGGGAAAAGTTATTCAGTATGATGAGTAGAAGCCTCAGTTAACGGTTCCTACACCAATATTCTGTTACAGCCTGTATATTTATATGTCGCAGACACCTCGTTAAATCTGCCATTTGATTTAAAGGCCGGCCCGTTGATTGAATGGCGACATTCAATTGAATGACTAGGCCGAACGTTGATTGAACAAGCTTTACTCAACGTTCAACTAGTTGGCTGATTGAAATCTAGCCCTTTGAACAATTCGGCTGAAATAAAGTACTCCGCAAGTGTTCCGCTTTGTGTAAAATCTACTGAGTAAAAAACTGTAAATGAGCAAGCTAAGCGAGAGATATTAGTTTCGGTCGGTTTGATTGATTATAGAGTCATAGAGCCTCGCGAGGCTCCCTCCCATGGGTAGCAGAATTGTTCGCAGAAGAAAAAATCATCGGTTTTATTCGGAGTTTCGAACGCCACAATTTTGCAAAGCAGACGCGCTGTTTTGCAAACCGGCGCATTTCACATAATGGCTGCGCCATATATCCCACTCTACGACTTGGATAAATGACGTTCAGCAAAGTTGTTGTACGTTACATTCAACGACTTGGTCAGTTGTCCTTTAGTCATACAATTGAATGTCGCCATTCAATCAACGGGCTAGCCTTTCAATAAAATGGCAGATTTAACCAGATAGCTGCGACACTTACATACAGTTGGACACTTTCTGCCTCTCGGACGTAAATAATTTTGACAGTGATTTCATTTGTTCCGCTATTTGTTTTCGCCAGTGACAGGTTGTCGCATTGCCTGCAGCGTTTTCGAAAAAATAGGGTCCGATCACTCGTTTAACATAGATGCCACACCGTACAGTAACTTTTAGTGGGTGTATGGGTGTTTCTTGAATAATTCGCAGATAATTAGTGCCCCAGAACCGATTATTCTGCTTATTGAAATGCCCCGACAGATAGAAATGCGCTTCGTCACTCATAACCAATTTTGAAAATAAAAATCCTCTCCAAGGTTGAGATTTGTGACACGCTGACTGTACGAGCTCGGAGGTCAATAGGCAGCAGCTGATGAGATATTTGCGTTTTATAGGGGAATGTTTTCAAGTCTTTTTCCAAAATACGCCGCAGAGTCCGCCTGGAAATGCCCAATTGCGGGGCACGTCGCCTCGTTAATGTTTTTGGACTCTGTTCCACATCTTTACGCACAGCATTGATATTATTGCCTGCTCTTGGTTTGACAGATTAAGGTATATCCAATGTTGAGCCAGTTGCTTCGAGGCGTGTGTCAAAGCGTCGAAATATGCGACCAATCGTTGAATTGGTGGGGAAATCGTCGACGAAATTCTCGTTGTGAATTATTCCGTAAAAATATTTACACGATTATTAACGTTCTTGGGGAGTAAAACGCTCCATTTTTTTTAGTGTATTTCACATTTGTTTACTATTTAATTTTTAACAACAGAATGATAGGAGATGTCATATAAAAGAAATATGAGTATTTTCTATAGTGCCAGTACTTTTGCGCCACCCGGTATTACGTTTGTGTAAATAAATACTCTGCCTAAAGATAATATCTGAAAAGTTGTTGCGGCAACCTATACGCGAAATTTAAAATATATTTATTAGTTCAGGCTCTAGAGTATCCACACATTTTTAAACCCGTATTCGTGTTTGAGTTCATTGGAATAGTCTCGCTTCTCGAGCGTCGCGCGGACTACTGATAGCCGCATATGGCCGCGGAAACTTCACTCTTAATATCTATGATAATATTTTTGTGTCTTTGTAACCGGTTTTAATGAATAGGTGTTAGATAAAACATAGTGACCTTGATCTGATGCTGGAGCATCTCCTGGTACCTATCTTTAGGATACCTAAGTCCTCATCAACTTACAGCAAAGTTATCGTTTTTGGGCTTATTCAAATAGTCTAAATGGATAAGTGTTAGATATAACATAATAACCTTGACCTAATGCTGTAGTAGTGTAATAGCGTCGGTGGCGTAACGGCTAGGGCCGCCGCCTCCTGTCCGGGAGGTCGTGGTTCGAAACCTCGCCACTGTACTTCAGCCAGCCGACTGTGACTCTGATGGAGGTGCTCCTGCCACTTCGTCTCTTGCATAGTGAGCAGTGTAGTACAAATTTAATCAAAGTGTATAGCCAGAGTGTATCTGACGCTCTTACGGTGAAGGAAAACATCGCGAGGAAACCTGCACACGCCTGCGAAAAAACTCAAGGATTGTGTGTGAAGTCGACCAACCCGCACTGGGCCCGCGTGGTCGACTAAGGCCCGATCGCCCTAATTCAGTGTAGGCTCAAGCCCCTCGGTGGGGACGTATATGAGCTGATATCATCAATGCTGTAGTACCTCCTGAAATCTACAGGATACCCAACTTCTTACCAACTTACAGTTAAATAGAGGTATAGCTTTGGTCTGATGCTGAAACATCTCTTGGAATCTGCTCAGGCAGGGGTAAAAAAAAGTTAATTTCGTCAGGTTTCTAGCTCACTAATGGGTCTCAGAAACTTCCACATGTCCAATTGATTTGCAGTTTACAGTTTAAACACATTTAATGCAGCTTTAAACAAGGAAGGTGAGCAACTTCCAAGGGTTTGATCGATTTTAAATAGGCTAGATATCGTGTCGCAATATCGTGTTTCGTTCCGGAATGTATTTGTGTGAATGTGGGGATAGAGTTTCGCTTACAACGAGTCTATAAGTAATATGTAAAGTTTAAAAATTAACATGAAAGTTTAAACGTATAAAACGAACTTCGACAAAAACCTTTAAAAAGTAAAATAATCATATGTATTGGCCCTTCAAGTTTAATTTAAGTAGTAATATTTTGATCCAACAGTCGTCGCGTAGGAGACCGCTAAGTAAATAAAATAAAAACAGAATACAATTAATTTACTTTGAAATAATTATTTACGAATAATTTCACAACTTTCTTTTTTTTAACCTTCTTTTTTGACTCTTGGATCAAAATATTACTTCTTAAATTTAATTTAAAGGGCCAATACATATGATTGTTTTACTTTTTAGAGGTTTTAATCGGGGGTTTTTGTTTTCTGAACTCTATTAACTGTAAGACAATCGACTTTCACTAAAATATGAACTTCGATATTTTTTTCACCATGACAATACCTTTTTTACATCTTCATAATATCGCATATTTCGAAAGGATCTAGAAAAAAAAACACAATCGCGCTCAAAACAGCCATAAAAACGATATCCACAAGAGCAAAGCCGCTTGTAATAGATCATCATCATATCAGCTCTGCTCATATACGTCCCCACCGAGGGGCTCAAGCCTACCCTAAATCAGGGCAATCAGGCCTTAGTCGACGTAGTTAGTCGACTTCACACATAACCTTCGAGTTTCTTCGCAGGCGTGTGTAGGTTTCCTCACGATGTTATCATTCACCGTTAAAGCAATCGGTAAGTATATGTACGTAAGTGTGGCGGCAACTGCAGTAACCCGCCACTGAACATTAACACAAGCGACGAGAGAACAAAAGAAATACGACATCTAGAACGCGCTATTAGAATTTCTTCAGCGCTGAGTATATATACAGATACCAATCATCAACAGATACCAATCATCAACGATTGGTCCACGGCCGGACCCCGGGCATACCACCTCTCAGCAGAGATATCTCCCTTTGCTCTCGTCGAGTAGGAACGCACCGTTCCTAAATTGGAGACCCCGACGTGATACTCCATCATCAAGCCTCCAGCCGGTAAAGCAAGCCTCAGCAGCACACAGAGCAGTCACATCGCACTGAAGTTAAATCAGGACCATCGCAACCCGAGACGTCGAGTTTCCTGGCCTGCTACTTCACCTTCGGGCACCAGCAAGTTGTCGGCAGCCACACGCTAACTCTGCGCGCATCACCTGCTTCCCTTGCCATGACGCCTGACGCCAGCCTTCATCCCGACTCACCGTGGACATCGACCTGGCACACTGCACATCGAGCCGACTCAACGAGGTCGACAGCACCCGCGATCTTAGACTGCCAGCTCTCATTGGATCGACCTCCGTTCTCGGAGGGGGAGTTATGTGGCGGCAACTGCAGTAACCCGCCACTGAACATTAACACAAGTGACGAGAGAACAAAAGAAATACGACATCTAGAACGCGCTATTAGAATTTCTTCAGCGCTGGGTATATACAGATACCAGTCATCAACAGATACCAATCATCAACGATTGGTCCACGGCCGGACCCCAAGCACACCACTGGCGGAGATATCTCCCTTTGCTCTCGTCGAGTAGGAACGCACCGTTCCTAAATAAGTTTTAAAAAACTCATTGGTATATTTGGACCCGGAACTTCTGGTTCCCTAACCCCCTAACCTAACCGAGTCGTTACCGGTCTTTGTAATAGGAGTAGATACTCGTGTTATAATAATGAGACCTTAATTTATGCATGTGACAGTCACATTTTTATATGAATGTTACAGGATGATGTGAACCGGTGGCACTACGTATTTCTGATGATAGCCATCATATGTGCTGTTACCAACACTTTCTACATCTGGCTTGGCAAGACCGACAAGCAAGCCTGGGATCATCCAGACTGGAAGCGGGTGCCTTTGTCAGATCCAGGTATTTATAATTATATGGCCATCATCATTTTTAAAAAGCACGATACACTTTATTAGTAGCACATAATAGAACAAATATTCTTATAAGCAACTGAAAACCGTTGTAAATTCTCTATTATTTGGAGAAGTCTAAGATATTTCCAATTTGAAGTTCCGTAGGTATGACACTTATCTGTTTATTTCCGGGACCCGGAAAAAATATCCCTGTCTGATTTGATGACCGACCGGGAGCCGGAATACAAAACCCTGTCTGTTTACCTACAGGGAGCCGGAATAAAAATATGCCAATATTTTAAATAGCAACACACAATTATTTTCTAGATTCGGAGAAAATCTCAGAACGCGCCCAGAACCCGTCTGTTGCCACTGATAGGGGTTGGGGGCTAATTAATAGCTTATAGCAGTTGAGAGGAGAAACCACTATAGAACGTCCGGGAGGTCGTGGTTCGAATCCAGCCACGTACCAATATGTTTTCAAATTTCGATATTTCATAAATGTACGTTTATTTGCCCCGTGGGCCGCTCTTTTATAGGATTTGATATTAAGAAAAATAAAAACATTTATTTAAATAAGTAATCGAGAGCGTCGGTGGCGTAATGGCTAGGGCCGCCGCCTCCTGTCCGGAAGGTCGTGGTTCGAACCTGCCACGTACCAATGTGATTTCGAATTTAGATTTCATATGTACGTTTATCCGATGCTCTTACGGTGAAGGAAAACATCGTGAGGAAACCTGCACACGCCTGCGAAGAAACTTGCAGATTGTGTGTGAAGTCGACCAACCCGCACTGGGCCCGCGTGGTCGACTAAAGCCCGATCGCCCTAATTCAGAGTAGGCTCGAGCCCCTCGGTGGGGACATATTTTTTTTTACAGTTTGGGAAATCAAAAAGCTATTCTTGAACGCATATAAACTAGATAGTATGACAAAATTTTTAAGCCTTTACAGATTTCCACAGTTAGATAATTTAGAAGGATATTATTACTTTAGGATATTGTTTTGTATCGAACTAGGCTTCCTTTTACATTTATGTTTTGTTGGGATAAATATTACGGCTTGCATCAACGTCATTCTTACTCTTAATTCTGTATTTTGCGTTGTAAGTCGCAACTTCACGATTTAAAAAAAAACCTTTGAAACGTCTTCCTGTTGCTAAAAGTAATTTAATAACAATTTGAGGAAAAAAAAGCATAAATAACGCCTCAATGCTGTCCTGGATGTCCCGCCCGTTGGGTGGCGATCTGTCATTAGATCCTACCGGATAATTTGTTCAATTTCATTCATTCTGACAGTTTCAATTTCACTCAGACGTAATTTTATCTATAATGCGCTCATTTATTTGTTGCAGAGGAAATGAAGGCGATGCGAAATCAAGAGAAAGAGAAAGAGTCAAAGCAGATAGATCGAGAATAAGGAAAGAAATTTAAGAAAAATTTAAAGTGATAAGAAGCTGATTGAAGAGAGGAGGCACGAATCAGGTCGATATATTTAATTAAAAAAGGCAGCGATCATAAGATTAAATAACGCTCATGTAAAATATTAATTTAAGAAGTATTTGTAAATATTATTTTAATTATATAAGTTTGATTAAATTCTTGATGTCAATTAAGTAATTAATAAGTCTATTTATTCTGTTTTCACCTTCGACCGACGAAAATACAAATAGAAGGTTATGTGATCGTCCGATAAACCGACTACGAGATTTTGATGAAAATGCACTCTACAGCACTTGAAAATTTAAAAACTTGAAAAAAAAATACACCACCTAGCAAATAAATTGGTGTGTGTGTGTGTGTGTGTATGAGTGTATGTATATAAGTAATTTGTATATGAACAAACTAAAAAATATTTTTTTCTCCAAAATGGCGCTGGGGATGTTTTCCAATTTTTTATCATTGACTAGCTTTTGCCCGCGGCTTCGCCCGCGTGGACATAGCTTTTAAGACTCTTTTTGAGGGTGAGTGGTGCGCGAGCCGCAATCAGCTCGCAAGCGTGGACATGAGTTTTCTCCAGGTACCTCAGGAAATGTATCGGGCTATTCGGATTAGCAGTCTTTGTCACATCCCACCCCCTCAAAAAATTCTATACAAAAAACACTTTAATCGGTTGCTCCGTTGCTCCGTTCCCTCGGGAACTATGTCAGGATATACTTATTAATAAACTATATAATTTTCCACCTCATCTCTGTGCTAAAAATCACACCAACCCATTTTTTCGTTACGATTTTAAATAACAAAGAACAAAGAGTATTGTTTTAGTTTCCTCAGGAACTGCATCGGGCTATGATAATTTCCACAAATAAAAAGTAGACTATTTCATTCCCAGTGATACAGGCTACCTGCATGCCAAATTTCATCAAGATTGGTAGAGGTGTTGGAGTGTGAATAGGTAACAAAAAAACAAACACATTTTATTTATAATATTAAGTAAGGATTTCTAAATCCTAAATAACATATAGAGCGTCGGTGGCAAAACGGTTAGGGCCACTACCTCCTGTCCGGAAGGCCTTGGTTCGAATCCTGCCACTTACCAATATCTATACGAATATCGATTTCATACTGGTTCGTACGTTTATCCGACGCTCTTACGGTGAGAAAAACATCTTGAGGAAACCTGCACACGCCTGCGAAGAAATTTGAAGCTTATGTGTGAAGTCAATCAACCCGCAATGGGCCCACGTGATCGTCTAAGGCCAGATCGCCCTAACTCAGGGCAGGTCGAGCCCCTTGGTGGGGACGTATATAAACTGATATGATGAAATAACACATTACCTATATTATCAAAAAACTAATTCAAATCATTATAGGTATCAATCTAGTAATAAAATTGCCTAACAATATTAATATGGGTCAAATCCTCGAGTCGTATCAGCTCCAAAGGAGCCCAAGACGCACTTCTCGTTGCCGCGCTGGATGGCAATAGACAACCTTAGCAGCAGGTAGGGCCTCACGTCACATCTCCTCTCTCGAAGGCGAAGGCCAATCTTTGTGAAGGCAAAGGCCTCTGAGGGTTATCAGCAGCCGGTTGTCTCACAGACCAGCGGCACAAAGCAGTAATTTGCCTCCAAGACCGAGTACTTATTATGCTTCTTTCTCACCGCAAATTGAGCAGCAGTACCGTACGGGTGAGGAGTGAGGCAGAAAAAGTGGCTTCCCAAAGCAGACACGTTCCTCTCTGCCATAGCACCTGTTTAAACCCTCCGGCCTTTTGCCATCAGATCGACTAAAGCCCGGCCGGCGGCTGCATCAAAGATGGAATATTCCATCTGGCCGAGACCAGTGCCCTCCGAGTGAGGTCATTAGGGAATTGGTGACGTGGGAATCTTCACAAACACGACTGCAACTCAGTGAGTGATGGACAATTGCCTCCACCGAGGACCCGCAAATACATTGACAGATATTGATATTGCAGGCGGAGAGCAACTGCCACACGCAAATAGTCGCCGTCAGAAGAGTTCCCATATCTATGCCTCCTGGTAAAAGATGTTAAACTTGATTTATGTGTTTTTATTTTTTTACACGATTGGAATCTGTAAAAAAAATACCTCTTTGTTCGTCTATGAAACACATCGCTAAGTACCATAGTTCCAGAGTTTAAAGTAGCGGATGCTGAAAAATACATAAAAGAAATCCACTCAAAAGTATGAAATAATATTTTAATGTTTTAATACAACTTAAGCGCGTTTTATTATCCCTGCAGTGCCATCTATTGACATTCTGCTACTATGATTATAATGTTTGGTATGTGTAGCTAATATGTAGAAAAAAGTACTCTATTGTTATTATTGTATGTATCGATAGATAATTTCCCACGGGACCTCTTTAGTTTTCCGGGATAAAGAATACCCGACTATTCAATGATGGTCAAAACACCCCATCCCAATGTAAAGGTTTCATATTCTTACGCTGAGTCATTCTAAAAAATACAATTTTTTGCATTCCTGTAGGAACCCTAATTTTTTTGGGATTCACAATGTCCCAGTTTTAGTTCGCGATAAGGGTATCAACGTGTAAAATTTGATTGTAATAGGTCAAGCCACATTTGCGTGGTGAGCCACTCTATAAATGAATACTTTTGATTTTCCCACGGGAACTCTTGAATTTTCCGGGATAAAAAGTATCATATATGTTAACCCGGGCTATAAGGAACCGCCATACAAAATTTCATCAAAATCGGCCTGGTAGTTTTTGCGTGATGCGCGAACATACAGACAGACAGACAGACAGAGAAAAATTCCAAAAGTTGTTGTTTTGGCCTCTGTATCGTTAGTAATGTCCACCACAGTTATTATTTTCCAAAAATATTTGATGTACAGACACGGCCCCGTTACAGTTTTATTATATTAATCAGCCTGCGTTTGCAATGTAAGCGGAAAAAATGTAATTATTTACGACATCACATTAGAAACCTCAAAAATAACAGTACTTCTCCACTATTTAATGGATGTTATTATACATATGAACCTTCCTCTTGAATCACTCTATCTATTAAAGAAAACCGCATCAAAATCCGTTGCGTAGTTTCAAAGATTTAAGCATACAAAGGGACATAGGGACAGAGAAAGCGACTTTTTTTTATACTATGTAGTGATGTAGTGATAGTGATAACACTTGTTCACTCTTCAAATCTGCCATACAGTTAGAGATCTACAGGATTGATCTCATACAAAACCTTTTTTTATTAAGCTATGAAATTCATTCCATTTTACGAGTAATTCTAAGCATTTTTAGTCCAGGACTCATTAAAAAGAGAGGGCTGCCCAACTTAAAAAAAATAAATTCGTTTCTAATTGTCTACTAAGGCAAGTTTAGTATCATTTTCGTATAAATTAAATATGTACAATTCATTGCTGATATTTATTCAAATCATTTTGTTAGTATTTGTTTGAATGAATCGTAAAAAAGTGAAAAGTTTGCAATTTTTTTTTTGCTTTGAGAGCTAGAACTTCTGAACTTTTATTAGCAGAAAAAAATACTCTAGAAAAGCGTATTTCATGAATATTTCAAAAATATACATTTTAAGAAGCTCCTAACCCAGTAAAAAGGAATTTATATATTGTGTGTGTTTTGTATTTGTATAATTCATTCGCGTTGTACTTAACAACAATGATAAAAGGCAGTTAAAATCCTGCCACGTACCAATGTGTTTTCGAATATCAATTTCATATATACTTAAAATTGAAGCTTTTACGGGGTAGGAAATCATCGTAAGGAAACCTACACGCCTCCAAAGAAACTCAAAGGTGTGTGAAGTCAACCAACCCGCACTGGGCCCGCGTGGTCGACTAAGGTCCGATCGCCATAATTTATGGTAGGCTCTAGACCCTCGGTGGGGACGTATATTAGCTGATAGGGTGAAGTGATTCCTATAACGCCTTTGAGGCAGCGTAGCAGTAAGTGACGTAGCAGCTGCGGCTACGAAAAAGCTACAACAACGTAGCATTATATTTTCATTGATTTTTAACATTCTCCGTGGCGTAGTGGTTATTTCACTCACTTCCCACCTTGAGGTCACGGGTTCGATTTCCAATGGGAGCTAACTTTGTAAGACTCAGTTTGATTGTCGGACATTTTCCAAGTCCGCCTGGCTAGCTACCATCATTTTATCTAAGTCTTACCGCCAAACATCAGTGTCAATCAATAGCATTGATGTGTTCCAGCATGGAAGTAAGATAGCCAGTTCCTCATTAAGTTGGGGATCTTGGTAAGCTCACTTCCATCATGGGTATCGTCGTTACTTTACAACAGGTCAGATGACGCCTTAATTGTAAAAAAAATGATTAGTCTAAGGCAGTGATCTTTATTTCATAAATCTAGGGTTTCCAAAAATGTGTTTGTAACTTAAAACCAACTTCTATTAAAAAAATATTTTTGTAAGAAGTTTTCACATATTATACCCGTATATTTTATACATAAATACACCACGCCATCTATATTTAACCACCGAAACCTTAATCACGATCATATAAAACACGTAACCTCTACAGGCTCTTTATAAGAGCTAGGGGACTCGACTTACTAGCTGATCAGTTCTAGCGTTGTGTGCTAGATGGCGCTATAAGTTTGTAATTTATAAAGAAAATTCACACGTCTTGCTCATAAACTACTACCGCATCACAGTCTAAATAAATCAGATCTGCTGGAGCTGGCTGGAAGAGATTGGATTGGAATCCGGTTTAGCGACAGCGATTGTTTCCGACGCCGGGCAAACAGCAGCGAGTGTCTTTCATTCCTATGTAATCTCACATAGTTCTCAGTTTGTCAATATTTGAAACGCTATCCCTGTCAGATAGCATAGAAAAGAAAGAGATTTTCACTATGCCCTGCATCCTTAACGATTCCGTGACCGCCAGGTGTACGGCAACGGTAAATTTCATTCTGTCAAAAGTTGTTTATGTTTACAAGAAATCGGTAGTTTAAGTAATCTCCTTTTTCAACCAACTTCAAATAACTACACAAATTATTTAAAATTAAAAAGCGACTGCATAAATCCCTCTTTTTTGCCCAGTCGAGTAAAAATGTATCCTTGTCACTCACGGGATTAAGACGACACTGCAAATTCCATCAAGCCGTTTAGGCTAAAGAGCATGCATAAAGAAATAAAATATATACATACATTCATACATGTGGCGACCACGCACCGGAAAACATAGCGTCCACTCGGTGGACCAATGACCTTCAGGTTGCGGGAAGCCGCTGAATGCGGGCAGCGTAGAACCGGTCGTCGTGGATATCCTTGAGGGAGGTCTATGTCCACCCGTAGGTCCATTGACCTAACAATACGATGTTGTGCTAATAATATTGCATACATACGGGTTAAACTTTTTACCCGACTGCACCAGAAAGTGGGTTATGTTTTGCAAGTGTATGTATGTATGTCATCATCATCATCATCGTCATATCAGCCGAAGGACGTCCACTGGCTAGACTAACATAAATTAGACACTAAACAGTTGTGTTAAATTTTAAAAGTGTGTGTATGTATGTTTGTCTGCGTATTTCTAGGGTTTTAATAACAATTTTTAGGGTTTCATAGTCAAAAAGGAACCCATAAAGTTTCGCCATGTCTGTCTGTCTGTCTGCGGCTTTGCTCAGAGTTTTTTAGTACTAGAAAGCTCTTATTTGGAAAGGGTATGCACATTAATCACGCCAACAAAGTGGTACAATAAAATATAAAAATTGGGTACCAAGTAAAGTAGGGATATGTTTTTTCTCGTCTATCTATAGATAGCTGTCTATAGCTACCCGGCTAGGTGGAGGTCATAGCCGGAACTACGGGTCCGCTTGCGGCTCGCGCACCACTCACCCTCAAAGACAGTCATAAAAACTATGCCGACGCGGGCGATGCCGCGGGCAAAAACTAGTCTCTCATATAAATTAGGTGAAATAAGCCTACTCCATCATTACTACAAAGTCTAAGAGTTCAAAGTGGTTGTGACCTACATACTCCTTGGCTTTGACAGTTTGACTTCTGTAAAGGTTAAACTTAGCTAAATGTTATTTTATTTTGCGAAAACATGCGTAAAAATTTCAGAACTGCAGTGTTTGCTGTCCGAAAATTCTAATTGTAATTACGGCTCACAAATATTTAACGTAATTAACAATCGTGCCTGCTTCTGCTGCGAGATTAATTAAATTCTTAGGAAGCATTCGAACTGACTTTGTGAGCCTCAGGAGATACCTACCTATTGTTTAATTGCCTACAAGCTTGTTTGGGACAAATCTTAGTAGATAATTTAGAACCACTTTCCATGTTCCAATTGAGCTGAAATTTTGCAGAGAAAAATGCATGGTTAGCTAAGTGATGTTAGTCTAAATACAATATCGCGGACTCAAAGATGGCGATCGAGTTATTTTTTTATGCTCCCCCATAATAAGGGTATCAAATGAAAAGATTTGCTGACAAGAATACAAAATAATTAAAATTGTTTTTAATTAAAGCATGTATCTACCTAAAATATTTTACGTTTTACGAAAATTAGTTTCTAAACTAAGTTTACAAGTCGACCAAGTTTATGCTTGGCAAAAATCGCTTACAGCGATAAGGCCGCCTTTGCACTCTATGTATATTACAAATTATAAGTCCTGTATTGTTTTTTGACGTGCAATAAAGTATATTTACTGACTTACTTACCATCAAATTCGCACATCGCAAAAAAAGATCGCTATCAAAGTAGGTTTTTCTAATTGTTATTTCAAGAACACTGCCATACTCCTTTTATGTTCAGAGAGTGCCCAGGATCTTGGAACGATCAATCCTATTCGGTAAAGTTGCAGGCAGCAGACCACGTGGCGAAGACCAGCTGGATAGGCCGAAATAGACGCCGAGGCGTTCAGAATACCGGTCAGTTTATGGCACAAATACAAATAAATGTATTGAAGTAATTCTACTAATGATGATCTATCCGACCGATTTCGGTCATGGCGACCACTTCGACTCCTAGTCTACTAATATATACTAATATTATAAACGTATTAAACGTATATTATAAATAAATTTAACGTATATTAATTCAACGTAAATTTAACGTATATTGTAAATAAAATAATATATTATAAATAAATTTAACGTATATTATAAACGTGAAAGTTTGTATGTATGGATGTTTGTTACTCTTAAACGCTTCAACTACTAGACGAATCGGGATGAAACTTGGCACACATATAGGTTAAGTCCTGGAATAGGACTTACGCTACTTTTTACTAAGGGAAAACATCTTATTACCACGGAAAAATCAAAAACGACACGGGCGTAGCCGAGGGCGGATGTTTAGTATAATATAAAAATACTTGACCGTGTGTGATTTGTCTCTGAATCCTTACTAATATAATAAATGTGAAAATGTGTTTATTTGTTATTTGTTTTCACGCTTCTACACCTCGACCAATCTTAATGAAGTTTGGCATGAAGTTAGCCTATGAAAGGACATAGGCCTTTCTATTGCGTGAAAATAGCATAGTCCGATGCAGTTCCTAAGGGAACTGAAAACATAGTCTTTTTTTGGTTTATTTCTTTAGCATCGCAACGGATCAATGGATTGTTGTGATTTTTTGCACAGAGATGGTTGAAGGGGTGCAAAGTAACATAATTAACTAATTAGCATATCCTGACATAGTTCCCGAGGGATAACTCATTTCTACGCTCGCGCACGTCGACGTCGCAACGAAGCAACGGCTTCAAGTGTTTTTTTGTACAGAATTGGTTGAGAGGATGGAAAGTGACAAATAATGCTAATCATAATAACTTATTCTGTATCGAGTACCAAAAATTTTTTTTCTGATTTGACATGAAGATTCTTTGGAAAAGTTTTTTGTAATCACGAGTACATTGATATCTTTTGTTATCAAGAACTAATTATAAGTCACCCTGTACTGTATATAGCATATCTCTGATTGTATTACTAATTTCCTAAGAGTCACTTGATAAATGAAGTCTAAGTGACTAGCGATTGTTGGGTTGACGCTCATTGTCATCTAGAATAAGGATCCGTCAGGAGTAAGTCTGATAGTAATGTTTCAGGAATTTCATACTTTGCAGAAAGTTTTTCTGTTTTCTTTTTTATCAAAAATTTGAGTGCGTTGATGGTAAGTGACGATGTAGTCGAGGATGGTACACGCAAACTCAAATAATGCCTATTCACTCTCGCCTTGAAGATCCCCAAATTGTAGGAGTCGGGAAACACACATGCAGGCAAGGAGTTCCACTCCATCGCTGTCCGCATAATAAATGAGGAAGCGTAACGCTTCGTGCGCATAGGCTGAATATCAACAACAAAGGGGTGGAACCTCCCTCTGCGTCTCGTTGACCGAAGGTGGAATGGAGCTGGGGGAATGAGGTCGTGAAGTTCTTGAGCACACTCTCCGAAATGAAAATAATAACTTAAAAAGTTTGTACTCTTCTCTTATCGTATGGCACTATTAACCGTGCTATTCAAGGGATAGACGGCGGTTGCCTGGTGTTGCACTTAACATCAGCCGCGGTCACGTGTAGGGTATTTATATTTACACCTACGGACGTGTGCAACGCGACCTTCATACAATTTGGAATCAGATGAGCAGGTTTCCTCACGATGTTTTCCTACACCGTTAAAGCAATCGGTAAGTTTATGTACGTAAGTTTTAAAAAACTGGCAGTCCGGATTTGAACCCAGGACCTCTGGTTAGGAAGACCGAGTCGTTACCGGTTGAGCCACCGACCCTTTCTTTTTGAAATTTGAATCGAAATACCTTGAACCTAATAATGTCTGACACAAAATGTGCCTCCCGTCTATTAACTACTTGTCAAATAATATGAAATTCCTACATTTTATAAAAATTTATTGACCAATTACAAATCAAAATACAAAACAATCTATCATCTAACACCATTAAACCTGAATGGTTTGTCTAGGTGCTCACAGTCGTTTAACCGCCTCCATATCTCAGAGGCAAAGTTCACTGGCTTTACACAGGAGGTCGCGGGTTCGATTCCCGGCGGGGTCAATTGTAAAACTCGGTTTGGTTGGTGGTAGGGCATTTTCTAAGCCCGCCTGGCTAGCTACCACCATCTTATCTAAGTCTTGCCGCCAAATATCAATGTTGATATCATTGGTGTGTTCCGGCATGAAGATAAGATAGCCAGTTCCCCATTGCGTCGGGGAATCTTGGTAAGCCCGCTTCCATCTTCGGCAACATCGTCACTTACCACCAGGTGAGATGTTGTCAAGGGTTTACCAACTGTGCATAAAAAAAAAGTCGTCTACATGCTACATAATATACTTACTGTGACAAAAACCGGTCAAAACAAGTCGGACAAGTACTCTAAGGGTTCCGTACCACCATTACCTCTCCATACAGCTATATAGTATAATGACAATGAAATAGCAGCAATAGAAATACACATTATATGAAAATTTCAACTGTCTACCTATTACGGTTCATGAAATACAGCCCGCTGACAGACGGACAGACAGCGGAAGCTTAGTAATAGGGTCCCGTTGGGTGGGTTGGAACCCCAAAAATGTATAGAATCACCTATGTTATGCACACCTAAATTAAATATCATTAACCTTAATGCGACGTTTTTTATCGCATTTACTTAAAAAAGGGCTAAAAAAACGTCGGTGGCTCAACCGGTAACGACTCGGTCCCTCTAACCAGAGGTACCGGGTTCAAATCTGGACGGCCAATGTACCAATGAGTTTTTCAAATACTTACGTACATACTTACCGATTGCTTTAACGGTGAAGGAAAACATCGTGAGGAAACCTGCACACACCTGCGAAGAAACTCGAAGGTTGTGTGTGAAGTCGACCAACCCGCACTGGGCCCGCGTGGTCGACTAAGGCCTAATCGCCCTGATTCAGGGTAGGCTCGAGCCCCTCGGTGGGGACGTATATGAGCTGTAATGATGAACCGTAATGCAATGCATACACATGTCACTTGCGTAACGACACAAATCTGTTAGTGTGGTAGTGTGAGTGTGAACTTCATAAGCTGCTACACCTCCTCGCAGTCAAATTCATAGGCTGATTCAACATTTAAGTTTTAGGGTTCCGTATCTCAAATGGAAAAAAACGGAACCCTTATAGGATCACTATGTTCTCCGTCCGGGAACGCGTGGAGGTATAGAGTTGAAATTAAAACCATATATTTCAGTCTACAGTCCCTTGAAGTTGTGAAAAAATCAAACTTCTAAGTTAACGTAAAAAAAAAGATACGAAAAAAACTCGTTGACCGAGAACAATGAAGTATAAGGAAAAATCTGAAAACTAAACATTTTTTATTCAATCATAAAAAATGTCTTTATTAAAGTACATAATCAATCAATTATGCAAGGAATGGCAGTCCGCATTTTGAGTTGAGTAAACCATGTCACGTGGGGTATATATCGTATAAAAGGGCTTCATTGGCACAAGCTTAAACAGTTTTAAAATTTTTCATGTATAGTTTTCGATTTATGACTAAGAATGTAAAAAAATCTTTTCCTTTTTTATATTATGTATCGATGTAGGCCTGCCTATGCTGCGTTTTCCGGTGCGCGGTCGCTACTCGATAACTTTACTGCCCCAAAGGCCATCTGTTCTACGAGCTATGTGCCCCGCTTTCTGCCACTTAAGTTTAGCAATTCTGAGAGGTATGTCGGTTACTTTGGTTCTCCTACGGATCTCCTCGTTTCTGATTCAATCATCTCTGCGTGATAAAAGAACTCCGAGCATAGCACGCTCCATTGCCCTTTGGGTGACCTTGAGCCTTTTAATTAGGCCCACAGTAATCGACCATGTCTCAGTTCCGTATGTTATCACTGGCAACACACACTGGTCGTCGTGGAAATCCTTGGGGGAGGCCTATGTCCAGCAGTGGACGTCCTACGGCTGATATGATGATGATGACATTATGCATAGGTTACTAATTTTGGCGTATTTAGTACCTAACAGTTTGCACTGTTATGATTTATAATATGTACCTACAAATTTGTACGGAACCCATGGAGGGCAAGTCCGACTCCCACTTGTCCGTTTTTTTTAAATTTCATTTATTTCAGGAACAAATTACATTGTTTGACAAATCTGTTTTGTACACTTATGTACCTACGTGTAATTACGACATAGTATTGTCACAGTATTACGATATGGCTTACAGTAGCGCAACGCCTTTGATGTAGCACGATGCCGCCTAGCAGCAGTGGTACTAGCAGTACTAGACGAAGTAACTATTTAGTAATCTGTGGTACTAGCCTGTAGTCAGTTTGCCAGGCTGTGCCTCGCCGCCCGCTGCCGCGCAAGTACCCTTCCGTTGCTCTGCGTGAGTACATTCGTTGCGCTATTACTGTAACCCGGTATATTGCTATACTGTGGTATTGTCACTATAGTTGACCCATTTGTGTCACCGACCGCAAATAATTGTGCGTCATGCGTTTCGTCGCCGCTGCGGCGTAGAAGCGGAAAAAACAATCAGTCTGTGCAACAAGCCAAACAAAACGTGTTAAGATAATATTCTAACAAGATCACAGCTTTGAACTTCCACTTAGTTTCAGCCGTAAAAAAACCGGCCAAGTGCGAGTCCGACTTGAGCACTGAAGGGTCCGTATCAGAACATATTTAGTTACTAAACCATACAAACGTCAACAAGTACAACAAACTTATCTTTGTAGTTGAAAAAATGTTGTACCATGTACGTATATATACATCACGATCAATTCTCCAAGAGCATATGTAATTTAACTACAATTTTACAGTTTTCGGATTTTCTTTTCGTAAACAAAATGTATAAAATTCTGTGTGCCTAATGTAAAAAAGGTCAATAATACTGTAATATTACACAGTATTAAATTAGAATTTATAAATACTACGGTGTTCCTTGGTATAACTTTGGATGTTTCACTTCAATGGGGACCACACATTGAAACTTTAGCGGGAAGGCTTAGTTCAGCTGCTTATGCCGTTAAGAAAATAAGACAATTAACGGATGTAGGTACTGCGAGACTAGTGTATTTGAGTTACTTCCATAGAATAATGTCTTATGGCATCTTACTGTGGGGGCATGCGGCTGATATAGAAACTATTTTTATCTTACAGAAAAGAGCTATCCGCGCACACTATCAGATGCGATCACGAAAGTCGTTAAAAAATAAGTTCAAAGAAATCAATATTTTAACTGTTGCTAGTCAATTTATATATGAAAACATTATGTAAGTACTTAAAAATTTACATTTATTTCCTAAAAACAGTGACAGACATAATTTGAATTTAAGAAATGTAAATAAAATTGATATAGCCTTTTCGAGACTGAGGAAGGTTAAAAAGCCATTTGTGGGGCAGTGTATAAGATTCTACAATAAAATGCCAGAAAATGTAACTAGTTTGTCAGAGAACAAATTCAAGACTCATGTCAAAAAATTCTTATGCTCTAGAGGATATTTTATAAGAATAGATCATGTAAATGACAAAGATATATATGTTGATTCTCATTACCTTAGACTGTAGTCTGAATCATGACATTAAGTTTTTTTTGACTATTTAAAAGTGTGTGTAAGCAACTATTTAAAATAAATTATTTTGATTTGATTTGCTTTGGCATACCATTACGTATCGTAGAATTTCCCTCTAGAGATATTACATAAACTCTTTTGTGCAACTCAAGCTTGACATCTGCCCGGGTTGCCTGACTGATTCTCTCCACCCTACATAGTGGCGGTTTCCTTCCGCTTTCTTTGTGTCACTTGTGTCGCTTTCACTCCCCCACTCCTGAAGAGTTCACAAAGAAACTCGCGCATGTGTGACAGTGAATTGAACGTTTCACCCCTTTCCTGCTACAATAGGGATGACGAATGCTAGTCATCTGATTTAACTTTTGTCATCTGTAAAAAACTACATTTTGTTCAGAAGATGTTTCAAATACCTAGGCATGACGTCATAGTTTTGCAGCGTGATTTTGGTGATTTAAAAATCGAAGACTTGATGGAAAACAAAACGTGTAAGGTTTTCCGAAGTTTAAGTAGGAGGGAAATTTACTGATCATGAGTTCATAATTTATTGCTGATGCAATCGTCACCCCTATTGTTGCGTGTAAAATATATTTGATGACTAGGAGGTGAAGGAAGAAGATACATTTAGGCTTTTAGACGTGTTAAAATAATATCGAATGTAAGTCTAATTATTTTAAGTTCAAATCAATGCGGGCTTCAACGCGACTGTTACGTTGAAACCGAACAAATCTCAATTTTTACATGTTTTTATTACTTTTCTTTACATTCAAAAAAGTTTAAAAAAAAAATTTCAACTATAATGAAAGGTGTTAAAGTCACCGATTATTTGTGTGTTGGTTTCGTTCAACATACAAACTATTTGTTTTCGAGAAATTTTGCAATTAATGCCAAAAACTTTTTGCATAAAATTTGGTATTTTTTTAAAAATTTTATTCAATTTAAGTTATCGATTTTTTATTACTTCAAGCATATTATAATTTTTTTTCCACAGTGATAGCGTTACACAGTCTTACAGTAATTTGAATTGATATTGGCATTTGACCCATCTTAAGGCCTTAAGGACAGGCAGTAAGTAAACTAGCTATAGATATACATAAATGTTAACTAACAAAATAAGTATATAATACTAGAAATATGATGGCATTTGTATGTTTGTATTAATTATTCTTAATGAAATTACAAAAATCATCGGGTTTTTTTTTTATTACGGAACAGCTCCTGGGTCTGGACTCTGTAAAATACTGCAATCAGACCTCGAAAACTACCTGAACCTAATTACTCGTCCAGATGAATCAAACGAGCCCAAACTCGAAGTGGATACTTCGTTTTTTCCGTCTTAAGAGTAAGAGTCGTTCAGGAGATCCCTCGAAAAGCTTATGGTTCTAGCATCAGACCCTGGAAAATACTCGATGCCAAAGGTCACTAGTTGACACAAATCAAACGAGCCCAAACTTGACGACTTCAACCAACCAGCTCCTGGCTCCAGCATCAGACCTTGGAAACTACCCTTGACAAAAATAAACGTCAGACAAATCAATCGAGCCGCAACTCGATGTTGTTATTTAGAGTCGTTGATGAGTACCCTCGGCCAGATCCTAGGTCCAGCATCATCATCATCATATCAGCCGAAAAACGTCCACTGCATGACAAGGCCTCCCCCAAGGATTTCCACGATGACCGATCCTGCGCTGCCCGCATCCATCGACTTCCCACGATATTCACCAGGTCCACCTTGGAAATTAACCGGGAACAAAGTTCACATCAAAAAGACATAAGTTCATCATCATATCAGCCGAAGGAAGTCCACTGCTGGACATAGGCCTCCCCCAAGGATCTCCACGACGACCGGTTCTGCGCTGCCCGCATCCAGCGGCTTCCCGCGAACTTCACCAGGTCATCGGTCCACCGAGTGGGAGGCCTGCCTACACTACGCTTCATAAAAGACATAAGTACTTACGTTTTATTCCAAAAATATTTTTTGTTACTTATACCGTTTTTGGTGGCTGGGGGTGGAGTTTAATATTGCATAAGTGTATGGCTGCGTGAACGCACACTTGAAAAGAATATACTTACGCACTGGCATGACATAGATCCGTATACATCAGTCATATGTAATTACATATAGCCAGGTCAGGATAAAAAAAACGTATAAAAGTGGTTATTCAGCTTGCTGATGGATTTAATAAAAAAAAACATGTTTTTATACGCGGGGTCTCTCTGTGAAAGTTGTTTAGTTGGTAATGAGTAGAAGCCATAGTTAACGGATCGTACGCCAATTTCAGAATGACCTGTATAAAGCCTGTTTATTCATTTTAATATATTTAAGAAAAGAAATACGAGATAATTTCAGACGTAGCCGTAACCTGTATAAAGCCTGTTTATTCATTTTAATATGTTTAAGAAAAGAAATACGAGATACATTCAGACGTAGCCGTAACCTGTATAAAGTCTGTATAAAGCCTGTTTATTCATTTTAATAATGTTTAAGAAAAGAAATACAAGATACCTTCAGACGTAGCCGTAACCTGTATAAAGCCTGTATTAAGTCTGTTTATTCATTTTAATATGTTTAAGAAACATGAGATTCCTTCAGGCGTAGACGTAATCCAAGAACGTTATAACCACGTCACATATCCACTTATTTATTGTTCTAATAATTTAATTTCAAAGCCAAATCCAAATGATTCAAAAGCAAAACAAAAAGATAATAAATCATATGATTACGACGCCTACATTGACCTATTTAAGCAAAAACAGGTACAGTAAGCTTAAATTAAATAAATAAAACAGAGAGGGGAATATATTTTAGCCGAATTAGGTCAGGAAAGGCGCTAAACTCACTTAGCGGAGTAATTTTGTTACAAGGTACTGTGAAACCGCAGTAACTTAGTAGCTAGGCATAATTGAAAATCTCCTCTATTGTATATGTGATAGCTTGGTTTATTGTTTTTATTATTAATATAAGATTTCTTTCCCTTCGCTGTTGAAACGGCTGGCCCGTTTTATTCCAAAAACATTTTTTGTTACATAAACCGTTTTTTGGTGGTTGGGGGTGGAGTTTAATAGGCTGCGTGAACGCACACTTGAAAAAAATATACTTACCCACTGGCATGACATAGATCCGTATACATGAGTCATGTAATTACATATAGCCAGGTCAGGATAAAAAAAACGTATAAAAGTGGTTATTCAGCTTGCTGATGGATTTAATAAAAAAAAACATGTTTTTATACGCGGGGTCTCTCCGTGAAAGTTGTTTAGTTGGTGATGAGTAGAAGCCATAGTTAACGGATCGTACGCCAATTTCAGAATGCCCTGTATAAAGCTTGTTTATTCATTTTAATATGTTTAAGAAAAGAAATACGAGATACATTCAGACGTAGCCGTAACCTGTATAAAGCCTGTAATAAGTCTGTTTATTCATTTTAATATGTTTAAGAAACACGAGATTCCTTCAGACAAGAACATTATAACCACGTCAAAAAACCACTTATTTATTGTTCTAGTAATTTAATTTCAAAGCCAAATCCAAATGATTCTAAAGCAAAACAAAAAGATAATAAATCATATGATTACGACGCCTACATTGACCTATTTAAGCAAAAACAGGTACAGTAAGCTTAAATTAAATATTCAAGAAAACAGAGAGGGAAAAATATTTTAACCGAATTAGGTCAGGAAAGGCGCTAAACTCACTTAGCGGAGTAATTTTGTTACAAGGTACTGTGAAACCGCAGTAACTTAGTGGCTGGGCATAACTGAAAATCGCCTCTATTGTATATGTGATAGCTTGGTTTATTGTTTTTATTATTATCATAAGATTTCGTTCCCTTCGCTGTTGAAACGGCTGGCCCGTGGGGCATGGAGGCAAAGGCCTTCATAAGAGAAATTGGGCGCCGACTAAGAAATAATGGGTTTGAATCCCGCTCCAGATCCTTCCTGGTGCAAAGGATATCTATAGCAATACAGCGTGGCAATGCTGCGAGCCTAATGGGAACCT
Organism: Coleophora flavipennella; assembly: GCA_947284805.1. Lineage (NCBI taxonomy): Eukaryota > Metazoa > Arthropoda > Insecta > Lepidoptera > Coleophoridae > Coleophora > Coleophora flavipennella. The sequence continues at coordinate 7,739,093 of OX369270.1, read as the reverse complement.
TTGTACCAGGAACGATTATGGGTGGATTATTTTAATTATTTACAATTAGTTCTGTATATAAAGTTATTCTAAGTTTTGTATATATCTATTGCATACATAAATATATAATAATAATATATTAGGAGATTGAATGAATCCTGTGAGTTGAATAAGCGCATTTTTTAACCGACTTCAAAATAAGGGGGAGGTTTCTCAATTCGACCGTGTATATATATTTTTTATGTGTGTGCTCGCGGATAACTTCGTCGTTTAAAAACCAATTTTGATGATTCTTTTATTGTTGAAACGGAGATATCCCATGGGTAGTACCATAAGATGGAGTGACAATATCAGGAAATGGACACACATCAAAGACGCAGCCAGTCTTAGCAGACTGGCACAGAAAAGAGAAGAATTCCGTGTGGTGGTCGCCGACATCCATTAGGATATGGCACCCCAAGAAGAAGAAGTACCATAATAAGGAAACAAGAATCTGATGATGGCATCTCAGAGAAATCGAGAACCTTAGTTTCGTGTTTGAAGTTGGTTTTTTTGTTCAAAATTATTTAAATAATAATACGACATACTCATTTATATTTTTGTAAAGCGTTCTTTTAACCCCTAACGCAAAAAGAAGGGTGTTAAAAGTTTAACGTGTGTATCTGTGTCTCTGTGTGTCCGTCTGTGGCATCCTAGCACCCAAACGATGGACCAATTTCGGTTTAGTTTTTTTTTTATTTGATAGGCGACTTGATCGAGAGTGTACTTACCTATAATTCAAGAATATATTTTCAGTCGTTTGAGGATCATTAAATTTTTCCTAGTTGATGAATGCATGTGAGCAACTTGCACAGGTCTAATTAATTTGAAATTTGGTATCCTGTTACTTCAATGATATTGCAAGAACATGGTAACCATGACCTGATGCTGCAGCAGGCCTAGAATATGCAGGATACCCAACTCCAAGAGGTATTGTGTTTGGGCTCTTTAGAATGGTCTCAATAAATATGTGATCTTCTTATTAGCTCATATACGTCCCCACCGAGGGGCTCGAGCCTACCCTGAATTAGGGCGATCGGGCCTTAGTCGACCGCACGGGCCCAGTGCGGGTTGGTCAACTTCACACACAACCTTCGAGTTTCTTCGCAACATCGTTACTTACCACCAGGTGAGATGTTGTCAAGGGTTTACCAATTGTGAATAAAAAAAGATAAAAAAAAATCACCGTCAGAGCGTCGGATAAACGTACATATGAATTTGAAATTCGAAAACACATTGGTACGTGGCAGGATACGAACCACGACCTCCCGGACAGGAGGTAGCGGCCCTAGCCGTTACGCCACCAAAATATGAAATTGATAGATAGTAATCAGGGTCTGATGATCGTACAGGAAATATCAGGGGATTTAGAAATTTTCAATTTACAGTAATTGTTATTGTGGTTGTATTAAAAATTAGAAATCATGCATTTTTTTTAAATTAGTAAGCCAATAAATATGGTGTAATTCAATTCTTACTACTGCTTTACTAATCATCGATGAGTCCTAATGATTACAATATTGTCGGGTCTTAAACACTTACATTTAAATTTCGGCTTCTTATCATAAGTATGAATAACTTTATCTAAAAAACCTATTGGGTCAAAGAAAAAACCGGCTAAGTGCGAGTCAGAACCGCACACATAGGGTTCCGTAACATTATAAATTTTAAATATTTTATTATAAATTATAAATGGCACTAGTTTCATGGTTTAAAACACATCGTACTAAATGGCGCTAGTTTCATGTTTTAAAACACATCGTACTAAATGGCGCTAGTTTCTTTATGTTAAAAAAAAACCCGTTTTTTGTATGGAGACAAAAATACCCTTATTTTTTCTTTTTTTGTTATTTTAGTACTTGTTGTTATAGCGGCAATAGAAATACATCATCTGTAAAAATTTCAATTGTCTAGCTACCACGATTCATGAAATACAGCCTGGTGAGACACGGACAGATAGACGGACAGCGAAGTCTTAGTAATAGGGTCTCGTTTTTACCCTTTGGGTACTGAACCCTAAAAATGTAATTTCTAAACAAAATTGGCCGGTTAGCTGTTCAATTTATTTAAGAACTCCAATTTTTTTGCAAAGTGACTATGGATTCTATTGGTAAAGTTGTTTTAATTCAAGAGGGGAAGGTCATGTTTAAATTGTGTCATCACCTATGTTAAAATTTTTAAGACTAAATATAAAATACTAAATGAAAATAATACAAATCTTAGAATCATGTATATTTGTCACTAGCTGTGCTCGCGACTTCGTCCGCGTGGAGGTTTTGAATTTTCCCACGGTAACTGTTTAATTTTCCAGGGATAAAAATTAGCCTATATATTAACCTGGGCTATACGGAACCACCATACAAAATTTCATTAAAATCAGTCTGGTAGATTTTGCGTGATGATACAGACAGACAAAAATTACAAAAGTTGTTGGTTTGGCCTCTATATCGTTAGTAATGTCCACCACATTTATTACTTTCTATAAATATTTCATGCACAGACACGTCCCCGCTACAGTTTTATTATATAACGATAGTATTAGTAATAACCACCTCAAAGCGTCGGTGGCTCAACCGGTAACGACTCGATCCTCCTAACCAGAGGTGCTGGGTTCAATCTGGACGGCCAATGTACCAATGAGTTTTTCGTGACTTACTTACATACGAGTATACTCACCGATTGCTTTAACGGTATAGGAAATTATACTCGAAGGTTGTGTGTGAAGTCGACCAACCCGCACTGGGCCCGCGTGGTCGACTAAGGCCCGATCGCCCTAATTCAAGGTAGGCTCGAGCCCTTCGGTGGGGACGTATATGAGCTGATATGATGATATGATGAATGTCCACCACAGTTATTACTTTTCAAAAATATTTCATGTACAGACACGATCCCGCTAGAGTTTTTTTTTTTATATGTATAGATATTTAATAGCAAGCCAAACTGAAACTGTAAACTAGATAAAATCTAAGTAGGTCGGTACAATAAAATTTTGTGCAAAGTAACATTACATTATGACAGGAGCTCGTTTTGTTACAAAGAGCTCTGAAGTCGTGTCGTATGCTGAACATTTCAAACATAAAATTACATTGTCTGAGACAGGCAGCCGCTGGCTGCACATTGTAGCAAGTTTGTTGTACCCGAGGGACATAATCATTTGAGACATGAACAGTGAACATAGTTGGAAACTAAACGTTGGATTTTATTCAAGTGTCATACTCGTATATGTAACTTTATCATTGCCACTAAATGTTAAAAATAAATATGTTTGAGCACTCGAAGATCAGATAATTAGGATAAATTTTGCAAGCAGTTAAAATGCCCTAATGAAAGAAGATGGACTTTTACTTAGACGCGGGCAATATAGGTCCGGTCATTGTGGAAATCATCAAGGAGGCCTATGTTCAGCAGTGGTCGTTTTTTGGCTGAATGATGACGAAGTAGCTACTATTGACTTTAATCTCGGGGTAATATTATATATATATAAAGTCTAATATTAGTACTTATATATGTACTTGGCACAGACTACCTCCATGCAAGATTGATTGCGGTGTTGAAGTGTGAAAAGGTAACAAACAAACAAACACATCTTTACATTTATAATATTGTTCAAGATAAAGAGAGCAAATTTAGCTGTTATCTGAGATCAAAGCCGTCGCCTTTCCGTAATTACGGAAGAGGTAGGTTTATTAACCTTGTTAACGAATTTGGCAGCATCTTGCAAATGGTTACACTTGATAAAAATATTTTTTTTTTTGCGAAGTAACCGACATAGCTCACAGAATCACTAAACTGAAGTGGCAGTGGGCAGGGCACATAGCTCGTAGAACAAACGGCCGTTGAGGAAGTAAAGTTCTCGAGTGGCGACTGCGCACCGGGAAAAGTAGCGTAGGCATTCCTCCCAAGTGGTGGACTGACAAACTGGTGAAGATCGCTGGAAGCCGATGGATGCCGGCAGCGCAAGACCGGTCGTCGTGGAAATCCTTGAGGGAGGCCTTTGTCCAGCAGTGGACGTTTTTCGGCTGATAGGATAATGATGATGATGATTTCGAAATGTAGTATAGACATAGGTTAATAACATGATGCGCCCTTTTTTCAAAAAAACATTATTAATTTTTATTTTTTAGGGTTTTGTAGTCTAGCTAGATGAAAGTTTATAAAATCTTTTTTCCGTCCATCCGTTAAACATTCATAGCGTCATACTAAGTTTTTTACATTTTTAAACCGAATGAAATGACATTTGGCAAAAAAAAGTTTTAAAACTAAACTAGATGCAACGACAAGCTTTTGTTGAAGTTTAAGTCCATAACACGAATTAACGGGTTGTACATTCACAGGTCTTGCATTATCGCGTCGCGCATTATTAGTACCTAAGTCCATGACATGATTTTTCGTGCTGTACATTTACAGGTCATGCATTATTGGGTCACACATTATTGGTCTATTTTCATCATAATGCGTGTTTCCAAATTCAAAAAAAGCAAGCATGGTAGGAATTCATAGAAAATTTTAAACGATCCTGGGATATTGATTCCACCTGCAAAGTTAATCATCAGTTCAACTTCAAAATACCAAAAGTATTTTTTTTACCGGGAATACGACTTCGTACCAAAATCAAAGTATATTATATTAGTACCTACATACAGTTTGGACACTCCCTGCCGCTCTCTAGATTCCGACCTCACCCCTCCGTCACCCAGACTGATACAGATTGGTTATAGTTTCGTTCTCGTACGTACAGGATTTCGCAGTCTTTTTTTTTGCTCCGTCATTTGTTTTTAGAAATGTCATTTCTCGACCGTTGTATGCAGTGTACGGGTGTGCCAAAATTAAGGTAAAACGAAGCCCTGGAATTCACTCTTTATAAAAGATCTGACCTAAATAAACATACAATTAATATTGCAAGTCAAAAGATTGTGATATACGAGAGTATACGAGTAGTTAAGGTCTCCATATTTTTTTATGTTATTAGTTTTTTAAAGGTACCTCCCATACATGTGAAGGAGGGATGAATTATTTTTTGAGTGCACCCGTTTGTATAAATATACTAGCTGTTTCCCGTGGAGAACGTTTCTGTGACTTTTCGAGGGTGCGCAGTGCGCTAGCCGTTTGGCTTGCGAGCATATTAAAAAGTAGCCTATTTGTTAATGAAAAGTCCTAATCTGTCTACCTACCAAATTTCAGCCAGATCCGTTCAAGTAGTTTTTGAGTAACAATCATACATCCATACATTCTAACAAAATTTCGCGTTTATAATATTAGTAGGATAGGATCATCATCATCATCATATCAACCGAAGGACGTCCACTGCTGGACATAGGCCTCCCCCAAGGATCTCCACGACGACCGGTTCTGCGCTGCCCGCATCCAGCGGCTTCCCGCGACCTTCACCAGGTCATCGGTCCACCGAGTGGGAGGTCTGCCTATACTACGCCTTCCGTTGCGTGGTCGCTACTCGACAACTTTACTGCCCCAACGGCCATCTGTTCTACTAGCAATGTGCCCCGCCCACTGCCAATTAAGTTTTGCAATTCTGAGAGCTATGTCGGTTACTTTGGTTCTCCTACGGATCTCCTTGTTTCTGATTCGATTACGTAGAGAAACTCCGAGAATAGCACGCTTCATTGCCTTTTGGGTGACCTTGAGCCTTTTTATGAGGCCCATAGTAAGCGACCATGTCTCAGTTCCGTATGTCATCACTGGCAACACACACTGGTCGAAGACCTTGTTCTAAAGACATTGCGGTATCTGGGACGTAAAGATATTGCGAAGCTTCCCGAACGCTGCCCAGCCGAGATGGATTGATCTCTTTCTCGAAGTTGGATCTACCTAACTGGACTGTTTGTCCCAGGTATACATATTCGGTAACAACTTCGAGTGTAGAGCCTCCAACCTTCAGAGGAGTAGGTATGACACGGACATAATTTTCGTCTTGTCCATGTTCATTCTAAGACCCACTTGTTGAGAGGCTCTACTGAGGACATCGAGCATTGTGCCTAAGTCGTCCATAGTCTCAGCCATGACCACGATATCGTCAGCAAATCGAAGGTGGGTGATGTTCTCGCCGTTGATATTGATGCCGAGTCCATCCCAGTCCAAAAGCTTAAAAACATCTTCCAGGGCAGCGGTGAACAGTTTCGGAGATATAACGTCTCCCTGTCTCACCCGTTGCTGCAGCTGGATAGGTTCCGAGTTTTGATCCTGAAGGCGAACCGACATGGTGGCGTTTTCATACAAACACTTCACCGAAGAGTACAATCAGCCACTATGCTTGGCGTTCGTAGACTATGAGAAAGCTTTCGATTCTGTCGAAACTTGGGCTGTGTTACAGTCTCTCCAGAGGTGCCAAATTGACTATCGATATATCGAAGTGCTGAAGTGAAGGATAGGATAAAGTTTTCTAAAAACATATTTTTGTTAGGTGTACCGTTTGTAAGATTTAGTCAGGGCCGCTAAAGACGTAAAAAAAGGTAAAATTGGAAAAAGCCTTATATTACGGAAGCAAACGGAAGCGTTGAGGTCTACAGAGACGACTTTGGTTTATGATTCCATTTTTAGTCTACTTTTAAAATGGCCTACATATACACATGACAGATACACATCAAAAAGTGTAAGCAACACAAATTTAATGTCGATATTATTGATTGAAGCGTCGTCGGTTGCGTAACGGCTAGGGCCTCTACCTGCTGTCCGAGACGTCGTGGTTCAAATCTTTTCACTTACCAAAGTGTTTTTGAATTTAGATTTTATACGTTTATCCGACGCTCTTACGGTGAAGGAAAACATCGTAAGGATACCTGCACGTGCCTGCGAAGAAAATAGAATGTTGTGTGTAAAGCTGACCAACCCGCACTGGGCCCGCGTGGTCGACTAAGGCCCAATCGCCCTAATTCAGAGTACGCTTGAGGCTCTCGTAAAGACGTATTTAAGCTGATATTATGATGATAATTATTATTGTTGAATAATTTTATATGTTTTTTTAGGGTTCCGCACCTCAAAATGAAAAAACGAAACCCTTAAATGATCACTCGTCTGTCTGTCTGTCCGTCCGCCTGTCACAGCCGATTTGCTCAGAAACTACTGGACCGATTGAGTTGAAGCATGATACACATATTTAAGTCGGTGACCTAAAGAGGGACATGTAAAGTAAATAAATTGATTGGTGGATAAATTAAAAAATATAAAAAAAAAGTTTTGCAAACTATATTGTGTGACATATCAAATGAAAGGGGCTTGTTATGTGAAACTCAAACATATGTTTTTATAATTTTAAAATAGTTAGTTCTGAAGTTATGTATTAAAGAAAATATGCAAAATTTTACCATCTTATCTCCGAAACTACGGACCTAAAATTTAAAAAAAAAAACACAGTAAATAATAAGCATAAACCTGGACTAAACCATTACGCCACGGAGGTAGTGCAGAGGAAATTATTAATAATAATAATAATAACAGGTTAAATTCTAGATTACAGGAAAATCTAAAGTCCTTCCATTCTTACAGGAAAAATGTAATTTCCAAAGACTGATTGTTTACGAACTAGCGACACCGAGTGTGACGAAGTGCTAACTTCTACATAGTTAATCTTCGTAGCATCACGACAACAACAATTATTTCCCTTTTACCTAGATCTATAAATAGTGGTATAGATGAAAATTTGTTTTTGGAACGGAACCCTTAGCGCGCGAGTTTGACTTGCAGTTAGCCGATTTTTTTATTTAAATTTAACTGTTCAAATAATAAAGGTTAAGCATAATAGTGTTAATTTTTTTTTAAAACAATTCAAATAAATAGTAATTTTTCCAATTTTTCAAGTTTTTCACGTGAAAGTTAGTAAGATTGTAATCTTTTGTTTGCTTAATCCATGTCTGTATGATAATTTGCAAAAATTTATAACATTTGGTATCTCAGCAGGTCTCTCAACCGCTATGCCATTGATTCGGAGGAGGGGCGAAACACTAAAAGTATCTGTTCATGAAACTGAACAACTACTAATTCTTCTACAATTTTGCTGAAATCGAAAAAAAAACTTCCCAACGTTGGCAACAAAGTTAGCAAATCATCTGATCGTTTTGTATTAGAAATTAAAAATAAACTGCGACTTTAGCTACTCGTAATTTTTAGAACAAAAGTTTAATGAGTCTAGAAGACCACTTCGAAGTGTGTTCCATTTGACCTAAAAATCTGTAAAAACTTTATCTGTGAAAAAAGAACAAAATTAATAATACATCATTTTGTATCATCCCTCGCTTCTTTACAAAAACCGCTTGATTGATGAGATCTTTACAAACCACAATGGAATATAAACTAGGTTATATAATAGGATGGATGAACAAGGGTTTTGTATGCTTTAGTATGAAGAAGAGCTGCCGTCTGCTTTATTTACAACAGTATCTTAGTGAAATCTGTTTAAAGCTTATAAAGATTCATGTAGTGTAGGTATTATGTACTTACCCTTTTTTCATTGGCTTCTTTTTAGAATCCGCCGGGAATCCAACCCGCGACCTCCTGGACCAAACCATTACGCCACGGAGGTAGTGCAGAGGAAAGATTCTTAATATCATCTTAAAATCTCCTACAATTTTTTTTTTTAATTCACAATTGGTAAACCCTTGACAACAACTCACCTGGTGGTAAGTGACGATGTTGCCGAAGATGGAAGCGGGCTTACCAAGATTCCCCAACGCAATGGGGAACTGGCTATCTTATCTTCATGCCGGAACACACCAATGATATCAACATTGATATTTGGCGGCAAGACTTAGATAAGATGGTGGTAGCTAGCCAGGCGGGCTTAGAAAGTGCCCTACCACCAACCAAACCGAGTTTTACAAATGACCCCGCCGGGAATCGAACCCGCGACCTCCTGTGTAAAGCCAGTGAACTTTGCCTCTGGGCTACGGAGGCGGTTATAATAACATATATAATAGTAGTTATAAAGTAGCATTCCTTAATAATTATAGCGCAAAACCTAACTGCTAACTCCCCTGGCTTTCAGAAATTAACTCAATTATGAACTCACTCGTGATTGATTTGATTCATAGTGACATTGCGCCCTGCTGTAACAGCATCAACACGATAATAAGAGCAAGCAACTCATTTTCAAGACGTCGGACGCAGACTCTGATCGACTTGCGAACAATCTCTGAAACCGCGAGGTGATGTAACTTTAATAACTTCGTCACGCTTGTTACCTGTTGATGTAAATGAGCACGTCACCATGAGTTAATAGAGTTTCTTACCTCCCTCTTTCGTCTTCACCTCTTCTATTCTGAAGCCGAGTTTTCACCAGTAAAAAGTATTTACTCAGTTATTGTATTATCTTTATGCGCACACACACTCTTTAATAGGTATTTGACACGAGTAACGAAGCGTTTGCTTTAAAAGAACATTCACAAGTCGTCCGTGAATCAATAAAGAATGCCATACAAGAACGTTTTTATTTAAAAGCTTTTTTTTCAAGCGACTTCCAAAAAGGAGGAGGTTCTCAATTCGTCTGTATGTTTTTTTTTTTTTTTTTTTTATGTTTGTTACCTCAGAACTTTTGACTGGGTGAACCGATTTTTATGATTCTTTTTTTATTTGAAAGCTAGTGCTTCCCGTGTGGTCCCATACAAATTTTATCAAAATCGGTGTAGTACTTTAGTAGAAAATTACCAAAAACCAAAAATAATGCAAAAATGTACTAATTTGTTGCGATGGAAGTCGGTTTTTTAACGTGTTTTTTGTTAGTCATATTCCGTATAGCGTCGGTGGCGCAACGGCGAGGGCCGTTGCCTCCTATCCGGGCGGTCGTGGTTCGAGTCCTGTTTTCATATTTCGATCTCATATGTACGTTTATTCGGCGCTCTTACCTTACCTGTGTGAAATTGATCAACCCGCACTGGGCCCGCGTGTTCGACTAAGGCCCGATCGCCCTAATTCATGGTAGGCTCGAGCCCCTCGGTGGGGACGTATATATGAGCTGATGTGATTGATATTCCGTATCGGTACCCTTTCGACTTAACATTTAAGTACCTTCTCGTGGGTACTTGAGAATATGCGTTCCGGTATTTGACTTCTAGTCATTTGAGTTACTTTTTAAAAACGACACTTTGTTCTGAAATTGTTCATGTAACAGAAATCAATCTTTGACGAACTTATTTAGTGATTTTAATGAGCATTTTGAAAGTGGATTAAAATTTCATAGGGGTAAGTTTTTGTGCTTTTGGTGGAGAAAAAATGCGTATTTAACCTTTAATCACCGTTGTGGTTTTTTTGTTACACGATCGGCGTCGTGCGATCATAGACCGCTATATACTCTTTTGAACTTTTTGTTAACAAATCAATGTCATTAGAAAAAAAACAACATTGTGACCTAGGCCTACCTAGTATACGTTTTACCTCCAGCAATGCGTCTGCTGACGCAACTTCTAGCTGCTTCGACTCGACGCCCGCACAATTAAGCTCGAAGTTTCAGAATTACCAATGTCGCATTACGCTCAGGTCGGCGGAGGCCGGGAACAGTGAAATCTAGCAGTTTAGAAAACCTCAGCGGTCTGTGTCTAATAGCATACATACACTTATGAAATTTATACTAACATAATAAAATAAGAACGTTTTGCAATTCCAACACTACACTACCCTACACTACCCTACACTACCCTACACTACCCTACACTACCCTACACTACCCTACACTACCCTACACTACCCTACCCTACACTACACTACCCTACCCTACCCTACACTACCCTACCCTACCCTACACTACCCTACCCTACCCTACACTACCCTACACTACACTACACTACACTACACTACACTACACTACACTACACTACACTACCCTACCCTACCCTACCCTACCCTACCCTACCCTACATAAAAACCTTCTCCTGACAATAACGAACTTAGCGAAATCGGTCCAGCCGTTCTCGAGTTATGCGCTTACCAACATTTTGCGATTCATTTTTACATTATAGATTTTTGATTCTCTCCAATATTCTAATGAAACTTATAAACAAATTTTGGGGTTTTTTTGTAGATTTGTAGGTTTATCGGACATCATAATTGACAGAGCGAGTTTGAAACGCTAGCGAATTTAAGCTCGTCCGCTAAAGCTGGAGCAAAAATTATATCGTATGTCCGGCTCTTTTCCTCTTTAGGTCGCATTTCTCGAACGATTCACGTTAATTTTTGTGAGCAGATTCGATAATTATAATGTAGTTTTTGTCGTTTTTTTTTTTAGAAAATATTCGAAATGGCGGAGCTATGGGGGTTAAAAACGTAAAAAATCATAGTTCAGCCATTAAAAAAAACGTATATAAAATAATTTTTAAAAAATGGATCAGTGTTGTTTTTACAGAGGATGGAGGAGAATCGTGCTGTAAAGAGAGCGTACATTGGACGACCGACAGGGAAACGTCCGGTCGGGCGTCCCAGATACCGCTGCGGATCGATGAGGTGCAGAAGGACCCGAGCGCCCGCCCTCCAGAGACCCGATTGGCGTGAGGAGGCGTAGAATAGGGACGAGTGGCGACTTTTGGTGTCGGAGGCTAAGATCAAAGATCAGTGTTTGAGAAAATATAAACCTTAACCTGCGAACCTGAATACTTATCTTACACAATTGACTATACCTATGTTACTTGTTTTCTACGCCGATTGTGAACAGATTTTATACATTATTTTTTATTTGATAGATTATGCCTTCGAGGTAGTCATAACTTTATTAAAATCACTATATTTTCTAAGACTTTAACAAATTCACAAAAAAAAATATAAAGCAAAATTATTGCAGTAGTTGTTTTTTTTTACTTGTTTAGCCTTTTCAATTATTAAGAAGCCACTTGAGTATTACTGATTTCTATCTCTTGTATGTTGTTTATTACACAGGGTGTAAAATAATTGCTATAGGACCCGTTAACTGAGTGTTCTATTCATCATGCTAAACATCTTTCGCAGTCAATTCTCAAAAAAAAATTGAATGCTCAATACAAAATGCGCAAAATTGGTCGATCAGCTGACCGATTTTTATGAATAGTTATAATATTTTTCCGCGATATCAGCAAAGTGTTCGAACTAAAGTTGTTCAGTAGGTATGATGAGAAGAAGCCCCAGTTAACGGGACTTACACCAATTTTGTTACACCTGTATATCTTTTTTCGTTTCATGTGACATTTGTTATGTTCTATTTCTTTGTGTTAATTGTATTAAATTAAATGTTCATATTTAGGTAGCGTCGGTGTCGTAATGGCAGGGGCCGCTTTCTCCTGTCCGGGAGGTCGTGGTTCGAATCCTACCACGTACCAATTGTGATTTCGAATCAAGATTTCATATGTACGTTTATCCGACGCTCTTACGGTGAAGGAAAAGATCGTGAGGGAACCTCCACACGCCTGCGAAGAAATTCAAAGGTTGTATGTAAAGTCGACCAACCTGCACTGGGCCCGCGTGGTCGACTAAGGCCCGATCACCCTAAATCAGGGTAGGCTCTAGCCTCTCGGTGGGGCTGTATATGAGCTGATAAGATTTAGGTAGCAATTGACATGAGATTTAGTTTATACATTTCATTGTACCTTGAGTTGCAGTATTTTTGTATGTTACACTTCCTTTATAATACCCATTGTTAAAAGGAATAAATAAATATAAAATATAGAAATTCGAATTTAATATAAAAACCTAATAAAAACCCACGACAAAAAACCGCTAAAAAGTACTAGAAAATAAAATGTTTTGGCCCTTTAAGTTTAATATTTGGTAGTTATATTTTGATCTAAGAGTCATCGCGTAGGTGTACTGGCATTACCATTAGGTATTACCAGAAACTATGATTCAATAATTCACTTATGTAAGTTAGGATAATATGTTGGCAGCATAATATTCTAGTCTTGGCTGACTTGCTTGATAGAAGATGTTATCTCTAAAGCCTAGCTTCGTCGTGTCTGCGAATATCTGCTATACTGCCGTCCTAATTTATTCGACCGTAAGTCGCAATTTGGTAAAAATGAGTTTATTTCATATTCGGAATCAGCGCGACGAGATCTATATGAACCTCTAACCCGTATTTTTTTAAATGCAATAGAAATGAAAGTTTCGATAAGCATAACAACCGTAACTCTCAAATTTTGTCATTCAATGCTAACAAGACAACCGTATACGCCCTTACTTCGATCTATTTACCGTATTCTGTGTACTGGTCCAAGGCATAATCACTCTAAGAGCTCATACTGCCGATGTATGTGGTAATTGTACAGTGTTCCATTTATGAACAACTACACATAACAGCCGTAACAGCCATGACCCTTGTAAATATTAGTGAATTTAAAAAAATAATTATCAAAGTACTAGATAAAACAAAAGTAAGTGCTTGTACTGTGATTATGAGTAGTGAAACATTTGAGAATTATTTAATACTGCTAGTAATAAACATCCTTAAGTGTTTTAATGTGGTCATTATTTAGTAGTGATATTTATTTCTAATAGGCACATACTACACATAATAACCGTAATTGCCACCCACCCCGTTTATGTTTAGCAATATACGAAATCAAAACTTCCATATGCTAGTTATAAGGACAAACAGAAGCATATTCTGTATGAATTATTAGAAATGTGTTAGATTATATGCAAAAAAAGTACAACAGTAAATACTGGCAAATTTAATCATATTTAAAAATGTAGTAGGTAGTTACTAAAGGTAACATGGACTACTTGGTGGCGGAGTGGTGTATGCAGATTCAATGCATCATACTGGATTTTCACAATCTCCACTGATTCGCCTCACCACTCGTACGGTCGACAGGAATAACGCTATATGTTAGGAATCTGTAGAATTACAGACATGTTTGTCTAGCGTTGTCCCTTAATCTGACAGTGATACAAATATAAAACAAATTCATGTCAAAAAATGGATTTTTCACTTAAAAAAAGAACGTCGCATGGACCGCTGTTGAAAGTGATGAATACTTAATCTATGATACGTATCCGAAAACCTAAAAAAAAGGCCAAAAAAAAATTCAACTGGCAGAACCTATGAATAAAAATATTAAAGAACAAGAAATCCAACCCCTAGTAAAAGAAAAGACAAAACGACGATAAAAAATATTGAAGGATAAGATATTCAACCTAAACAAAAAGAAAAACAGAGAGATTATCAGCTCGAAGAACCTATAAAGAAGAATATTAAAGAATAGGACACCCAACTCCTATCAAAATAAGCGGAGAACAGTTTATAGAAACTACGATGAACAATATTGAAGAACAAGACATCCAACTTCCAGCACGATATAAATAAAAACATAGAAACTGAGAGCATACAGAAGTTATAGAAAAAACAAACAACCAGCATACTGTAAAAAACAATATATACAACCTCCAGCACAATATAAAAAAAAACGGACAGATGACCAGAAGCAGTTTAAATCATCTTCAGTAAAAGTAGTAGCAAAACAAAACGTTTCAATTAAGAAAAAACAAAACATTCTCAGATTACAGAAACCTACACAAAAATAGATGACTAGCCTTCCGTACCTAAAGGAAACATTATCCAACCCTCAAAACAAGAAAAGAAAAAACACCACTTAATTGCTTCTTTAAACAAAAATAGTGAATAACAAGACGTATAACCTACGTACGACCGTAAGAAAAAATCGTTGGCCAAACAGACGTTCAATAGAGAAATGAAGAAGCTGAAGAACAGAGTAATCAACATGACGAATTGTTTGGAATCTATAGATAAACATGATAATGGTTTAACGAAAGACGGCGAACCTAGAAAACAAAGGAATATCTAAATTTCTAAATATATTTTGATACAAAGATAATTATAAAAACAAAGATATGAAAAAAAAATGCTATGAAAGGCCATTTAGCGTCTTGTGTTATCAAAATTGTAATTTAAATATAAGAGAATATCGAAGAAAGCAGATCCTTACTAACTGTTAAGGTCTTAGTTACGAAGCACAGGAACTTTTTATTAAAATATGTTGTGTCGACAAACTACCGTTAAAAAGAAAAAAGGTATCGGAAAAACCAGAAACGAAAAGAAAAGTAAACATAAGTGTTTTATATGACGGAATAGAAATGTATAAAACCTTTTTTTTTGTCAACTGTCAGATTTGGTCCTTATAATGAAACACATGTTAAGAATAGCTTACGCAAAGGTATTGACTGCCAAAAAACAGATTATAGCGATTAGCCAAGATTAAATAAGATCGATAAAGAAACTACAAAAACTGATATCAAGAGTCACAATCCACGTATTTCTTATACCACTATAGATGTAAACGCTCTTAAAAAACTATACCTACCAAGCGATACTACGATAACCCAAATGTACAACAATTTTTGTGAGAGTAATTCTTCACAGTACAGCTTTTTTTATATTTTTTTCAATCGTTTGTAAATTGTACCTGGAAATTGTTGTACTGTGCTCTTAATAAAAGTTTTTCTATTCTATTCTATTTAATCAAAGTTTCAGTGGAATATTATCGAAGAGTAGTAAAGCATGATTGCAACATTTCATTCGCTCAGTCAGGCCATGAAAAGTATTAGCAGTGTGTACTATTTCATAAACATGACTAAGAACACAATCAGAATTCAGAAGAATCTTGTAACATTTGTGGGAACTATTTACTTCACAAAAATCGATATACAGAAACACGTTTGGAATATCAAAATGATGTAGATAAAGCTGGTGAAGCAAACAGTGGAACCATTTATTACCACTATGGAGCAGTTCAAAGTGGTTGTATTTTTTAAGACTATAATGAGACTTATGCAAGTCTCATGACATACTCGTATGCTATCACCTAGGACGAAACTATATCGGGACGGCGCTAAAAAGATATAATATTTACACTTCGAGCGTTTCTACTTCATAACCGAGACGCTAAATATATCATATTGTGGCTGGATAATTGTGCAACTCAAAATAAAAACTAGGCGCTGCTTACTGATTTGACCAACATGGTGAATAGCAACTTGATCGATGCGGAAAGCATAACGTTAAAGTTCTTTGAACCGGGGCATACTTTTAAGTCTGCTAATTCATTCCACCACCCAGTGGAACTATTGTCCAGATATGTCTTCCCTAAAAGTGTTTACCTAAAATAATGGCGGTTAAATTTCAAAGAGGGTCGTATACTTTCAAATATAAAAATTCTCCTACGTATTACTATTAGACTTTGTTTAAAACAAAAGCACCAAAGGCGTTTTTCCAGCACTGCGATTAAAGACTCATCTGAGGAGGATCACACAGGAACACAAATCTGCAATACTAATAAGCTAGCCATACCAAAAAAACGTATATTGGCAGTTTCGTTCCAGGTATACGAAAAGAGAATATTGGCAAAATTTACCTATTACCACTTTTGCTAACGAAAAATACGAGAATTATACCAATGACGTGACGAAACAAGATGGGGAGTTAATTATTATTTGAAAATTAATTCATAAAATACTTAAGTATGTGACTGAATAACTAACAATAAAGTTTCGATCTCTAAATTGTTTTAGAATTATAATGCGAAGTTTGTGTTTATTATGAATATTATCGAGTGACTGGTACATAACTGCAAGCCTCTTGGTTGGTGATTCTCCAAGGAACCTTTAATCAATTCGCAAAAAGAAATCGACTTCCCCTACTAATTTAATATTTGATTAGGCAACTTTGTATGAGATGACCAAAATTGTTTTTACCATTTTATGAATGTAGTTGAATACAATTTGTTCAGTTTTATATGAGTTGATTCACCAGTTGAAAGGTTTTAAGGTATATTACCAATCACCTGCAGATTAATATTAACGCATCTCTAAGTTTTGTTATCTTAGTGAGATACTTACTTGTTCCATAAGAACTGATTTTCTTATAACTATTTATTGCAAGTTAGATTAGTTACCAATAACTTAAAAAATATATCTCAAAATTGCCTTGTTAGTTTTAATAATATGAGAAGACATTTATATTAATTAAATCTTTCGGATCTTCAGAAGGATTTTGGCCGGATCTCAAAAATAAACTCATCTGAGAAGTTTTGGAGTGTACATTTAATATTCACACACGTTTACAACACAAGGCTTCAGGATGACGCTGATGAAAACAGATTATTTTCAGAAATTTCGGTACGGGGCTGGATTCCCAGGTTGACTGTTCAACTTCTCGATCAAAAGTGCTCGTAAAATAATTGGTGCCTCTATCGTAGCCTCCGTTAGGATGGCTGAATTGTATCTAATTTATTGATTGTTCCGTCTGTATTCGTTAATCAAAGTAATCTGGTTTGCTAACACAACATGTACCGACTAAAAGGTCTCCAGCCTCGCAAACACACACTAGCCAAAGATTACGTTTTATTTCTACCCTAGCTCAACCTCTTGACGTTTCAAGAAGACATAACACATGGCGCTTCGACGCATACATGGGTGTCGCCACCTCCTAGGGCTCCGACATATCTTAAAGATAACAAATAATTTTGTACCTGTATAAGGAATTAATATTTTTTTGGCATTTCTAAGGAGTGAATATTTTATTGCAAGTTATTAATATTTAAAAAAGTGAACAGTTTTAATATTATGAGTAGAGGTACATTTTTGTAATTTCTATAAAGAAAAAACATTGTTTTAAATAAGTAGTTTATGTAAATAACATTTTAACATGCTTTTTTTCCTATACAGAAAAATCTTTGAGGATATTAACTACAATTAAGATTTTTCTTTATATAATTGCATATTTTCATATCATTAAAATCCATTTTTCAAGCGACTTCCAAAAAGGAGGAGGTTCTCAATTCGTCTGTATGTTTTTTTTTTTTTTTTTTTTTTATGTTTGTTACCTCAGAACTTTTGACTGGGTGAACCGATTTTTATGATTCTTTTTTTATTTGAAAGCTAGTGCTTCCCGTGTGGTCCCATACAAATTTTATCAAAATCGGTGTAGTACTTTAGTAGAAAATTACCAAAAACCAAAAATAATGCAAAAATGTACTAATTTGTTGCGATGGAAGTCGGTTTTTTAACGTGTTTTTTGTTAGTCATATTCCGTATAGCGTCGGTGGCGCAACGGCGAGGGCCGTTGCCTCCTATCCGGGCGGTCGTGGTTCGAGTCCTGTTTTCATATTTCGATCTCATATGTACGTTTATTCGGCGCTCTTACCTTACCTGTGTGAAATTGATCAACCCGCACTGGGCCCGCGTGTTCGACTAAGGCCCGATCGCCCTAATTCATGGTAGGCTCGAGCCCCTCGGTGGGGACGTATATATGAGCTGATGTGATTGATATTCCGTATCGGTACCCTTTCGACTTAACATTTAAGTACCTTCTCGTGGGTACTTGAGAATATGCGTTCCGGTATTTGACTTCTAGTCATTTGAGTTACTTTTTAAAAACGACACTTTGTTCTGAAATTGTTCATGTAACAGAAATCAATCTTTGACGAACTTATTTAGTGATTTTAATGAGCATTTTGAAAGTGGATTAAAATTTCATAGGGGTAAGTTTTTGTGCTTTTGGTGGAGAAAAAATGCGTATTTAACCTTTAATCACCGTTGTGGTTTTTTTGTTACACGATCGGCGTCGTGCGATCATAGACCGCTATATACTCTTTTGAACTTTTTGTTAACAAATCAATGTCATTAGAAAAAAAACAACATTGTGACCTAGGCCTACCTAGTATACGTTTTACCTCCAGCAATGCGTCTGCTGACGCAACTTCTAGCTGCTTCGACTCGACGCCCGCACAATTAAGCTCGAAGTTTCAGAATTACCAATGTCGCATTACGCTCAGGTCGGCGGAGGCCGGGAACAGTGAAATCTAGCAGTTTAGAAAACCTCAGCGGTCTGTGTCTAATAGCATACATACACTTATGAAATTTATACTAACATAATAAAATAAGAACGTTTTGCAATTCCAACACTACACTACCCTACACTACCCTACACTACCCTACACTACCCTACACTACCCTACACTACCCTACACTACCCTACACTACCCTACACTACCCTACACTACCCTACACTACCCTACACTACCCTACCCTACACTACACTACCCTACCCTACCCTACACTACCCTACCCTACCCTACACTACCCTACCCTACCCTACACTACCCTACACTACACTACACTACACTACACTACACTACACTACACTACACTACACTACACTACCCTACCCTACCCTACCCTACCCTACCCTACCCTACATAAAAACCTTCTCCTGACAATAACGAACTTAGCGAAATCGGTCCAGCCGTTCTCGAGTTATGCGCTTACCAACATTTTGCGATTCATTTTTACATTATAGATTTTTGATTCTCTCCAATATTCTAATGAAACTTATAAACAAATTTTGGGGTTTTTTTGTAGATTTGTAGGTTTATCGGACATCATAATTGACAGAGCGAGTTTGAAACGCTAGCGAATTTAAGCTCGTCCGCTAAAGCTGGAGCAAAAATTATATCGTATGTCCGGCTCTTTTCCTCTTTAGGTCGCATTTCTCGAACGATTCACGTTAATTTTTGTGAGCAGATTCGATAATTATAATGTAGTTTTTGTCGTTTTTTTTTTTAGAAAATATTCGAAATGGCGGAGCTATGGGGGTTAAAAACGTAAAAAATCATAGTTCAGCCATTAAAAAAAACGTATATAAAATAATTTTTAAAAAATGGATCAGTGTTGTTTTTACAGAGGATGGAGGAGAATCGTGCTGTAAAGAGAGCGTACATTGGACGACCGACAGGGAAACGTCCGGTCGGGCGTCCCAGATACCGCTGCGGATCGATGAGGTGCAGAAGGACCCGAGCGCCCGCCCTCCAGAGACCCGATTGGCGTGAGGAGGCGTAGAATAGGGACGAGTGGCGACTTTTGGTGTCGGAGGCTAAGATCAAAGATCAGTGTTTGAGAAAATATAAACCTTAACCTGCGAACCTGAATACTTATCTTACACAATTGACTATACCTATGTTACTTGTTTTCTACGCCGATTGTGAACAGATTTTATACATTATTTTTTATTTGATAGATTATGCCTTCGAGGTAGTCATAACTTTATTAAAATCACTATATTTTCTAAGACTTTAACAAATTCACAAAAAAAAATATAAAGCAAAATTATTGCAGTAGTTGTTTTTTTTTACTTGTTTAGCCTTTTCAATTATTAAGAAGCCACTTGAGTATTACTGATTTCTATCTCTTGTATGTTGTTTATTACACAGGGTGTAAAATAATTGCTATAGGACCCGTTAACTGAGTGTTCTATTCATCATGCTAAACATCTTTCGCAGTCAATTCTCAAAAAAAAATTGAATGCTCAATACAAAATGCGCAAAATTGGTCGATCAGCTGACCGATTTTTATGAATAGTTATAATATTTTTCCGCGATATCAGCAAAGTGTTCGAACTAAAGTTGTTCAGTAGGTATGATGAGAAGAAGCCCCAGTTAACGGGACTTACACCAATTTTGTTACACCTGTATATCTTTTTTCGTTTCATGTGACATTTGTTATGTTCTATTTCTTTGTGTTAATTGTATTAAATTAAATGTTCATATTTAGGTAGCGTCGGTGTCGTAATGGCAGGGGCCGCTTTCTCCTGTCCGGGAGGTCGTGGTTCGAATCCTACCACGTACCAATTGTGATTTCGAATCAAGATTTCATATGTACGTTTATCCGACGCTCTTACGGTGAAGGAAAAGATCGTGAGGGAACCTCCACACGCCTGCGAAGAAATTCAAAGGTTGTATGTAAAGTCGACCAACCTGCACTGGGCCCGCGTGGTCGACTAAGGCCCGATCACCCTAAATCAGGGTAGGCTCTAGCCTCTCGGTGGGGCTGTATATGAGCTGATAAGATTTAGGTAGCAATTGACATGAGATTTAGTTTATACATTTCATTGTACCTTGAGTTGCAGTATTTTTGTATGTTACACTTCCTTTATAATACCCATTGTTAAAAGGAATAAATAAATATAAAATATAGAAATTCGAATTTAATATAAAAACCTAATAAAAACCCACGACAAAAAACCGCTAAAAAGTACTAGAAAATAAAATGTTTTGGCCCTTTAAGTTTAATATTTGGTAGTTATATTTTGATCTAAGAGTCATCGCGTAGGTGTACTGGCATTACCATTAGGTATTACCAGAAACTATGATTCAATAATTCACTTATGTAAGTTAGGATAATATGTTGGCAGCATAATATTCTAGTCTTGGCTGACTTGCTTGATAGAAGATGTTATCTCTAAAGCCTAGCTTCGTCGTGTCTGCGAATATCTGCTATAGACCTAGGTATAAAAGCGCACGCAGAATTACTGCATTAAAAAGTGATTCTGCGAAAAAAATTCGGTTAAAAGTTGTTGCCGCTCCCCCGTCGATATGTGCCCGGCTGAAATTTTCATAGATTTTAAGTATTTTATTTTTATTTTTTTTTATTCACAATTGGTAAACCCTTGACAACATCTCACCTGGTGGTAAGTGACGATGTTGCCGAAGATGGAAGCTGACTTACCAAGATTCCCCAACGCAATGGAAACTGTAGAGAATTTATTAATAAATACTAAAAAATTACAAAAAAATAACAACAAGGGGGATATCCACGAAAGAAACGTGTTTGTTTTTTTTTTGCTCTGTCGTAATAACGTTAATACTTACAAGCCTCAAACTACATTCGCTTCTTCTTCTTCTTTTCGAGTCGACGGCAAACTCAGATAGTCCCATCCCAAAGCCGAGCCACGCAAATTGCCTTGTCAGTGGCCTGCATCAAATCCTCCCGCGTGCAGGTGACAGGGCAAGAGGGACACGTTATGAGGTGGTCCATCCTTTGAGGGACCACACCACACCTACACTCCAGGTTCGTCATCATCATCATCATCATATCAGCCGAAGGACGTCCACTGCTGGACATAAGCCTCTGCGCTACCCGCATCCAGCGGCTTCCCGCGACATTCACCAGGTCGTCGGTCCACCGAGTGAGAGGCCTGCCCACACTACGCTTTCCGATGCGTGGTCGCCACTCGAGAACTTTAGTACCCCAACGGCCACCTGTTCTACGAGCAATGTGCCCCGCCCACTGCCACTTCGTCCAGGTTCGTATCTCCAATTAATCCCCATCTAAACAAGTTTTCTTTACTTCGTCCAACCTGAGTCCGAAGTCTGTTAAGAGATTTCCAGGTCGACCATGGCAACTTATATCCAGGTGAGGGATTCCCGGAGATCGGAACAAAGGGACCAGTAATAGAGACACTATTCTTCCATAGTTCAACTCTTGTTTCTGGAGGGTCATCTGTCAGGGGAGCGACATGGTGTACAAAATCCGCTAAAAAGTCCGAACTGAATAAAAAAATATATTTTCTGTCACTCTTGTTGAAGTTTTCTTTCTTTCGACTCGCACTTGGCTGGTTTTTATGATAAATATTCACTTTATCCTGACGAAATGAAACGTGCCCACAGTTTAATGGCAGGCGCCCGCAATCTACCGCGATCCCGCACCTGCACGACTTAAAATCCCGGGATTTGTTGTGGCTCTTATTAAAACTGATAATTTAGCTTCGATTGCATAATATATCTACTTATTTCAAACTAGCTGTGCTCGTGACTTCGTCCACGTGGCGGTTTTCAATTTTCCCACGGGAAATTTTGAATTTTCCGGAATAAAAAGTATCCTATATGTTAACCCGGGCTATAAAGAACCACCATACAAAACTGCTAGTTTTTGCGTGATGCGCGAACGTACAGACAGACAGCCAAAAATTCCAAAAGTTGTTGTGTTGGCCTCTACATCGTTAGTAATGTCCACCATAGTTATTATTTTTCAAAAATATTTCATGTACAGACACGGCCCTGTTACAGTTTTATTATATGTATATAGATAAATATCTACCCTAGTACTTTTAATTCATCATTTTCTTGACCTTTCGATACAAATCTGAAACTAGTAATTTTTAGACTATGGGCTCATTATGAGTGATATAAAAAGCAATATATTTAGAAATTGTATGTAATTTGAAGAAACTTATTAAGTACGAACAGCGCAGAATACTTATTTCGTAAAACAAAAACGTAGACAGCGGTAAAGGTTATATTAGGTTTGTAATGGGTACAGCGTACTAATGAGTTTATCTGGGGGCACGGTAGTGCTCCCGCCAAGACGAGCCTAATGAGTTGAGCACTATAAACCTTTTCTGGAAGCATTTTGTCGTATTTTCGAACCTTCATAGCTTCTAAAGCTGAAATTTTCAGAATAAGATGTCCTTGGTAAATTTATCAAACATACTAAGTACTACTTACTATGTTCGTGGGGATATTGGCGAATCGGGAGCCGGGTTGTTCCTTTCCCTCTAATATGGTTGATGGGAGAGATGGCTGACTCTCGCGTTATAGTCGTGACCGGGTACTGTCTGTGTGAACTGGCCTTACTGTTGTCAAAGGCAATAATGACATTCAACGATTTTAATGTATAACTTCTCGTGGCATATTATTTTCATGTTCTAATGACATATTTGGTTTTATATCAAGGATTGGATTTCTACATTATTAACTAATGTTTTTAAATATTTTTTTAACTATTTTATGACTATCAGAAAGAGTATAAATTGCAACTATTTTGAATAAATATCTTAAAAAAAGTATCAATTAACAGCTTTTATGGTTTCAGATTTATTGACATCTGAAATACGTAAATTTTGTAGCTCACTTATACACTTACTCGCTGATGATCTCCAAAACCTCTAGAGGTATCCTAGGTACTTCCTGAAGTCCTAGAAGATTTTAATTTGGTTTATATGCTAGAAATTGCATGAAAACGACATAAAAATTAAGAAACTAGAAACTGAGTCCCTTCAACCTCTCGTATAGGGGGTTCATGGAGCATAAAGAAATATGTTTCGTCGTATTTCGAACTGTCATAGCTTTGGTCAAAATGATGATAGAAAACTGAAATATTTATGTCAATAAATGTGTTTCACTCACTCATTCACTGATTATCATCAAAACGTTTGGGGTACCTCCGAAAGTCCTATAAGACTGAAATTTAGTATATAGGTTACAACGGAAAAAATAAAAAAATTGGAAACTTTCCCTCTCTATCCCCTCGAATATGGGGCACATTTGTACAGTCTATTGAAACGAGTAAAATATTCGTACAAACATTATGGCTCTAGCGAAATTCAAACCCGCAACCTCTAGCTTCTTAGGAGACATAATATCTAATCACAAGGGAAAACAGGAAGCAACGATAGAGAGTAGACTATGAAAAAAGGAATAGCTGAAATGCAAGAAAGAGAGACAAAAAATAAAATTAGGGCGCCTGCCAAATAGAAATATAATTACATAAAAATCATTTCATGTAAAGTTTGTTTCCTTGGAATTAAATGTTATATTACGTAATGGTTCCACAAACATTCAACGGCCAAACGGCTAATCCATACCTTTTTACCAAGATTTTTTAGGGTTAGGGCTTATAAGTAGAGTTGTTTGTTATTTATTTTAATAAATGTGGTACTTTCAAGAACACTCCCAGCTAAATACTTTGGACTTGGGACAAGTCCCTTGGGCTATGATGCGCAGCACAAATCGGAATTTAGCTAGAGGCTTGGCTTTAATAGAGATCTCGTAACTTTTTAAAACTTCTGAGTCTTGGCAACCAACTTTACATTAAACGTTTTAGCTGGGATCCTAGATTTAAATTTAGCTGTTGCCTAGGTTATTGTATACCACAAACTTAATTAATTACTAAACACTAAGCGCGTCACACACGACAAATATGCTATACCTAATATTAATCAGAGGATAACAGGGTCCACATTCAAGTTTGTTCCTATGAGAGTTTGAGCTTTCTCTCTTCTGATTGGCCTGCATTTGTGTCTCATATATTACTGCAGTTAGGTTGGAGCCGCTCATGTATAGGTTGAACGTAAAAAAATGTAACATTTCACTTCACTTTTCTCTTTCTGTCCCTGCGAACTTCGTTCCACCTTACACTAGACTACACTATACTACCCTACCCTACCCTACACTACTCTACCCTACCCTACATAAACTACACTACACTACACTACACTAGTCTACCTTACACTACACTACCCTACCCTACCCTAACTACACTATACCTACAATACACTACACTACACTACCCTACCCTGAAACCAATTATTTTTTGACTGATATTTTTTTATTGATGAATATCATATTTTAAAACTTATTATCCTATTCCCGACGAAGACAAATGCAAAAATACAAAAATCATAAAAATTGGCCCAGCCGTTCTTGAGTTATAAATGGTGTAACTAACACGATTTTCTTATATATATATATATATATCTCTTATATATAAAATTCTCGTGTCACAATGTTCGTTCCCGTACTCCTCTGAAACGGCTTGACCGATTCTCATGAAATTTTGTGAGCATATTGAGTAGGTCTGAGAATCCGCCAACATCTATTTTATTTTAGGGTAGGGTAGTGTAGTGTAGGGTAGTGTAGGGTAGGGTAGTGTAGTGTAGTGTAGTGTAGGGTAGGGTAGGGTAGGGTAGTGTAGTGTAGTGTAGGGTAGGGTAGGGCAGGGCAGTGTAATGTAATGTAAGGCGGTACGTAATTCGCCGGGACAGCTAGTATATATATAGAAGAAGACATTATCAGCTGTTTTATCCGCAATGATGCGTCAAACAAATCGATATCAGCACCTCAAACGGTGGTTTATTTAACTATTTTTATATTTTTTATTTACAATTGGTAAGCCCTTGACATCATCTCACCTGATGGTAAGTGACGATGATGCTGAAGATGGAAGTGGTAGTACCAAGATTACACAACACAATGGGGATATTTTACGATATGATCACTAATGATTGGCTATTTTTTTTATTAAGAATTTGATTACGTTTGACTGTATAACTCACCTGATGGGAAGTGATGATGCAGTCGAGGATGGTACACGCAAACTGAAATAATGTACTGAAAGATTCCTAAATTATAGGAATCTGGAAACACTGACGCATGTAATGAGTTCCACTCCTTTGCTGTCATGAAGTAGCTTTGTATTTAGCTCTTCATATCGTAAAATGACGATTCATTCTTTATTAATTCATTAGACTATATATCATGATGTGGGCAGCCGATATTGAAGATTTTATGAAATTTCACAATTTCATGATCTGGTCAACTATTTCATGAAATGTCAATTCTATCATATCGGCTCGAAATATATACGAGTTTTCTTTTTCTTTTTCTCGTAGGTTGTAATGAAAAATTGTGTGTATAAGATATAAATATTTTATTCTGATATTTATCCTCAGAAATCTAAATAATGTGCCAAATTTATTTAGATATCTGTGTATTTATCTCTTGTGCGATGGTCAGTCCCGAATATAGGGAGGGTAAGCCAGGGTGCCTACCCCGGGCGCCAATTAAATGTTTGAAAAAAAATAAGGTTAACAAAGCGCTTCAGATCTCCATTTATTTGATCACGTTAAAGTTCGTTAAAATATTCGGTGTTTTGAAATTTCACATTTTCCGCCCTTTACTGATATTAATTTGAAGTTAAGGCACTGGAGGTCTGAAACGTCTAGAAGCTCTTAAGCCAGGATTATTTACAATCATATGATGTAGACCGTGCTAAATATTTATATCGTAGGCACAGTAGACTTAGACACAGGGGGTCAAGTTGGTTATTTTTTATTGTACCTAATTTGTGTGTCCATTATTTTTCACTATCTTATGCCTGATCCGTTAAGTGGTTTGAGCTATGCGTTGTTTGATCAGTCAGTCAGTCACTGTTTCCTTTCATATATACAGATACAGTCTGGGTTTATACAGCTGTGTATGCATACATATGTTTTTTCATTCATTTATTAATATTTGTCATTTAGGTTAACTACATTGTTTGTGTATTGTTATAATGTATTGTGCCTTGTTTAGCGAAATAAAGTTTTAATCTATTTATCTACTATTTCATCGCTCTGAATTCACTCGATGAATTGTTTGTTCTCCTACATCTTGGGTATTTGTTGAAATATAACACAAACCTCCAAATCCTTTCATACAGAAAGGTAGATAAGTAGGAAGGTACCTACTTAATTGTGTTTCATTTTGGTCAGGTCCAAATTCATAATATTTGGGCTCACAATTACTTTAGCCTCTATACTGAGGATGTCCAAATTCAGAAGATATGTAATAAGTAGTTTTTCTGTGTTCTGGTCTGGTACAAATGTAAGAATTTTCAGACTTGCTTCGCTCACCATATTATCATCTACTGGTAGTGATTTTAAGGCAAAGAGCATCGGTGGCGTAACGGTCACGGCCGCTACCTCCTGTCCGTGAGGCCATTATTCGAATCCTGCCACGTACCAATGTGTTTTTGAATTTCGATTTCATACGTACGTATATCCGACGCTCTTACGGTGAAGAAAAAACATCGTGAGGAAACCTGCACACGTCTGCGAAGAAACTCGAAGGGCCCGCGTGGTCGACTAATGCCCGATCGCCTTAATTCAGGGTAGGGTCGTGCCCCTTGGTAGGGACGTATATGAGCTGATGAACACCGAAAACCTCCGTACCATTACATACTGTAAGAGAAATTTTAGTACAGAGAATATTTTGTATCATCTATTTTTCTATTTTAAAATCAGTGATGTGTAAAATTGAAAATATGTTAATTCAAAATCAGTGAATATGAAAGAAACGAAGTGAAAATAAATTCCATTATAACGCGTATTCCTAGTATGTACTTACCTACTTATTTTTACAAAGGGGTTCCATTAGGCAAGCAGGAGTGAACGATTTGTCAGAGTTACGTATGGGCGTTTAACACGAAATTGGATTAAATCGATTCCAAACAATCAGGTCGGTTCTTAGTAGAAAAAATAGGAGGTAGATAAAGGTGTGTAAATGAGGGCCTAACACGAATTTAAAGAAAAACTTAAATTAGTTTTGCATATTATGATAACATAAATAAAGCCGCGATATAATAATATTCCAAGGGATGTAATTATTAACCGGTACATAGTAGTACTGTAACACGACAGGTACGGTGTAGGGTAGGTAGGGCGTGGTGGGTTAAAACCGTATGTGCACACATAAATAGTTTATCTGAATATATTATATAACTCAAAGGTGACTGACTGACTGACTGACATAGTGATCTATCAACGCACAGCCCAAACCACTGGACGGATCAAGCTGAAATTTGGTATGCAGGTAGATGTTATGACGTAGGCATCCGCTAAGAAAGGTTTTTGGGAAATTCCCACGGGAACTGCAAAAATCGGGATCTGTACGGGCGAAGCTGCGGGCATCCACTAGTTGATAAAAATAAGACCGAAAAAGAAATATACAAGGGTTAGAAAACATTATACACATTAAATTTACATTATATACACCAACGAATTATACATATAATTATGTCTTACCTGAAATGGGTCTTTTAAAGAGAGCATCCGGTAAATATATATATGTCACCGTAAAATTGTAAAAACCGTTAGATCATAATCTAACGGGATTTATCTCGCGAGAGTGTGAACCGTAACATACTGCTTACAATTTCACTAGTGTCATTGTCATCACACTAGTGACATTACAATAACACTAAGCGAAGTGAATAACATTAAATAAATGAGCGAGCGAAGCGAGCGATGTTAGGTTCGGTCAGGTTTGATTGATTATACAGTCAAAGAGCCTCGCGAATCAGTGAATAACATTAAATAATGAGCGAGCGAAGCGAGCGATGTTAGGTTCGGTCAGGTTTGATTGATTAAACAGTCAAAGAGCCTCGCGAATCTAGTCTCACCCCCCCCCCTCCCCCCCGGGTTGCAGGATGCTTCGCAGAAAAAGAAATCATCGGTTTTGTTCAAATGGGCCGTGAAATTGTAAGCCATTGAAAATTTACCGTCATATTATAATAATCTAACAGAATTTAGTGTTGTGAGATTGTAATATCGCGGTTTGACAATATCCCGGCCACATATACTAGGTATTTTATTTTATTTTACAATTTTAAAGTTTTGTGTTGAATGAAATATTAAAGGATGGAAAGAATTTTGAACCCCATGTGTTATTGTTTTGTGCCATCGCATGCGTAATAGAGCAAATAGATGAAATAAAATAGGTCGAATGAAGGAAGATCGAATATCAGCAACGCGTTGCCGCGTTACAGTACAAATAAGGTTGATGGCTGTTTTACTAGGGATATATCTAGTACTTGTAAGTTTGTTATCTTACTTATCAAATATATTTGTGAAGGCTCGGTCAACTTGGTTTCTCTCAAAGCCCTGCTTATGTTTTTTGTGGTGATCTAACTATCTCATCATATGAGCTCATTTACGTCCCCGCCCTAGTGCGGGTTGGTCGACTTCACACACTACCTTCGAGTTTCTTCGCAGGCGTGTCATAATATTTTTCTTCACCGTAAATGAAGTAACTTAATCTAACTTAACTATCTATTGGCACATTATTACATCCCTAGGCATACATCACAGATTTTTCTAGCCTAATTTCTTCTGTAACTCGCTGAAGGAATGCCTTTGAGTTACCTGCTTGGTAACTTATATAGAAGTAGAAATAGGCATGAAGAAAGTAGGAAAAAATGTGTTTATTTTTTAGACTTTTACAGAAATATTTAAGTTTTGTACTCAAGAGTTTTTGTAGTCACGTTTTGAACTACTTTCAAATGCAGACCAAATAGGTCCTACTAGTTATTTATGAGTAACCTACTACCCAATGATTCAATGGGTTCGTTTTTATTATCATACTCGCTGTGCCCGCGACTTCGTTTGCGAGGAGGTTTTTGAATTTTCCCACGGGAACTCTTGAATTTTCCGGAATAAAAAGTATCCTTTATATTAAGTCGGGCTTGAAGTAACCACCATTCAAAAATTTCATCAAAATCGGCCGGTAGTTTTTGCGTGATGCGCGAACAGACAGAGAGAGAAATATTCCAAAAGATATTGTTTTGGCCTCTATATCGTTAGTTATGTCCACCACAGTTATTATTATTATATGTATAGATTTGTCATATTCAAAGAAAAAAATATTGCTTTCAACCATAAAAATACACCAAACACGAACCATTTTTTTTATTGGATGTTGTTATTTCAATGGTAATAGAATTACTAAAATTGCTTTTGTAAATGTCAAATGATTGATTATTCTCTTATTACGGGGTACGTTTTGGTAACAGATGTAAATTGTATTGAAAGGGGTTATTTAAACTCTTTGTATCAATAAATTATTTTTATTTTACTGAATTTCAAAAGTATTTTATAGCATGTCTATTACAGTATCTAAACCTTTCCACTTTCGAGGTAAATTCTTAAATTTGTTTCCACAGACGGTCGAGCACTATTATTTTGACTTTTTTTATTTTAATTGGTAAGCCCTTGGCTAGGATTAGTTTTCTTTGACAGTAAAACGTCTATACTTGTAAATCCAAGGATAGAGCTATCTAAAAATAAGATAAGAACGCGCGGGATATAAAATGCGCCGCTGGGGCTCAAGCGGGGAGATACTTTATACATATTGGTGGCAGTGGTTTTATTGTGTATGTACATACCTATAGCTTTTTTTTGTAAAATAAAGAGTTCACAAACAAAACATCTCAAAACCTTAGATTAGTAGTTATACAATGTTAAAATTAAAAATGATGAGTGAAATATTTAGGAGTTTATCAGGATCAAGTATAAAGAAGAAAATAAAGAAAATAAAGAAGAAAAAAAAATCTCAATATCATTAAATGATAAAATTTTAATATTTAAATAAATAAATAAAATCACAATGTCAAATAGATTTACAGATTTATAAATGTATCACATCATTATTTGATGTTCGTCATAGAGTACATAATTTTCAATTAAAAAGGTTGTGCAAAATTGTATTGAAATTTTCGTCGTAAATACAAAATAATATCGCAAAACTGCAAAAAAGTCGTTCAAAAAGACGCACCACCACGGCAGCCATAGCATGCTTGTAAAAGCGTTGTTATAATATTGTAAACACAGAATTTTTAATATATCTGTAAATATTAAACATTCGTGTGAACACAGCCCAGGCTAGTTTTAAGTTTATCTAGAGTCAAATAAATCTGAATTCACAAAGAATTATAATTATTTGATAATGTAGTTATCAACGACTTTGAAATTTATAATAAATATTTTTAAAGTATTATTATAATTTTACATCAATTTACTTTTATTTTTATAAGTCAGTACCTACAGTTCACTTTTAAACATTATAATTATACCATTACCATCTTTTACATATGAAATGAGAGTATCCGTAGCTTTATCGACTATAATTGGTTTAAATTTTATTTATTAAGCTACTTTACAAAGCTAAAGTCGATGATTTTTTTATGTGGATAATATATAATCTTAAGCTCCTTTGCGCCTGGTACTACTCGGGGATTTGATATGTATATGTCACCTTTAAATTGTAAAAACCGTTAGATTATAATCTAACGGGATCTATCTCGCGAGATTGTAAACTGTCGAAAGATTGTAAACCGTAACATACTGCTTACAATTTCACTAGTGTCATTGTAATCTCACTGATAAAATTACAATAACACTAAGCGAAGTGAATAACATTAAATAAATGAGCGAGAGAAGCAAGCGATGTTAGGTTCGGTCAGGTTTGATTGATTTAACAGTCAAAGAGCCTCACGTAGCAGAATGCTTCGCAGAAGAAGAAATCATCGGTTTTATTCGGAGATACAAGAAACGTGAAATTGTAAGCCGATTGACAATTTACCGTAATATTATAATCTTACTTTAGTGTAGTGAGATTGTAATATCGCGGTTTTGACAATATCCCGGAGACATTTAAGATTTTTATTATGAGATTAATAAAATTAATTAAACTAGGTTTTAAATTAGATTTTTAATTACATATTGACGTAACCTTCTTAATATTAGTATAGATTTAGTGATATTAAAAAGTTATACATTAGTTAACTAAACTTATGCCTTTAGAATAATAAATAAATACATTAATTATTAACAACTTATAATAAAAGATAACGGCTTAAGTTACATTTAAAGTCAAAACTAGCTATTGTCAACGGCTTTTCCCGCGTGACCATTTTTCAATGACTGTATCTGAGGCTCTGTGGTGCATAAATCGCAAGCGACTCACAATCGTGGAATTAAGTTTTCTTCAGATTCCTCGAGAACTAAGTAGATCTATGAAAATTTGTAGTTTTTATGATTTCCCACCAACTCAACTGTCTCAGTGCAAAAAAGACATTACGTCACGCGCGAGAGTTTTCTTCAGATCCCTCGGGAACTAAGTAGATCTCTGCAAATTAGTAGTATTTATGATTTCCCACCCACTCAACTATCTCAGTGCAAAAAAGACGTTACGTCGCGCGCGAGTGTGGAAATGAATTTTTTTCAGATCCCTCGGGAACTAACTAGATCTATGCAGATTAGTAGTATTTATGATTTCCCACCCACTTAACAGTCTCAGTGCAAAAAGACGGTACGACGCGCGCGAGTGTGGAAGTGAGTTTTCTTCAGATCCCTCGGGAACTAACTAGATCTATGCAGATTAGTAGTCTTTATGATATACCACCCATTCAACCGTATCAGTGCAAAAAAGACGTTACGACGCGCGCGAGTGTGGAGTGTGGAAATGAGTTTTCTCCGTATCCCTCGGGAACCCTGTTGGCTTCGTTAATTAATAGTTTATAATACTTCTCACCCTCTTGACTATCTCTTGTATTGAAAATTAATCAATCCATTGTTTCGTTGCGACGTAAAAGAAATCAACAAAAACAATATAAGTTTTTAATTTTCCCCAGGAACTGTAGCAAATCACTTTTTTCTTTGTGAACTCTTTGTGTAAAATCACGTCGATCAGTTGGTTCATTGCACCGTAAAAAAAGGACAAACAAACAAATAAATAAACGAACATACACACTTTCAAATAACAATATTACTAGTTTTTGCCCGCGGCTTCGCCCTCAAAGAAATTGGTGTAGAACTCATTAATTTCAGCCTTCAAAAAAGGAAGTTATCGATTCGACCCGTTCGTATGTAATCATATGGGCTTCTATACAGGTATGCCAAATTTCATAAGTGTATGTTTGAATGTATGTTTATACGTCTGTATGTTTTTCCACGTATTTATTAGAAGCTAGAAATTGAAATGCCATAATTTTTTCCTTTATTAAATTAATCATATTTCAACGTAGGGAGCAGTGCTAGATGCATCAAAATCATGTCATTAGTTTTCAAGATATAGATTGCTAAGTGTGTTCCAATCACTGGAAAAACACTTCGTCGGTTTAACCTCGCATTTTTGTCAATGAAGTCGGTTTTTCTTAAGTTTTTTAGAATTATTAATTATTATGGCATAATATCAAACAAATTCCGCATTAGATCTAAAGTCAAATATGAAAACATTTTGGACTCTATATACAAATCATTTATATGAAGTCCCAAGTCTGTAAGGGAAGTCAATACTTTTTTTTATTTAGTAGGTACCTATTTATCGGGCCGACACCCATTTTGTTACACCCTGTATTAGCAAACATCTGAAAAAGCAATCAGCTTTATATTTTATAATCAACTCAAAAACAAAAACAATCAAGGATAACGTTATTCCAGTCAAGTATAAGTAAAAAGCACTCTTTAATCCTACTAATTTCTGGGGCTCCCATACGTCTTGCTTATGATGAAACTCGTATGTAATCTCTGCTTTCATACGCAAGCGGCGAAAGTATTCCACCACAAAACCGGCGGTATCTAAGCGAATGAAAAAATTGCTCAGCGTGTCAAGAATAGGAGAGCCCCGTCGGAATATCGTGGTGGACATCGTTACACTAACTATGATGTCCGTCTTGAATGGAAATACGCCCCGATTCGTCGATTCCAAACGCTTGCTTTCGTGCATCATATCTGACGTCAACGTGTAAAAACTCCCATTATGTTTCGCAGCTTCATTCTAGCGATTTATTGGTTTACATGTTGTAGATGCGTCCCCAAGCATCAGCCTTGCACGGATTTTAAAGAACAGTAGTTTTTTTTTTTTTTTTTTTTTTTTTTATTTATTTATGGTAACACTGTTTTGTTACTCTTTTCCCCCACCAACCTACCTGAGGTATCAGTTCCATATCACTCGCCATTTTTATAATTGTCATTCTGTGTTTCCGTGCTCAAGCCTTCGCACGTTTCCTCAGCCTGCAGCCAAAAAATGTTTCTCTTTCAACATGGGGAAGAAAAGGAAGAAGGAAAACAATGTTGAAGATATAAGAAGAAAAATTAAAAAACTTGAAGAAAAAATAGGTTGTACAATATTCATCAGAGGACGAATCCATCGACGCTGAGAACAACACTTGATTTGTATGGTGATGCGTACTGCTAAATCTGGGCTGCTACTGTCACTCTATCCAAATCAAGTTTATTTTGCATAGTGATGCGAGCAACTATATTTGGGTTGACTCTGTCACGCTGACATATTATGATGCGTACTGCTTACCTGGGCAGCTACTGTCAAGTTTAAAATTAGGTACGAACCTATGGTGCTTGTTGCAGACATAGAGGACTTGCCGTCACATCGGCAATGTACACCGCAGTTGGCGCCTTCACGCGGTGAGTCGCCCTTAGTGGTGGTCCACAGAGACGGCTTGCCACGTGTTCTGTCACCACAATATGTTTTTTCACCACATGCTCCGTCAACGCCAATGCTTCGCCCTATCCTGCTGCCGCCACTGTTACTACCCGCCGCTCCGCGTCGCGTGCCATCCTCGCCAGTACCAGAAACATCCACTATGCCAGATGAAACAGACACAAACCTCATGGAGGAATTTGAATTGGATGAGGACATCTTGCAGTTGCTTGGCGATGCTCCAAAAAATGAAACGCCGCTTGGGCCACCTATCCATAAAGACGTGGCTAGTAGGTGGCAGGAAATACTTTCTATAAAGGTTTAACGCAAGAGATCAAAGAAAAACTTTTCAAAGAGTACCCGATTCCGGGTAGCTACGATCTTTTACTGGCTCCTTCTCTGAACCCGGAAGCTAAATCTGCACTGTCGGATGCGCAATTAAAACGTGATACAACGCTGATGCAAAAACAGAAGCAGATTAGCGTTGCACTATCAGCACTTCATGCAGCAACGGACATGATAATTTCTAATGAAACCTCAAAACAAAAGATTTTGAAGCCTTTGAGTCACGCTTGTTGGATTCTATGCGATAGCCACCAGACAGAAACAAAATTGCGAAGAAAATTTGTGAAATCCTATCAACACAAGCTTGAAAGATATGCTGGTCGAAACTACCAGAGACAAGCTACTGTTAGGTGAAAACCTTAGCGAAAAGCTAAAAGCTGCAAAGAACATACAAAAATCTGGTGAGGCTCTTAAAAATCAGCAAAAGTCGATAAAAAAAAAAAAAAAAAAAACAATTTCGCCAATAAAAAGGGTCGTTTAAGCTTCAAGCAGACTCATCGCAAAAACGGACAACAAGACAGCCAGCGAAGTGAAAAGGTCGTCAGCTCGTCGGAGCAGCCTCGCAGGACGCATCGGAGATAGATAATAACCAGGTACCGTATGCCAGCAGGCTACAGTATTTTTACCAAACATTGATCGAAATTACCAACGAAAGCACAATTCTTTCATGGTTGCAAGGGTACAAAATACCATTTACCTCAATCCCACAAGCTCAAACATTCATTCTAAATCTGAACAAGAACACTAAGATTTTTCTCACTCGATATCGGCTTTATTAGAAATAAATGCCATATCTACATATGAACAACAAGAAGAGTTTATATCTAGCGTGTTTTTAGTGCCATAGCCAAATGGCGACAAAAGGTTTATTCTACATTTAAAAAGCCCAAATAAATTTATGAAAACACAACATTTTAAAATGGTTGACAATCGCACAGCTTCTAAATTAGTTACTCAAAATTGTTATATGGCATCTATCAATCTTAAAGATGCCTATTTTCTCGTGCCTGTCCTTAAATCACATAACAAATACTTAAGATTCATGTACAATGAAATATAATTATTTATTTATTTTTAAGATTGTCAAATGGTATTAAAAACTTATTTAAACCTAACTTAAATTAAAGGTACTAATCTAACAAATAAAAATATTAATAAAAATCAAAACCCCGAGTCGAGCCAGCCGCAAAGGAGCCCATGACACACATCGCGTTACCGCGCTGTATGGCAATAGACAAATTAGACAACCTTTGCAGCAGGTAGGACCCGGAGCGGGCGTCACACCCCCTCTCTCGAAGGCGACGGCCAATCTCCTTTATGAATCCCAATGCTTCTGAACCCCAACAGCCCGTTGTCTCACACGCCAGCGGCATAAAGCAGTAATTTACAATGAAATAAATCAAAAATAATTAAATACTGAAAAAAGTTGTTTAGTACCCAAAACAGAGTGTAAATTTTTAGAATTTGTTTTTGATTCACGTAATATGATTTTAAAACTACCAGAAATTAAGAAATCAAAAATACACGATATGTTAGTCAAATTCCTAAGTACACGCAAGTGTAGACTTTGCGAATTCGCAAGATTTTAAGGAGTTCTTGTATCGGCTTGTCCAGCTATCCAATACTCGTGGTTGTATACGAAAGAATTCGAACATTTTATATATGTTTGTTTACTTAACAATCCTAGCTACGAGCAGATCGTGTATATTCCTAGGCATATGAAAGACGGTATGTCTTGGTGGTTAAGCCGCATTGATCACGGCTTTACTTCTTTAACATTGAACGAGTACGATTTAGTAATATTTTCAAATGCCTCCACCACTGGATGGGGCGCTTATTGCAATAATCAAGAATGTTTCGGTTATAGGATGGATGACGAAAAGTTATTACAGATGAATGAATTAGAAATAGCAGCGTTTTTGGCACTAAAATGTTTTGCAAAACAGTCAAAAGATTGTAAAATATTGCTACGAATCGATAATACTACTGCTATTTCTTGCATAAATCGGATAGGTAGCATTCAGTTTAGGCATTTGAACAAAATCTCAAATGAAATTTGGATATAGTGCGAATTTCTTAGATTGGTTATTTTTGCGTCATATATTAATACTAAGGATAACTGTGAAGCTGACTCTCTATCACGTAAAAAATCTGTGTCAAAGCATAGGGCATAGTCGTAGTACCACACTGGCCCACACAACCGTGGTACCCTTTATTTCAAAAGTTGTTAATTTCTGCCCCCATAACATTTGACCCAAACATTAGCCTATTGATATCTCCTTTCAGGACGAGTCACAATCTGCACCAAACCCTCAAATTGGTTGCCGCGAAGCTTTCAAGCAAGCGCTACTAATACAGTTTTTGTCACCAAGATCTGTAGATATAATGTTAGCCTCATTATCAAACGCCACATATAATCAGTATGACGGTTGTATTAAAACTTGGATTAGATATTGCAGCATCCACAGTTATGAGTACACGGTAGATTCAGTCCCTATCATTATCCATTTCCTAACGGAACTTTTTGATAAATATGCAAAGTATTCAACCTTGAATTCATATAAGTCTGCTTTGTCACTGCTATTAGGTGATCACATCCTAGATGAAAAACGAATAAAACTTTTCATGAAAGGAGTTTACAAACAGAGGCCCACTAAACCACGATATAACTTAACTTCCTAATATTATTCTTAACCATTTAGGCCAAGATTGGCCTAATGAAAACCTCAGTTTGGAAGCCCTTTCAAAAAAGACACTAACTTTGCTAGCATTGGTGACTGCGCACCGTATGCAAACTTTTTTCCTTAATAAAGTAAAGTAATATCAGTATACAAACACCTAATGATATCGTAATAAAAATTCTAGATTTGATAAAAACCTCGAAACCAAATGTACTTCAACCTGTACTACGATTACCTTATTTCAACGCTCGTCCAGAGATCTGCCCTGCGCTATGTTTAGAGCATTACATAAACAAAACAAAGTCACTTCGCAGTAATAACCATGATTATTTATTTATTAGTTTCAAACGTCCACACTCAAAATTATTAGCACAAATACTTAGTCACTGGATAAAAAACACACTCTGCAGTAGTGGTATTGACACTTCGGTGTTCAGTGCACATAGCACACGTCATGCAGCCAACTCCTCGGCCAGCAAACTTGAAGTCAGCATTGATCTGATTAGAAACACTGCAGGTTGGACTAATTCCTCCTCAGTTTTTGCATGGTTCTACAATAGAGAGATTATATCTGATCCAAATCAATTCGCTAATGCTCTTCTCTCTTCCGATCATCTGAAATGTATTAAGATAAAATTAGTAATTATATGTACCCTGAGTATAAATCAATATGTAAACAATAAATGAAACTTACCAGTTTTATTTGAATAAACCTACGTTGTATTGATGCTTATTTCACATTTTAGTACCTATCTTTAAACATCCTACAACATGTAAACCAATAAATCGCTAGAATGAAGCTGCGAAACATAATTGAAAATCAAACGAACTTACCAAGTGAAGTTCGATGACAATTATGTGAGCAGCTTCATTCGACGCGATTTACACATACCCTCCCATTTATAACAAATAAAACACTACATACTATACCCTACCCTAATCTATTAAAATGTGGAAACAATCACAACCTACGTAATTTTCTTTCAACGAAATGACAATTATAAAAATGGCGAGTGATATGGAACTGATACCTCAGGTAGGTTGGTGGGGGAAAAGAGTAACAAAACAGTGTTACCATAAATAAATAAAAAAAAAAAAAAATAAAAAAAAACTACTGTTCTTTAAAATCCGTGCAAGGCTGATGCTTGGGGACGCATCTACAACATGTAAACCAATAAATCGCGTCGAATGAAGCTGCTCACATAATTGTCATCGAACTTCACTTGGTAAGTTCGTTTGATTTTCAATTATGGATCACCGTTAACGCGCAATCGACTACTGTCTCGCATATCAGCGGCGTCTTTTCACCGAGCGTGTAGGAGGACCACCCTTCAAGAGTTATCGGCTGCAACTTTGCCATCACCTCATCGAATTCCTTGATCTGGTAGCCTCGGATCGGGTGAATCGTTGCAAACAAAAGGCATGCCTGTACAGCCGCCGTTAACCAAAACACAAACAGTAGCATGTTCAATACTATGAATCTATAAGCAGAAAGTAATCTCATTTCTTTGTAGCAAATATTGCTGAAAAATAAACCGTAGACTATAAGTATTTTAAGTACGAAATCTTTTTTATTACCAGAAAATAAGGGTAAATTAATTCCAAGAATGCAAAATAAGATAAAAAATAATACTGTAAGGGCTATGGTAATGGTGCTGAGCTCCCGTGCAACGCCCTGCCACACGCTCAATAGGGAAGCACGAGGTACCAACACATATACGTGATCCATCATGTGAGGGTATGTGAAAGCCAGGAAATGATTTCGGTTCTCGGATAGATAGTACCCGCCAACTGCGCCATCTGCCTCTTTTCGCTGTAGCAATCCTAGCATCCCAGTGAACGTGAAATTTGGTAGGATAAATCCAAATTGTTCCGCTTTTCCATATTGAATATATGTAGTATTAATGCCCTTGATATCAAAAAGCAACTTAAACATGATCATCTCAACGCCCATCATTGAACGTTTGAAACTCGTAAATGGCCAAAATTCGTGAGACACCATTTTTATTTGACAACCTCTAAAAGAATTATAATTGTCAATATCGTACATAGAAACTCGTCGAGTGTAGCTTCTGCATTGAGAAGTTACTTCGAGATTCACGGGTCTGTTGCAAAAATCTAATTTTTCTGCAAATGAATATACCTTCCAGAGTCCTTCAGTTTTCAAAACTATGTTAATGTTAAAGATGTTGTTTATTAATAACAAATCGGCGATTTGAGTCAAACGTTCATTGAAATTCTGTATTATTATAGTGAATTTGGCTCGAGGATTAAAGTAGAGATCTTTGTCCAGATAATCAAATTGCTCTGCTAGTTGTTTGACGTTGCGAGTGTTGATGAGGTACGCGTCCGCACGGGCATTGCTGTCATTTCGCGAGGTCAATGATCTCACCGACAATCTGATGTGTTTTAATTGAAATGAATACTTTGTCATTGCATCATCTGTATTCACAAGAGTTACATCTTTCACGGAATGTACGCGTTGAATTTGTTCAAACACTTTCATCGCACATTCAATCGATTCTTTTTCGTTATCATATTTGTAGAATTTAAGAAAAATATTATTACATTTAACTAAAGAAACAAACCAAGTACAACACCAAATATGATGTATTAACATTGTGGGAGTTGATTGTCTAATGGTAAAAGCATTACTGAACTTGGTTTTGTGAGTAGTAAATAGTCAATCACTTCTTTTATTACATTTTATTACCATTTTAAAGCTATGTACATTATCGACTCGCCACAATAATTAATCATTTTAAATGGTTTTATAGTCTGCTTATCAATTTTGGTGGCAATGAAAGGCGAATACAACACAATCATTTCTTAATAGCAAGTAAAATCTATCCTAACATATGAAAATACTGAATGTAAGCAAACCCAATGAGTTACTAAATCTTACAATAGAGAAGCAAAACTATTGAGACTTACTGAACAGACCAGCCTGCTTTCCTGTTTTTTAGGTTTTTCGTTATTCATACACTTGGACAGTTTAATAGTTTAAGTAGAGGACATTATTTAAAGAGGCTTTTACTCATATAACTGAGCAACTTTACAATAATTATAAAATATGTTATTAAAAAACTCTTACGCACTTTAAAAGGCCTATTTAACTGTACCCTACACGAGAAGATACAAGCGAAAAAAAACATCCTGCTTTGAGTAAAAATGCCATTAATTACTTAGTCAAAATGGACTTCTTTTTTTCTGTTGGTTTTGTTCCAAAGTTCATGTCATTCAGTTCAACAATGTAAAAGTAACGTGTTTTTGAGTTGGTGACCTACTGACAGATAGACAGACGAACGAACAGAACAATATTATAAGGGTTCCGCTTAAGGACTACGGAACCTTATAACTTGTTGTTAACCGTTATCTATGTATCTAATAATACCTTTAAGCGAGCAATTATTTCATATAGGTAACAAAATATATTTTTTTATGTAACATAATTGATGTATTTCCAGTTAACTGAAGCTTCTACTCATCAAACTGATCAACTCTTGTTCTACAAGTTTGCTAAAATCGTAAAAAAAACATTGAACTATTCATAAAAAACGATCAGAATTTAGTGCATTTTTGTATGGAGCGTTGAATTTTTTTTTGCGAAATGACTATGGACGAAGTAACTAGTATCTCATCTGTGCTATGGGTTCCTTAGGGATTTTTTTTTAGTACGATAAGTAAAAGCCTTTAGTTAACGGGTCCTACACCAATTTTTTACAACCTGTATAATAAAAACTGAATCTCGGAAACGGCTGCAACGATTTGCCTGAAAATTGGTAAACGGGGGTTTTTGGGGGTGAAAAATCGGTTTGGATACCGAGCAAAGCTCTGTCACCCAGGTACTTTTGAATATGTATTAACATCTTTTATTGCATGTTATTCAATGGTAAAAGCATAACTGAAAATTTTGTTAATGTTACATAAATTATTGATTATTATTTAATTATGTGATACTTTTTGACAACAGGTGTAAACTTTTTTACCCGACTGCGCCAGAAGGAGGGTTATGTTTTTCGAGAGTATGTATGTATGTATGTATGTATGTATGTATGTATGTATGTATGTATGTATGTATGTATGTATGTATGTATAATTGTTTGGCACGCTCTGCAGCCTGAACGGCTGGATGGATTTTGGCTTGAGAGATGTCATTAGATTCGTATTTACTGTGAGAGTGACACTGGGTATATCAAAATAAAAAAAAACAAAATGGCGGACTTTTGGCGCCAAATTCCAATGTTTGGCACGCTCTGCAGCCAGAACGGCTCGATGGATTTTCTATCAACTAATAAGTTAATAATCTGCGTAAATTTAATGTGTGTCATTGTGTATATAGGTTACTATACGAACTCATTCAATAATAAAACTAAAAATGAATAAAATAAAAAACGGTAATGTAAAAAACCCGACTGCGTTTCTGTGTAGTTTGGAAATGAAAAACCCTAAAACAAGAAAGTCGTCATACCCGATTGCACTTAACTTAAGAAAAAATGTAGCAGTCGGGACCCATTCTAGAAAGTCAGCCGTCTAGTCAGTATTTTAGAGCAATTTAATAGAGGTATGTGCTCTCAATTCACTATGCCTCCACTTCTAGAATGGGTCCCGACTGCTACAATTTTTCTTAAGTTAAGTGCAATCGGGTATGACGACTTTCTTGTTTTAGGGTTTTTCATTTCCAAACTACACAGAAACGCAGTCGGGTTTTTTAGTTTTTTAAATTACCGTTTTTTATTTATACCCGCGACACGAAACGGCGGCGGTATACAATGTTACGTAGATGTTAAAAATAACGAAAACCGAACGCAAAAATCCAAAGACACCACATTTGTCACAATCGGTTCAGTGGATGGATACACGAGGGAACAGATGATCATACACATACACATACATATATAGACTATCAAAACCTAACCCTCCTTTTATCGTAGTTAGGTAGAAATAATTAAATAACCTTTTTAGAGTTCCCTACATCCAGGACCCCATTACTAAGCCTCCGCTGTCTGTCCCTCTGTCCGTCTATCCGTCTGTCAGAGGGCTGTATTTCATGAAACTTAATAGGTAGACAGAATAGGCGATCGGACTGCATCAAAAATAAATTCTGAAATATGATTTCCTAAATTGCTCTCCTGAGTGGATAAGGATACACGAGGGAACAGATGATCATACACATACATATATAGACTATCAAAACATAACCCTCCTTTTATCGTAGTTAGGTAGAAATAATTAATTAACCTTTTTAGAGTTCCCTAGTTTCCCTACATCCAGGACCCCATTACTAAGCCTCCGCTGTCTGTCCCTCTGTCCGTCTATCCGTCTGTCAGAGGGCTGTATTTCATGAAACTTAATAGGTAGACAGAACAGGCGATCGGACTGCATCAAAAATAAATTCTGAAATATGATTTCCTAAATTGCTCTCCTTTTGAAGTTTCGAAAAACCTTACTTGTTTTGTTTTTCCATCACGTCTTTAATTTTTAATTGATGAAATTCACAAAATAAGTTCGTAAATGATGCTACAAAACTATGACGTCACTTGTGGGTATTTCAAACATGTTTAGAACAAAATTTCGTT
Organism: Coleophora flavipennella; assembly: GCA_947284805.1. Classification (NCBI taxonomy): domain Eukaryota; kingdom Metazoa; phylum Arthropoda; class Insecta; order Lepidoptera; family Coleophoridae; genus Coleophora; species Coleophora flavipennella. Next base: position 7,695,896 of record OX369270.1, on the reverse strand, counting down.
TTTAACAGATCATAAAAAGTAATTCAAATGACTAGCAGTCCGATCCCCTATTTTTCACAGAATGTATATTTGTAGCCGCTATAACAACCAATAATTAAAATGGGAAAGAGTGAAAAAATAAGGGGGGTCTCTGTTATATAAGGTGCTTTATGGGTCTTTAGAAGTATTTTTGATTAAGCTCTATCGTAAAAACGGTACTAATAACTTAGTTTGATTATAGTACTAATACTGAAGTAATACAATAAATAATAAAAGTCGCCCTAGTGTGAGTCGTTCTTGCGTTAATGACAGAAAAACATATTTTTGTCCCTCGCGTTGTTGCTTTTGTTTGTAATGTGAATAGGTATAATTGTCATTATGCTATGTTGTTTTATAGAAAGGTGTCGTGGTACGAAACCATCGGAGTGCTAGTACAACTCGCACTGGGCTGGTTTTTTTTTTTCAGTTCCCTCAGGAACCGTTTTGGAATATACTATTTTTTACGAGATAAAAATTAGAAAATTTCCTCCATGATACGGGCTACGTGCTTATAGAAGTTTGAAGAAGGTATTGACTATTGTGATGGAAAAAAAATCAATGTTGAGATTTTGATGGGGATCGATTGTCTTACACTAATAGAGTCTTTAAAATGTGTTTATGGGTGTGTGTGTGTGTGTGTGCTCGTTTACGTCATCCGGTGCTTTAGTTCCCAAACTACTGGACGGATTTGGGTAAAATTTAAGTTAGGTCAATATTACTATTATACCTCCAGCCGTTTTTTTCCCCGTCTTAATTTTTTAAAGGTTGCCACTTTAGTTAAAAATCTCTGAATATTTTTTAATTCTGATAAAAAAAATCAAATACCTGAAAAGTTTTAACACAATTTTAGACACTTTGCGATTCTCATATGCATGCAAAATTTCAGCTCAATTGGAAACCGGGAAGTGGGTCAAATTTAACTTGCAAGATTTCATACAGACACCGGGACAGGTGAAACTAAATAAAAGCTTGTAAAATGGATAAAAGTAGAACTATATAAGGTCTACTGCACTGGGTACTTAACGATTTCCATGAGACTCGGTACGTTACCATAACTTTGCATGGCCTACAGTAGTTTGTTATGAATAAGGTTCCTCCCAAACAAATCCAAGCAGTTTTTTATTTTATCCCAAAAATGACTAAAACAAGTTTATGGAAACTTTGTAAATAACTAGGATTTAATAAGGCCTACTGCACTGCGTACACGCAATCATTATTGTTTGTGTCGATCGCTTATGTTGATCCGATCGGAGCCACTAGCGCTTGTGGTAAAGGATCAACAAAAGCGGTCCGGATCGACAAGTGCAAATGGATCAAATAATAACTGACGTACAGTCACGGTGTTTCAAACAAGTACGCGGGGGTATAACTATATATATATAATATATATGTTTTTTGAGGATCATTATGGGGAAGGTTGTCTGGAAGAGATTGCTTTTAGCAATAAGACCGCCTACTGTACACTTCATTATAATAACTATATGTATTAGCTTAACGAAATTGTTTTGGTGTACTTTATGTGTAAATAAATAAATAAATAAATTCTAAACTATATGAGATAGAGAAAATGCTCTTAGGAATCGTGATCTCAATTTAAGGGAAAATAAAAGTGATTTTTAAAAAAATAAAAAAATCCTAATAGGTTTTTGTTTTTTTTTATTTAGATTGTATATAACTATACAAACCAAAACTGTATGAAGACCATAGATCTAAAGTTGCTAGAATTCGTTGAAATTATTTGAAATTAATATTTTATTAAAAATTCATTTTACTATCCAATTAATAGGATGGATAATTGAAATGAAACAAAACCAAAAATCTGCCACTTGCCTTAGTCCCACGACTCTAAATTTATCTTAAAAATTGTTTAAAATGTCCTCCACTTTCGCCACAGTCTACTTCGGCGAAGCACTCCCCGAGTTGCATTTCTCAATGAAATATATGGTATTGTGTTTAGCATTTGACGGACTGAAAATATTTTAAATCATCTACAGTGTCATAGCGATTTTTGTACACTTTATTTTTGAGTGACCCCATAGAAAAAAAATCATGGGCGTTAGATCAGGTGACCGCGCTGGTAACTGGACTTCGCTTAACACTTTCAATAAAACATTTTTATCGGAATTTGACAACGACTGAGGCCTTTTACCTATTTCTTTCACTATTGAATTCACAACACAACTAATTAATTGATTAAATTATGCATTTAATGAATGACAATAACACACAACTTGTTTTTTAGTTTACACATAACTATTAAAGAAAACTAAAACGATAATTTAAACAACTTCTATCAACTTTAGACCCATGGTCTCCATACAATTTTTGCTTTGTATAGTGATATAAAATAGAAATAACAAATATTTTTTTAAAACCATATCTCCGAAGATTCTCTTATTTTTTTAAACGCTATTTTTATTTTCACTAACATTGAGATCCTGGTTCCTAGGAGCGTTTTTTTATATCTCTTATAGTTTAGAATTTCCCCATACCAACCCTTAAAAGACTCAGCCTGTATATAAAAATGAATCCCTATATATTTTTCCCGGTCACGCTAGACCGTATAAAGGACCTAATCTATATACAGGATATAGATTAGGTCCATTATACGGTCTACCACTGCGACTATGTATATAAATTAGGTTCATTATACGGTCTACCACTGCGATTATGTATATAGATTAGGTCCATTATACGGTCTATCACTGCGAATAACTGTCTTATTATCAACTACCCAAAGTCCTATCATTGCATGGCAACCCTGCCAGTGGTGCCAAGCGTAGCTGGGGCACCGCTGTGCACAAAAGAAGAAAGATTACTGCACTGGTGAGTATATGGGCAATATCGAGCTGAGTGAAGGGTGGAGGACGGTTGCGCACGTAGTCGGTGTGTCATTTTTTTAATTAAAAATTTGAGTGCGTTTGGCTGCACCTCACCTGATGGTAAGTGCCGATGCAGCCGAGGATGTAACACGCAAGCTATATTCACTCTCGTCTTGAAGATTCCTAAATTATACGAATCGAGGAATACAGACGCCGGAAGGGAATTCCACTCCTTGGCCGTTCGCATGATGAACGAAGAAGCAAAACACTTTATGAGAGAGGGTATGAAAATTTATGGGGAGTAAAATCAAAACGTTATACGTTACCTATGCGTTATGCGATAGTTGTATAGTATAGTTATTAATACCCGTCTCCGCCAAAAAGAGGAGTAAAATTTTAGTATGTATGTACGCATGTATGTTTGAATGTATGTATATATGTATGTATGAATGTATGTATGGATGTATGTATGCATGTATATATGTATGTATGTACGTATGTATGTATGTATATCTCCCTCGTTATTTTTCTTTCCTTGTAAAGCAAACAAGCAAACCCTATCAATGAGTTATTATTGTCATCTATAGCACTGACTGTTCGACTAAATAGACAACTTTTTTCCTTGAATGTGTTTTATTCACAAATGGTAATGCCTTGGAATTATCTCACCTGGTGGTAAGTGACGATGATGCCGAAAATGGAAGCGGGCTTACCAAGATTCCCCAACGCAATTTAGAACTGGCTTTCTTATCTTCAAGCCGGACTACATCAATGTTGTTAACACTGATGTTTGGCGGCAAGACTCAGATAATATGGTTGTAGCTAGCCAGGCAGGCTTAGAAAATGCCCTTTCACCAACCAAACCGAGTCTTATAAGTTGACCCCACCGGGAGTCGAACTCGCGACCTCCTGGTGTAAAGCGAATGGACTAACCATTACGCCACGCAGGCGGTTACGCTATTCTAAAGAAAAAAATGTTTGCGTATTATTTAATGTGTTGGCGATCAAACACTTGCATAAAGTCTTATCCATATTATCCTAACCCTTTTTAGTACAACTCGTTTGCTACTTGCTACTTTTGTTTACTTGTTTCTATTTAATTTTCCATGAACTTATGTTACTTTATTGTTTTATTTTGAAGTTTTTTCATTAAAGTTACAAGAAAAACAAATTTTTGTGGATAAAAGTAAGTAGTTATTTTGTAACTAACATTAGTATTAAGGTAGGATTTTAAATGAAAAAAACAGACATCTTTTTGTGTAACTCATTTTTTGAACCTACACTATTGATACTCTTGTAATACTCAGATCATAACCTGATTTTATTGTTTATGTAGTATTGTAATGCCTGCTGTGTGAAATGACTGAAAAATATGATGTAATACAAATCCTACATGAGGTTGTTTGAATAGGGGCCCCCATTTTTGTTCTCCATTTAAAACTTAAATGGTATAAAATATTTGTATGATAGCACTGAATTTTGTGATATTCTTTTGTTAGTAGTATTATAAGGTTATAAATAATCACCCTTAACTGGCTAAATAAAGTTTTATTTTAAGATTATGACCTAAAATCTACACAACATTTAGGGACCCCAGTAATTATGCTAGCTGAACAATATTATAACTAGAGGAACATATTGCAAAAGTACAATTTCTATGTAGAAAATTTTATTAAGAAAAGGTTCACACCCTTAAAAGGGCTTCCACAAGCCCAAGAGATAAGAAATTGCGTAGTGTAGGCTTGGCGTGCAAAACTCCCTGTCTGTTGAGAACCCCGTTATGGTATCAACAGGCATAAGTAGGTCGGCCATTTTTTTTTCAAACAGTTGAGGAGATATTTACACAAAGTGTACGAAAAGAGTAGATAAACAGAAACAATATAACGAATTAAAAAATTGGTTACCTTTACAAGTAATATTTTTAAATTTCATCATCATATCAGTCGAGACGTCCACTGCTGGACAAAGGCCTCCCCCAAGGATTTCCACCACGACTGGTCCTGCGTTGCTCGCATCCAGCAGGTCTATCTATCGATCATTATGAGTGTATAACGTGTTTTTATAAGTCTTAGAAGTATTTTTGATTTAGTTCTATCATAAAAACGTGTAACGAAAAGTTTTTCGTCACAAAATAAAAACTATTTAGTTAATTTTTTTGGTAAGACGAATAATGCGTCGGAAATTTTGAAAGCAAGGACTGACTTATTTTATTTGGAATATTTAAAAAAATGCTCATGTTTTTTTCTAATGGTTTTATATTGTGAAATTATTTATTTTAATTTTTGGTTGTTAACGTAAATTTTCTCACAATCAGTCACAATCAATCACAATCAGTTATAAATTTTACGATCAACTCACAAACAAAGACAATAAAGGATAACGTTATTCCAGTCAAGTATAAGTAGAACACACTCTGCATTTCCCCTAACTCCTGTGGCTCCCATACGTGTTTTTTATGCTGAAACTCATGTTTAATCTCTGCCTTCATACGCAAGCGACGAAAGTATGCCACCAGAAGACCAGTATTATCTAATCGAAGGAAAAAATCGCTAAGCGTGTCAAGAAAAGGAGAGCCGTGTCGGAACATCATGCTGGCCAGCGTTACACCAGTTACGATACCCGTCTTGAATGGCAACCGGTCTCGATTCGGCGCTTCTATTTGCTTACTTGCAACCGTCATATCTGACATCATCGTGTAAAAACTCCCATTATACATCACCGCAAACGTGCAATCGCTTATTGTCTCGCATATCAGCGGCGTTTTTTCACCAAGCGTGTAGGAGGACAACCCTTCAATGGTTATCGGCTGCAGATTATGCATAACGTCGTCGACGTCCTTGATCTGGTAGCCTCGGATCGGGTGAATCGTTGCAAACAAAAGGCATGCCTGTACAGCCGCCGTTAACCAAAACACAAACAATAGCATGTTCAATAGTATTAATCTATAAGCGGAAGGTAATCTCGTTTCCTTGTAGCAAATATTGTTGAAAAAGTAACCGTAGACTATAAGTATTTTTAGTACAAAATCCTTTTCATCAACCGCAAATAGAGGCAACTTGATTGCAAGTATGCAAAATAAGATAAAAAATAATACTATAAGGGATATGGTGAAGGTACTGAGTTCTTGCGCGACACCATGCCACACGCTCAGCACGGGAGCACGTGGTACTATCACGTACACGTGTTCCATCGAGTGTGGGTATGTGAAAGCCAGGAAATGATTTCTCTCCCTGGTAAGATAGTACCCGCCAACTGCACCATCTACCTCTTTTCGCTGTAGCAATTCTAGCATCCCAGTGAACGTAAAATTTGGTAGAATATGTCCAAATTGTTCAGCTTTTTTATATTGAATATATGTGGTATTAATGCCTTTGATATCAAAAAGCAAATTCAACATGTGCTTCTCAACGCCCATCATTGGGTGACTAAAACTCGTAAATGGCCAGTATTCGTGTGACACCATTTTTATTTGACAACCTCGAAAAGAATTATAATTGTCAATGTCGTACATAGATATTTGTCGAGTACAGTTTGAGCATTGAGAGGTCACTTTGAGATTCACGGGTCTGTTGCAAAAATCAACTTTTTGTGTAAAAGAATGAACCCTCCAGACTCCTTCTGTTTTCACAATTATGTTAACGTTAAAAATGTTGTTTCTTAGTAACAAATCGGCGATTTGAGTCAAACTTTCGTTGAAATTATGTATTATTATAGTGAACTTGGCTCGAGGATTATAGTAGAGATCTTTGTCCAGAGAATTAAATTGCTCTGCTAGTTGTTTGACGTTGCGAGTGTTGATGAGGTACGCGTCCGCACGGGAATTGCTGTCATTTCGCGAGGTCAATGATCTAACCGACAATCTGATGTGTTTTAATTGAAATGAATACTTTGTCATTGCATCATCTGTATTCACGAGAGTTACATCTTTTGCGGAATGTACGCGTTGAATTTGTTCCAACACTTTCATTGCACATTCAATTGATTCTTTTTCGTTATCATATTTGTAAAATTCATGAAAAATATTATTACATTTAACCAACGAAATAAACCAAATACAACACCAAATATGATGTATTAACATTGTGGACGTTGATTTTCTAATGGTTAAAGCATTACTAAACTTGGTTTTGTAAGTGGTTAATAATTAATCACCTCTTTCATTACATTTTACTACTATTTTAGAGCTACGTACATTATTGAAGCCTTGCCGCACCACAACAGTTAATCATATTAAATGGTTTTATATAAATGCAGCTTATCAACTGTGGTGGCAATGAAAGGCGAACACAACACAATATATTTTCTAATAGCAAATGAGGTAATAGGTATATCTAACAATAGAGAAGCCATGTCCTTTCACGACTTGGCGGAAAAGTGGAGTTAAGTGACATATTCAAAGACGTAGCTTAGAAAAATAAATTCTTTAAAAAGTAAATTAAATTTGTCTCACTCATTACATCTACCCTATGAAGAGTATTCTTGAAATATAGAGACTTACTGCATAAACCAGATTGCGTTATGTCTTGTTTAACAGGTTTTCACCACAGTTTATATAAAACCATTTGAGATGGCAATGAAACATCAATTGTGTGAAACAGCAATGAAAGGCGAATTCATCATAATAATTCCTTTATAGCAAAGGAGGTTCTTTACTCGTATCTAACAATGTCCTTTCACGGCTCTATGGAAAAGTGGAGTTTAGTGTTATATTCAAAGACGTAGCTAAGAAAAATAAACTTTACAAAATTTAGTCTTTGATTATTATTTGTTTCACTTACTACAGCTACCCTATGAGGAGTCTGCTAAAAATGTAGAGACTCTTTAAACAAACTAGATTGCTTTCGGGTTTGTTTTTCAGGTTTTTCACTGTTTATTACACTTCACATGATGTTGCATATTTTTGTATAGTACAGAAATCTATTTCGGTTCGAGTCGATATTTCTATATTTTCTATTCTTAGAATAAATAGAATAGAATAAATGTTTATTCAGTGATAAGTACACACAAGTGAATAATTTTGTAGCTTTTAAAATACAATAATTTGTACCTATCACAGAAAAGGTAGCAGCTCAGCATATGCTGTCATCACAAAGATCACAGCGCTGATTTTCAGCTACTACCCCTTCAGGGAAGGGGGTGATATGCAGTGAGTATACTAACCAGTCGCATTGTACGCATTTATCTTACATTTTGCGTGAGTGTCCGTTATTTTTGATAGCAACGTTTAATACAACTTCACTCTTTTATAACCCAACCCGATTATCCTATATTACGGAAATGTATTTTGGTTCCAGTCGGTATGCAGTGAGTCTACTACCACTCGCATTATACGCATTTCTCTAACATTTTGGTGTAAGTGTCCTTTATTTTTGATAGCTACGTTTAGTCAAAATCAAATCAAATCAACTTTTATTGCAGATTGTAAAAGTTCATAGAATTGTTTGTTCAACCACTCATAAACTAATTTAGTAAAATTATCAATTCAAATTATAAATTAAATCACATAATAATAATATAAATTAAATAATTACTTCAAATAAAATCGTCAAGCTGCTAGAGGCGACGAGGTGCGACGGCGAAGGGAGCGTGCAGCCACGTCCAGCGCGCCAATAGCGGCGAGTCCCAGTGCTCTGCGATCGTACTCAGGATATCGTTGGTGTTAGACCGGACACGATTTAGTAGTGAGGCGCAACGCTTTGAAGTGCTGTAGAAAAACCTTGGCGATTCCCGTTGGCTCGTGCATGCCGGCTTAACTCACCAGAACACTCTGCTTTGGAATCAATTTAATAGTACTCTTCCAAAATTTTGCAAAGTTTTTATCAGAATAGTGTTTGGCTATTATAATATTAATTTTTATTTGCTGTTCATGATCCTAGCAATAATTTAGCTTTGATTTAAACGTTCTTTTAGAATCGAATATTTTAAATGTAGCCAGACGTCGGTTTGTTAAATGATAACCAATATTGATACCAAAGCCGAGCCTATCAGTGAGCACCACTTACATACATGTTCCAGCCTACTATGAACCTATGTTTTTTGCGTCAAGTGTCATTGTGAGCAGATTCAGCGCCTTCTTTTAATACATAATTCATAATTCATTTATTCATAATATCTAATAATTACATGTCAAAATAGAAAATAACACATATAATACTGCAATACATGTTATCCCGTAATAGTCTATGATTTCTGTCAGAACACATATGGTCAGCAAATTCACAAAATTCCTTAGGAAAATCAATACTTTTCAATTTAGAATGACAATACTCATAATATTTTTTAATTTCTTCACAATCTCATTCACCCCAGATTACTTTATTTTAACAAGTATTTGAATTTTCTATTTTTTGTTAAATAATAGTTATTTATGATACAAAGGTTGTAAAAAGGTCAATAACAAACGAGTGACATTTGTGAGCCCGAGCCGCAGGCGAGGGTTTACCATCGTCACGAGTTTGTTATTTCCTTTTACACCCATGTATCATACGAAGTTTTTCAATACAGTTGTGAGAAAATAGATAAAATAAAAAAACTACCGTGACAGAAAAACAAAATACATGGGTTGTTACCTATATATATATATATATACCTATCAAGGTTTTAGCAACCAAAGTTCATTTTACACGACTTGTGGCTTATTTTAAATGTCCGGGGAGTAATCTCACTTTGTTTTTTCTTGTACATACACATAAGTATATTTTTATTACATTTATAATAACTTACTATTCTTAATTTTATTAGTTTTTACAATTAAAACATCTCAATTCAGTTTTACGAAAATAGCGCCATATTTTAGCTAGCACATGTACGCATGCGTAAGTTTTTTTTATTATCATATGTAAATAGACTACAATACGGCTTGGGATACTTAACCTCTTTGATAAAGATGACCTATTCCTTGGTGACTGGTTCCACTTCATTCATATTTTTTCTCTTTTCTTCACAAAGATATAACCTAAAGAAAATCTAAACAGCTTGCGTTATGTACTTACCTCGGAGGAACTACCTATCTCTTTTAAAATTCTCCTTTCAAAAGTCTTAAAGAAGATTCTGTATCTGTGGTTATTATATTTTATATTTGCTATATATGTATTGTTCCTCCAAGCTAGAAATTAAAAAAGTGGTAAAGTAAAAGCACCTGTGCGGTGAAATCAATTTTGCGCACACTTGACTGGTATATAAAGGACCACTTTTCGAGCAACTGTATTGAAAAATAATATTGCATTCAGTTAACAATGGGTAATGATCAGACCAGTAAACATTGTCGATTAAAACTTTCGCTCCCATTACAGTGAGTTGCGCGACGCTTGTCACTACATAGTGGTCGTGGGCATCGCTCAAGTATGTATACGTAGCTTTAGGTAACAGCTCATAGTCAACACATGTCCAAGATTGTTCATTACAAAAGTTAAGCAACTTGTGGGAAAGGGGCTCACCAGGGTGTGCGTTGAAATCGCCTAGCACGAAAACACATTCAACATTGTTGTTCTCCACAATCGATTTAATTTCACCGTGAATTCCGGAAGATTTTCCGCACTAAATCGTCGTAAAATCGTAAGCATATATACCGAAATTGTTAACACGGATCAGTCCCCAATCAATACTTTAATAGCCGCCAAACGTACAATAATACACGTCATAACTGATAGACACGGAAACACAGCCTTCCTCCACAATAGGGCTATATTTTCTAGGCAATTATATTTGTTTCACTTGTTATGTAACTAGAGATGTCACACGCAGTCATATCCTTCGCAACGTTATAGATATAAAATAGGGACTTTTGTATCGGCCACTTTGAACTTAGAATCCGTGTCCACTATTACGCTGCCCCTCTAACCAATGAGTCGATTTCTCAATCTTTTATTTTGTACAAGAATCCACTCCTCACTTGGAGCTGGTATTTTTCACTCCTTACCCTGTGCACTCTCCGCCTATTAATTTTCATTTTGTTTCGGAGCGCTCGCAACATCCGTGTGTCCCGATGCAGTCGTCCTCGTAGGCATAACGGCGGCGTAACGTGGCGGCCGTAGATGGGGTTAGCGTGGAATGACTCATCGCTGGATTTGTAGTCGCAGGCTTACTGCTACGTACGGATTCACTCACCTCGAATTGGTTAACAATAGATGCGGTAATATTGGTGATAGTTGATTGAGTTTTTTCTTTTGCCAGTTGTGATTATTTTTTCGTACTACCCTCTAGCAACTTGCGATCGAAACTCGATATATTAAGTGGTGAACGTGGGGGAGATTCTCTCATCCGTTCGCTATTGTCACAAACAGGAGGCAATCAAACTATCAATCAAGCAAGCTCCTCTTTTCTAACCGATGCCTATTTTTTAAGATTCTCTAGCTCTGATTTGAACATACTTAGCTCTTTTCTAGTGGCGTAGTCTTTTCTACTGGAAATTGCTCGATTTTGATAATATGTCAATTAAGTAGGTCTTTTAAAAGGCGGTTAGCATCAAGGTGGTCAAATATAACGGGGAGTAGCTTCTGTAATTCCAGTGCAACAAATATCGGTAACTTTTATGTATCAGCCTCCTTCAGGCGACAGATAATATCATCAATGTACCGAGCAGTTTTAACTTCTCCTTTGCGTGTTTCATAGTTTTTGCTGTCGATAATGATTCAAACAATAACCGTTTTGCCTGAATAAATATCACTCTCTGCAAAGGTGGTTACACAGATGCAGCTAATGCTTGCCTTATCCATGACGTCAATCTTGTTGGTGATAAAAGTAAGCACTTCATTTATCACACTAATTTGCAAGACGAACATTTCACAGTATTAGACATTGTTGTAGGTACACAACAAAGCTACTTCTCGCGGTCGCGTGACTCACAAATCAACCGTTCGGAGACGCGTGCGACATGAGACTGAGACTGACGTGAGACTTAATACAACTTCACTCTTTTGTAACCTATCCTGATATTCATCAGGTTAATACTGTACAATGTTATGGTATAGTACATAAGTTTATTTCAGTTCGAGTCGGTATGCAGTGAGCCTATCAGTCACATTGCATGCATTTCTCTTACATTTTGACGTGAGTGTCCGTTCTGTATGATACTTTTAATACAACTTCACTCTTTTGTAAACTAACCTGATCATTGTGCGGTATAGAAATTTACTCTGATTCGAGTCTGTATGCAGTAAGTCTACCACCAGCATTGCATTACACGCGTAGTTGACTGCAGGCGCACTTATTAGGTTACTAGCTGTTTCCCGCGGCTTCACCCGCGTGGACAACGTTTCTATGACTTTTCGTGGGTGCGCAGTGTGCGAGCCACAAGCGGCTCGCGAGCGTGAAAAAAGGAGCCTATGTATTAATCCAGGTCCTAATCTGTCTACCTACCGAATTTCAGCCAGATCCGTTCAGTAGTTTTTGCGTGAAGAAGTAACAAACATACACACTCACAAACTTTCGCCTTTATTAGTGTGATTGTTATTAAGTTTGCCACCAACAATATTTTAAATACACCAGTGCACCTATTGGGAGTACATATATATCCACATCAGAAGGACAGATCCATAAGTAGGGCGCAAAAGGGCCATACTTAACCAACTTTGAATGTCCAGCGTAAGCTGACCTTTCTGATAAGTAAATTTCATACAAAGCAACGCATAATGTTTTTTATGGGACCGTTAAATCGGACGTCCCCGTTTTTTTATTATTCCACGAGACACTGACGCAGTTGTTTTTTGGCACATAGGTACTATGCATTTAACTAAAAATTAGTTCCGAATTCCTTAGAAAACGGCGAGAAAAAATGTTGAAATAAAACCAGAAAAAAATATATCTTTGCAACGGTGCACTTTGGAAAGCTTAAAATGGTTTCGGAATTAGTTTATTTTTGAGATCTTTCTAAGTCTAATATCAGTGCATTTAAAACGCGTACGGTTTTTTTGAAATATGTTTTTTATTTTCCGGTGCAAAAAAATTGGCAATTTTCAATTTTTTTTTTTCTTCTGAACTAAATAAGATCAGCGCGTGAAACTTTTAAAGGTGCATTTGTGAGTTGAAACTCTATATAATAATGAAAAAAAGGTAAACGTCCGATTTTAGGGTCCCATTAAACACTGTGCGACGATAGATCAAGGTCAAAACTATACCACACATGTGCGACAGTATAGGTGCACTAACTCAAATACTTAATGTGTTTTCTCTTGCATTTTATTAAAGATATCTACTTACGTGCAGCCAACAAGTAAATGTTCAGCAGTTTGAGTTTGTTTTGGGCTATTTTACCTACCTGGCTGGACAATCTGTCTACCTACCAAATTTTAGCCACATACGTTCAGTACCTAGTTTTTGCGTGAAAGAGTAATAAACATCCATACGTACAAACTTTCACATTTATAATATTAGTAGGATTGCAGTTAACCTAATCCTTAAATATTGAGTATATATAGTTATACTAGCTGTTGCCCACGGCTTCGCCCGCTCAGATCCTGTTTTTGGCCGTTCCCATGCGAATTTCTAAAATCCTTTCTAAACGGATTCCTACGTCATAATTGCTATCTGTATGCCAAATTTCAGCCCGATCCGTCCAGTAGTTTGCGCTATACGTTGTTAGATCAGTCAACCCGTTTAGTCAAGTTTTTATTTTATACAATATAACTAGCTCTTGCCCGCGGCTTCGCCGGCGCAGATCCCGTTTTTTGTGGTTCCCTTGGGAATATCCCAAAATCCTTTCTTAGCGGATGCCTACATCAACGCTGTTATATGTATGCCCAATTTCAACACAATACAATCCATTGATAGAACAGTCAGTTACGTTTTCCTTTTATTTTAACTGATAATAAATAATAATATAATAAATCTTTTTTTTATTTCATTTCAAAATGTTACCGACTTCATGGTTAGCGTAACAGATAAATGATTCTAATTTGCAATGAGACATAGTAATTTGAAGTCTTACAGATTACATTACCTATACCTGTACAAAAGTAAATATATTAGTACTAACATACAGGACACTCCCTGCTACTCTCTAGATTGCGACCTCACCCCCTCGTCAACCAGATTGATACAGATTGATTGTGGTTTGGTTCTCGAACGTATATGATTTTGCCGTGATTTTATTTGCTCCATCAATTGTTTCTAGAAATGTCATTTCACGACCGTTGTATGCAGTGTCCGGGGTGTGCCTGTCCTAAGCATATGACATACTTGTGTTACAGATGTCACCAGAAAATTGTAAATACCCTAAGATTACAATCTAACAGGATCTATCTCGCGAAATTGTGAACTTTCGAAAGATTGTGAACCGTAACATACTGCTTACAATTTCACTGGTGTCATTGTAACCTCACTAGTGATATTACAATAACACTAAACGAAGTGAATAACACTAAATAAATGAACGAGCGATGTTAGGTTCGGTCAGGTTTGATTGAAAGAGCAGGGTAGCAGAATGCTTTGCAGAAGAAAAAATCATCCGTTTTATTCGGAGATGCAAGAATAGGCCGTGAAATTATAAGCCGATTGACAATTTAGCGTGATATTATAATCTCACTAAATTTAGTGTAGTGAAATTTTAATATCATGTTTTTGACAACATAACGACGTCATAGATATAGAAGACACTTCCCATTTTGATCAGTTAATTACATTTTTGCTCCTTAAAAAAGATTTACCTATGAAATTGCCGATTCAGTTTTTGAAGTTTAATCCCAATTTTAATGAAAATAAAAAAGTTATTGTTTTTTGTTGTTGACCTTATGGTGACACTACTTGAGGTCTTTTATTAGTAACTGGTGGCATGACTTTCATGTTCCAATCCCCTGAGCTATGTACCATTAAATGGAACGAAGGCGTTTTCTTAGTGGCCAGATGGGGCAATTTTTAGAATGGTAAATTTTCTTAAAAGTAACGAAATCTTTTATGGGGTATTTCCAAATATGACATTAGTAACAAAGAAACTGATGCGATAACTCTAGAGCTTTAACATTAAAAAAAGTGTATCTTTTGCCTTAATTAAGGCGATTTTTTCAGGTGAAAAAACCCGACTTCATGGTGTTAGATACCGTGCTCTCAAAATATCTAAACAATAGGCATATGTTTACCACCATGTAATTTCTAATCATCTTATCAGCTCATATATTATATGACCCCACCAAGGGGCTCGAGCCTACCCTAAATTAGGGTGATCGGGCCTTAGTTGACCACGCGGGCCCAGTGCGGGTTGGTCCACTTCACACACAACCTCCAAGTTTCTTCGCAGGCGTGTGCAGGTTTCCACACGATGTTTTCCTTCACAGTAAGAGCGTCGGATAAACGTACATATGAAATCTAAATTCCAAATCACATTGGTATACGTGGCGGGATTCGAACCACGAGCTCCTGGAAAGAATGCAGCGGCCCTAGCCGTTACGCCACCGACGCTCAGTGACAGGAACATCACGTCATAATAATAATTTCCAAGAAAACCCTAACCACAACAATATCATCTAACTTTCCGATAATATTTTATCATATTTACGAAATGTTTTTCGTAGTTTTTTTTTGTTACGTTTTTACAGCCAGGTGAGTACCTAACGAGCCATGAACAATTTGGACGCAAAAACTATTTGTAAAAGCCCTTCTTGAAAACTTAGTTGAGTGGCCCTGGGGCGAATACGTGAACTTTAGTTTTACGCCGAAGTTAACGCAGGTACCCACTTATTTGTGTGACTTTATTATTCACTCAAAGCTAGCTTTACTAAGTACATAAATCTCTGTTGGGTAAGTACACCACATTTTTACCTCAATTTGGTGTATGTGCCTGTGTTTCATGAGAATATGTGGCTGTTGCTTTAATATACAGGGTGAAACTTTATTTATTTCTGTAGCTTAGTGACTTTTTCAGTGATACCCACCTACCTACTGTCGAGTTACAAATCCATATTTGAATGATCCCTAAAAAAGTCGACTTTCAATACAAAGTCTTTGAAAAGAGAATTTTATGAAAAATGTAAAAAAGTCTGACTCGCACTTCAATGGTTCCGTACAAACTTTACTTGAAGTTCATAAACTGTGAAAGCACCGAACATTGCTCTAACAAAAAAATAAGAACTTACATTTAACCGCTTCCGTGGAGTAATGGTTAGTCCTTTCGCTTCACACCATGAGGTTGCGGGTTTGATTCCCGGTGGGGTCAACTTGTAAGACTCGTTTTGCCTGGTGGTAGAGCATTTTCTAAGCCCGCCTGGCTAGCTACACCAGTTAGTCTTGCCGCCAAACATAACTGTTAACAACATTGATGTGTTCCGGCCTGAAGATAATATAGCCAGTTATCCATTTCGTTGGGGAATCTTAGTAAGCCCGCTCCATCTTCGGCATCATCGTCACTTACCATGAGGTGATATGATGCCAAAGGCTTACCAATTGTAAATAATAAAAAAAACATTGTAGGGTTGATAAACATTCTCCCATACATTTATATTATACGTAATGGATAATTCTTCAACTGCTAATGTAATTTTATAATCACGAAACAATTGTATTTTATGTGAAACTAGGCCCGCGTGGTCGACTAAGACCCAATTGCGTAAATTCAGGGTAGGCTCGAGCCCCTCAGTGGGGACGTATATGAGCTGATATGATGATGTGACACCGCTTACGTTTTGAATTTGGTAATGACATTTGGGAGAAGAAAAATTACGAACACATGCACACAGGAATTTTATGTTAAAACTTTACTTACTGTGCTTACAGGACAACCTTGTATCTTGCCAAATTTCATGTTAAAACTTTACTTACTGTGCTTACAGTACAACCTTGTATCTTGCCAAATTTTATGTTAAAACTTTACTTACTGTGCTTACAGGACAACCTTGTATCTTACCAAATTTCATGTTAAAACTTTACTTACTGTGCTTACAGTACAACCTTGTATCTTGCCAAGTTTTATGTTAAAACTTTACTTACTGTGCTTACAGGACAACCTTATTTCTTGCCAAATTTTATGTTAAAACTTTACTTACTGTGCTTACAGGACAACCTTATTTCTTGACAAATTTTATGGTAAAACTTTACTTACTGTGCTTATAGGAAAACCTTCTATCTTGCCAAATTTTATGTTAAAACTTTACTTACTGTGCTTACAGGACAACCTTATTTCTTGCCAAATTTTATGTTAAAACTTTACTTACTGTGCTTATAGGAAAACCTTGTATCTTACCAAATTTTATGTTAAAACTTTACTTACTGTGCTTACAGGACAACCTTATTTCTTGACAAATTTTATGGTAAAACTTTACTTACTGTGCTTATAGGAAAACCTTCTATCTTGCCAAATTTTATGTTAAAACTTTACTTACTGTGCTTACAGGACAACCTTATTTCTTGCCAAATTTTATGTTAAAACTTTACTTACTGTGCTTATAGGAAAACCTTGTATCTTGCCAAATTTTATGTTAAAACTTTACTTACTGTGCTTACAGGACAACCTCATTTCTTGCCAAATTTTATGTTAAAACTTTACTTACTGTGCTTACAGGACAACCTTGTTTCTTGCCAAATTCAATGTTAAAACTTTACTTAATGTGCTTACAGGACAACCTTGTTTCTTGCCAAATTTTATGTTAAAACTTTACTTACTGTACTTACAGGACAACCTTGTTTCTTGCCAAATTTTATGTTAAAACTTTACTTACTGTGCTTACAGGACAACATTGCTTCTTGTCAAATTTTATGCAAGTATCGAAGTATGCGTCATAAAAGGCCGTTTTTTTATTGCGTTGACTTAGAACATTGATTGAGGTGTCGGTGGCTCAACCGGTAACGACTCGGTTCTCCTAGCCAGAGGTCCCGGGTTCAATGTACCAATGAGTTTTTCGAAACTTAAGTACATTCTTAACAATTGCTTTAACGGTGAAGGAAAACATCGTGAGGAAACCTGCACATCTGATTCCAGATGTGTATGAAGGTCGAGTTGCACACGTCCGTAGGTGTAAATTTAAATGCCCTACACGTGACCGCGGGTGATGTTAAGTGCAACGCCAGGCAACCACCGTCTATCCCTTGGATAGTGCGGTTAATTGAGCCACACGATAAGAAGAACATTGATTTTTTTACAGCTCCAAGGGACCGTAGACCTAAGTATATGATATAAATCTCAATTTGATACCTCGACGCGATCCTGAGAAAAAGGGTCTGACAGATATAAGCGGACAACAAAGTGATTCTATAAGCGTTCCCTTTTGCTTTCTTAGATGTGATCATTTTGACACGAACTTTATTTTTCGATATCTCTACATATTATAGAACAAAGTCGCTATCTGCCTCTCTGTGTTTCTTCGCTTACTTCCTCTAAGCCACGCAACGGTAGCTCTCTTATCACATCAGCTCATATATACGTCCCTACCAAGGGGCTCGAGCCTACCCTGAATTAGGGTGATCGGACCTTAGTCGACCACGTGGGCCCAGTGCGGGTTGGTCAACTTCACACACAACCTTCGATTTTCTTCGCAGATGTGTGCAGGTTTCCTCACGATGTTTTCCTTCACCGTAATAGCGTCGGATAAACGTACATATGAGATCGAAATTCGAAAACACATTGGTACGTGGCAGGACTCGATAGGAGGTAGCGGCCCTTGTATCGACAATATATCCACCTATAACATCCTGTATAGTATAAACCTTTTTTTCACGAGCGAAACGCAAGAAGGCTGTCTTAAATTAATCCATACCTACCTTAGATTTCTGTCTGTGAAATAAATGTATAGGTACGTTCCTTTTTTATAAATCTGAAATACTGTTCTGCAACATCCATGGAATTAAGCTTGTTTCATACCTTTATAACATGAGAACGTATTTTATTTTAGCGCGAGAATAGGGATTGTAAAAATGTATGATGTTACTTCATTATGTCTTTTCCTTGAATAAAATTCAAATGTAAAATATCCTTTCACGAACTCACTAAGTCATTACTTAGAATTCGAGAGAAATTAATTTATTTGATAAAAGGAAAAATAATATAGCATTAACAAAATAAGAAATTGTAAAATAAAATTTATTTTGTTTCTCCTAATTCCAACGTGGCGAAAAAATATTGAATAATGGATGAGAACAGTTTTCAAATCTTTATTTATTGTTTTTAGTGTTCTGTATATTCAAAGCGTGCCAACTAAATCCTCATTTTCGATACTAAGTCAATGCCATTTTGTCGCTTTGGAACAACAAGGTTCTATTTACTAATATAATTAATGTGATTTGAGATCATTTAGAACTTTATTGTTCTGGGCCGACGAATTTGTCCTAACACAATGTGGTATAACGCGGTAACACTGTTATACATCTTCTAGATCTGATGACCGAATATAATTTCACAAATCTCATTAAAAAAACCAACCCAAGTAACCAAAAAATCCTCGACATATGTAAAACTTTTTCATTTCATATATTGTTCTATTACTGGCACAAAACAACCCATGTGTCACAATTGGAATAAACTGTAACACATGTGATTCAAAATCCATTCTATTTCCTATCTGAAACATTTTCACCATCATAAATATGTCGGAGCGTCATTGAAAACGCGACCAATACCAGCTCGAGATACGTATTACGTTTACATAGATCGTTAAACTTTATTTGGATCAAACGTCAGGTATTAGTACCTGGGTGAAACCGGTGGTGGCGTGACAATCGCGTGTACTCGTGAGACGATCATTTGTGGTAGCAAAGATGACGTATTACGGAAGGCTGTTTGTGATTAAGGTGGCAGCACCGACTTGAAAACACTGATCTTAGATCTGTGGTTGAGAATTTATCAGATCTGTCGAGAAGCCATATTAGCTGGACGTCATTCTCGAGGCAAACACTTTCTGACGGAGCGTCGAGCAGAACACAAGAAGTGGTGATCTGTAAGCAAAACAGACATGTCGCGCTATCGCTGGGATCACCACGTTTGCATCCATTGTAATCCAAGGTATCCTGTACAATTACGATTGCCGAATGATCCAGACTATTGAAGAAGGACCTGTGTGATATAGCTGCATTGTTATTTCGACGACCACGACCAAAATAGTTAAGGACGTGAACCACGAGGCCATCCATAACTTATTCTAACCACCCTCCTTCGATAAATATATAAAATAAAATAAAATATTATAAAAAAAACTATGAAGCTGATTCCTTCTAAGACCCATTTCGGATACGATTCAATTTTTTTTTATTTGTGTTTGTAATTTATGTGTGTATTGTTTTTCTAATTCTTATGTTCTTTTTAGGTCGCACGTACGTTATTTATTACCCACGCCCTACCCTACCTACCTACCGTACCTACCCGTCTTGTCACAGTGGCTGTTATTTTGAAACGTTTTAATTAAATATAATAGTTTTAGGGGTTTTATACAAGAAACAGTCATGTTTTATTCACGGGTGTTAAATTAATTTCAGTTTAATCTTACTTTTTTTTTCTATCGTAATAATGCAATACATATAAGCGACTTAGTATGATTATGTGCCAACTCTAAAATAAAACAACAAATAATAAAAACTGGCCAAGTGGGAGTGGGGCTCTTACTAAAACCCAAATTTTTTTAAGTATTTTTTGCCAAATCAGGAAAATGATAACAAAGCACATGCAATCTATATATATATAAAAATGAACGGCGAACGGCTGGACCGATTTCACTAATTCTTTTTTTGTGGAGTTCGTTATTGTCAGGAGAAGCTTCTTATGTAGGGTGGGGGAGGGTAGGGTAGGGTACTGTAGTAAAGTGTAGTGTAGTGTATTGTAGGGTAGTGTAGTGTAGAAAAAGGGTAGGGTGGGGTAGAGTAGGGTAGTGTAGGGTATGGTAGTGTAGTGTAGGGTAGTGTAGGATACTGTAGGGTAGGGTCGTGTAGTGTAGTGTAGTGTAGGGTAGGGTAGGGTAGTGTAGTGTAGTGTAGTGAAGTGTAGTGTACTGTAGTGTATAAATAAAACTAAATTTCAGGGGTAACTGGGTTAAGTTCGCGATCTGAATGAAGGATTTTTATTATTTACTCCCACCTGCATGACACCATTAAGTTGGTTCGTTGTACGGAACCCTTAGTGCGCGAGTCAAACTCGCCCTTAATCGGTTTTTAATCGTTTAAGTATGTGACTAAAACTAACGGTTTCCTCTTCAGTGATTTATCGACTCTTGCAAATACTTTATTCGATAAAGAAAATAAATAATGAAGAACTTTCGAAAAGTAATTGGTAGGTACCAACAATATAATCGACCCTGTTAGTTAGAACTCTTACATGAAGCGCTCCTTGGCGAAGAAATTTATAATAAGTTTACCTATATTTGACTGACTCATTGGTCCAGTAGTAGCCCTGTTGTCTGCTTGGCCGACGGTAGCGGGTACGATGCCCACCCAGGGTAAACATTCGTGTGATGAACATGTTTCTCTTCTCCGTGTCTGATGGGTGTTAAATATCTATACGTGTATGTATTTAAACGTATATACATATTTAAACGTATGTACAGAGGCCATCTGTGGCGTGTGCATGCCAGCACCAACAGTATCCTGGGCTTAGTCGCTGACAGGTGGGACAGTCCGATGCTAGCGGTGGATGCACCTTCACACAGTGAGGTAGTATCTGCCGCTCCCCATCTTAAGACTGACACTTTATTTAATTACTTTTTTATTATTATTCTTTATTTTAGTTGTACCCTAGTAACAATATTTTATATAAGGTTTTTGTATTTTTATTAACACATTTATGGGTCCATGAAGCCTAAAAATAAAATGAAAATAAATAAAATACCGCCAAGGAGGTGGTTAAAATTGCTATCTGTGTGCCAAATTTCAGCCCGATCCATCCAGTGGATTGAGATGCGCCTTGATAGATCAGTCACGGTTTCCTTTTATAAGAGTGTAATTAGTTCACCTGGATACTTGAACATAGGCGTCCCACCCAATAAAAAATCATTTTTAAAATAAATATAATAAAACTTGTTCGGTAAGGGCCGTGTCAATGCACAGTTACAAAAACAATAATAGGTACCTATGCAAATTCTCGTTACACTGGGGAAATTACAGTCTTTTTATAGATCCAGCTACCAGCAATATTTCTCTTATAAAATAATAAATATATATCTGATGTTCTGAATAATCCGTTATCTTATGGAAAGAGTGCCCGTGAACAATAAGTACGAGTACTACACCTGCAGTACAGCTTACCGAGCAGATGCATTTTAGTATACATCCTGAGCTGAAATTATATTTTTACGGTAATAAACTTATGTTACACTAATAAAAAATAGGTGAGGTATATCTTTTCGCAAATTATCATAGTTACAAACCCTGAAATAACCAGAAATACTTGATGAAATAAGGCGCCATGGCTGTGAGAAATCGTGGTCATATTTGCAGCGAACAAATTTTCTAGTTACATGACACCTTCGAATAAAATATAACTTCTAATATACACTGTATAATCTGAAGATTAAATTCATATATAATACTCTATATTTCCTAGTAAAATACACACTTAAATTTCAATACTTACGGCATGATAATCTCCGCGTCCGTTCACACGAACCACAAATTTCAAACCACTTTTTTTTTCCACAGACTCACAACAGGTAGGAATGCGAAGTCGACGGTAATATTATTAAAAATCGATAAAACGTCTCAAGCAGGCCCACTGGTATTGTAAAATCGATTCACTACTTACAAAGAGAACCCATCTCAATACGGTACAAGAGGACACTTAGCAAATTAGGCAAAGAAAAATTCGGTCCAGTCGGACCGCGAGCAAAACTAGTAGCACCGAATTTTCACGGAAGCACTCGATTCAATAAGTAAGTTTTCTTTGAACACAACAAAGCGACGTCACGACGGTGACGATATCATGCTGTATAAACGCCTCGCCTGTGGTAATCACATTAGACTAAATTTAGACTACTTTTCTCAGTTAACGTGATTGTAAATGGGTGCCTACAGGGAAAACCGTTCAAGATTCTTTTCACGTACAGCTCTTGAACATCTCGTAGCATTTTGGGGCTAGATTAAAATCTGGGAGAGGTAGCATTTTCGAGATAGGATTTCTACCGTTGTCTTTTTTAGGGCTCTGTACCTTAAAAGGAAAAAAAAACCGGACAAGTGCGACACACAAACAGGGCTCCGCACCAAAACTTTCAATAACAACAGAACAAGACCTCTCAGTACATACTTTGCTGTAGGTAAATAATGGTCTACTTATTCTGGAATTAATAAATTTAATTTTTCCAGTGGGAACAGAGAGACAAGATTTTTTTATAGATTTTCCTGTACTTTATGCATTCAATCTCATATACTGTGATTTTTTCAAGATTTTATGCCTTCTAGTTTCCAAAATGAGGGGGTGGAGGAAATGGTCAATTTTCGCGTATTTTAGATTCTCACAACATTTAATATGTCACTAAATGTATTTTGAAAAACTTTTTAAAAATAATACTAATTTACTCCACAAAAGTGCCCCCATGTTAAAAATTCATTTATTTACGTTACACGTCCGTTTTTGGGTCAACGACTTACATAATATGGTATAGTAGTTTCCAAACAGATTGGCTGTGACACACGGACGGACAGACACATATGTGATCCTATAATGTTTCCGTTTTTACCTTTTAAGGTACGGAACCCTAAAAATGGAACCCTTATAGGATTTTTTCGTTGTTCGACTGTTTATCTGTCGAGACGATTTTTTTTCAATGGAAGTATCAGTGGATATTAATTATATCTCTAATGAGTTGAAATTGATATCAAGCACTAAAGTTATGACTGTAGTCTATGGTTAGGTACTTTAAACTGTGGAAAAAATAAGCTCCAAGTCAAAGAAATAAAAAGATACAGCTATTTAATGGCCTATTTTTGGGTTCCATAGTCAACAAGGAACCCATAGAGTTCCACCATATCTGTCCGTCTGTCCGTCCGTCTTTCCACGGCTAAGCTCAGAGACTATTAGAAAGCTGTAATTCAGTATGGGTATATATATTAATTAAGGCGACAAAGCGGTACAATAAAATCTTGAAAGAAAGTTTTTTAGAGTATCTCCCCGACATTTAAAGAGGGGGTGATTTTTGATGTGTAACATCTTTGCTCTCGCTTTCCTGCAATTTGTGGGAGTGATTTCGTGAAATGGGACGGAAAAGTGTCCCATGTGACACATTTACATTTGTGTAACAGGGAGTCGCTTTTTTTCAGGCTTTAAAAGCGCGGAAAAGGCAAAGGTATCTATGACCATACAGCCTAGTCTGCCGTATCTTTGCCGTCCTTTTATAAAGTATTTTGTCACATGTTACACATCATATGCGAGTACTATAGGTCTCGCTCGAATTTTTTTTTTGTTGACATACCCTATGTAAGTGTAAGGTATCGTTTAAAGGTCTCATAAAACTACTGAGGGTTTGCTAGCACCATTTTTTGATTCAGGGTTTCATTAATTAAGCTTAAAAAGTGCAAATTTTTGTCCCCCCTCCTACTACCAGTCAAACCGCTATTTCAGGATTCTTATCAGCTCATATACGTCCCCACCGAGGGGCTCAAGCCTACCCTGAGTTAGGGCGATCAGGCCTTAGTCGACCACGCGGGCCCAGTGCGGGTTGGTCGACTTCACACACAACCTGCGAGTTTCTTCGCAGGCGTGTGCAGGTTTCCTCACGATGTTTTCATTCACCGTTAAAGCAATCGGTAAGTATATATGTACGTAAAAATATCTAAAAAAAAATAGGACAAATTATCAATTTAAAAGAAAAAACGATCACAGCTAAGTAGCTTTCTTAGTTTAGGAGTAACAGTCGACCAACTGTAAAGATATGCAGTTGGATTTGTAAAAGTTCATAGAATTTTCATACAAAATGTTCTATTACCAACAGCAAAACAATTTTTCTGTGTAAAACATACATTTATTTTTTGAAAATACTACAGAACAGGCCTCCATACGATGGGTCGACACGTATGAGGTTAAGATCTGCATCGGTGATCTGTAATGACTATAATATCATCATTTCAGCTCATATACGTCCCCAACGAGGGGCTCGAGCCTACCCTGAATTAGGGCGATCGGGCCTTAGTCGACCACGCGGGTCCAGTGCGGGATGGTTGACTTCACACACAACCTGCGAGTTTCTTCGCAGGCGTGTGCAGGTTTCCTCACAATGTTTTCCTTCACCGTATGAGCGTCGGATAAACGTACATATGAAATCTAAGAGCGAGTTGTGTGCTACACAACATTTGCAATCGTGCAGGGTAGTACTTATATATATATACTACTAGCTTTTTCCCGCGGCTTCGCCCGCGTGGATATCATTTTTATGACTGCTTTTGAGGGTGAGTGGTGCGCAAGCCGCAAGCGGATCGCTTGCGTTGAAATGAGTTATCTCCAGATCACTATCCCAGATCGGGTTATTGTGATTAGCAATCTATGACACTCCTCAACCATCTGTGTAAAAAATCACAAAAATCCATTGTTCTGTTTCGGTTTTAAAGAAATTAGCCAAAAAAGAGTACTAATTGTTATTTTTTTTAAAGGACTATGCTGTTTTCACGGGATAAAAAGTAGCCTATGTCCTTCCCCGTGGCATAGGCTACCAGCATGCCAAATTTTATCAAGATTGGTCAAGGTGTTGAAGCGTGAAAAGGTAACAAACAAATAAACAAAGAAACAAACACATTTTCACATTTATAAGGATATAGTGCAGAGTTGCCAGTGCTCATTCTAGACGAGTTAGATGCAAGGCGGGAGCCATAATTAAGGGCAAGCTAAGAACTAGCGTTTTCACCAAGCCAGCAGGGATTTATCTTTGGACCGTTTGCGACGTGAACAATTAAGAGTATGGCAAAGGAGAAATGATACTCGTCTACCCTTACTTAATACTTTAGATCTGAGCTTTAGGTCTTGTTTTTTGTAGATCAAGACATCGTAGCTGCTCTCGGTTTTTTAGAAATCCAAATTAAGAGCAGGCTCGCAGTGCGGCACTAGTGTACAACCTGATATTTAATCTTATGGAATCAGCGTTACAGTTAAATTTAAATGCACATTTTCGTTTATTGCGAGCTTAGTAAATATTCTAGGAAAATTTCGTCTAAGCCATTTTATCAATACCTTTATTCTCTTACTGTTGGTATTTATTTCATGCGCCTTACTGAATATAGGAAAAAATCTAAAAATCTCTTAAAACTACATAGTATAATAAAATAAAAGTATCGAGCGAAAACCAATAAATCGTGTTTTTGTTTTAGCCATACCAAAGAAAAAGGTTCAAAGAATGATAAGTGTAGTATTCACGTTCAGCAAGCTTGCGGTTGACTCAAAATATACTAGCAAAATGCACTTATTTTGGGAGCCTGCACTTAAATAAAATATTTAAAAAATATATAATGTTACATTTAAAGGTTGTAGACTGGCTCATTTTTTTTTAAATACTTTATATTGATTTTTTTTTGTTCATTCATAATTTTACACTTAACCTGCTCGCTCGGGAAGGCTGCACATGTGCCGTTATATAATACCTACACCCGCTGACTCGGGAAGGCG
Organism: Coleophora flavipennella; assembly: GCA_947284805.1. NCBI lineage: Eukaryota > Metazoa > Arthropoda > Insecta > Lepidoptera > Coleophoridae > Coleophora > Coleophora flavipennella. The sequence continues at coordinate 7,669,571 of OX369270.1, read as the reverse complement.
GCACATGTGCCGCCGCGCTACGACCAAATACAAAAGTACCAAGGACATGTATTAGAGTTCATTCTCTCCTATGGTGTTTTATGTGAGAGAATAAGATAGATATGTACTCTTTAATTTTGCCAGATAATAATTCAACTCGTTCTTAGCCAAAAAATCAGAAATTTCAGTTTGTGCTCTTTGGTGTGCTTAGCGGCAGCGAAGTGTAGTTATTTGTGTAATTTTGTGAAGGAAATCGGACTTCATGGAAATAAACTGAAGGAAGTATTGATTATTACATGTATTCAGTGTATTGTTTCCCTTATTTTTATTGCAATTGGATACATATTCACTGAAAAAACACATAATTTGTGAAATGCATAGAGTCGGACAATTCTAAGTTTGCAGTGACCTAAAGTTATAGGTTTTTTAAAAATTAGTTCTGGTAACCCTACGAACACACACATACAAACTTTCAATTTCTTGAATACATTGTAGTGTATGCAGAACCAATGATTCTTGTTACTGCTTTCGATAAGCGAACGAATTAAGCATGCGGATTAGTAATTTCCGTACGGCACTTTTATATGGTTTCACCATGGTTTTAATTATTTCACAAAACAAACAATCACTAAGCAACAACTGACACAAGTCGTACCACGTATCTAAGTGACAGAATTGACAGCTATTGAGTGTTGCCGACATGAGATTTTATTGGGGTTGCCACTTAATTCTTTTGCAAAGTTAGCTTTGCCCGACTCTACTTTTTTGTTCCTTTGTAGACTTCACATCAAAATATTGAACAAATAAATTAGTATTGGACTATCAGCTGTAAAATGAAACATAGAATAGAGATGTTGGACTGTATTTGACTTTTGATTTCATGACTCTGGACAAAATACTTATTATAAAAAAAACTATTTTTTGCAAAATCGGAAATTCGCAATCCGCGCCGCCATTAAAATTCGCGAGTGAACGGAAGCCGGAAGTCACGCTTCACTACTGAAATCAATGTTTTAAAGAAAAACAGCTTCTGACCAACAACCATTGAGCATCTCCAGGGACGTGGATTTTTAGTTATAAAGTAATCGTAGTATTAGCGCAATAGACTATTAAGGAGATACTATGCATAAGTGAATAAGATGCCAAAGAACTTATGTAAAAAATTATAAAAAAAACTTATTTTCTCGCTCTGAACGTTAAAGGGTAAGGCCACTACCAAAGATATTGTATTTCCCTCCTCTAGAGCGATTTTTATTTGAACTCTGTGGCCACTATCTATTCTAACTTGAAAATTCTCGTACCTGCCTGTGATGTCTTTGAAGGGCATGTATACCAGGCTGAAGATAAAGTGCTAGTGTATAATGTTTGTTCTGGCACTTTGTTGAATTTTAGCCCGAAATCAGGGTTGCTTGACTCCAAAGTTGGTAATAAAGCAACCATTGTGTTTCCACCCCACTTACGCTTTACAAGTTCGTGGCTGTTTCGCAGGTTGTCTGGTTTGCAATTTGTCTGTATTCTACACTTTGTTTAAATCCTTTTCTAAGATTAGTATTTCATAGGGCAGACGAACTGCATATTTTTAATAACAGTCCGTGCGGCGAACTAGAGAAATAACCAAACCTACAGAAATATATCTTAGCTCTTTACTTGGCAGTGTACATTTTGATGTTTTTTTTTGCAATAGTATTATCATCCTGCAGGATCATCTTTTCACATTACCACTACCAAGAAAAGAGTAAACTATTAGTACACAAACGCCTGAAATAAGATTTATAAAATTTACTAAAGGAAATTATCATTATTTGACTCAAGTAACGTCTAGTAAAAATTACTACACAATAGAATTATTTTTTTCTTTCTTTCCACTTTGTATATATTTTGACCATATTGTAATTCTGTTATATGCCATTGTAAGTAGTCTTTTACAATGTGTATCATATAATTTTTTGTTCTTGCTCATTTAATGCATGCTCTTTTTTGCCAGTACAAGATAATTTTTTACTTTATTTACTAAAATTACTGCATCTTTAATGTCTTTTATTTATTTAGCATATGCAAAAATCTTGGCTTTTTCATTTAAATGTTATTATTCATATTCTTCTTCTTATTATGGCTTCTAACATACTTATTGTTATGTATTTTTATTTATTAATGCTTTTAATGTTTAATTTTAATGTTATAATTCTTGGGATCATCCACTGATTACATTTAACTTTGGGGCTATTGATGAAATGGTAATCCAAACTGCTGGTATATCTTGTACTGGCAGATATCATAGAGAAGTGATAAAGTACGTATTTCGTATGCCTGATATTTTCCTAGTAATTCCATATTTTTAAGCATTTATTTTCATCTGTTCCAAATTGACCATGAACAGAAAACAATTGCTAATACGGTGGAATCACATTTTTTAAATGTTACGTCTCCAAAGAATATATTAGTCATATTTAATTTTTTTTTGTTTACGAACACCAGTATTTTCTCATCATCATAGCCATTAAAAATCTGAAAAATAATTTATACCACTCTGGTACCTCTACATTTTGATGATGCTTGCATTTAGTTTTTAAAACATTCAATCTTCTATTCCAATAACGATATAATGATATAATGAGTCTTTTATAGATACAAACTCAGTAAGATCAAAAATAGTAAGATCATAAGCCAGACGAATTGAGAAAAAAAATCGCAGTTCGTCTGCCAGACAACCTGCGAAACACCCAAGTTCGTTACATCTTCGACAATGTTTTTTCTAACTTATTAATCTTATTATGTATGATATTAAATTCGAATTCAGGCGAATCATATGTTTTACAAAACAAAATATTTTTAGGTAACATACTTATATTAAATAATCGATCCATTATCGATTATGCTTACCATTTCTACAAAAACCGAGGAAAATTTCAGATGTCACTATATAATATCACCTGTCATAAATCGTATCTGTAAATATGAAAAATATACGGAAGTAAATAGAGATGTCAATAAACACGATGAATTAGACTCAAAATGGTACAGGAAACCAGAAAACATATATTCTCATTAAATCATATCAGAATGTTCATGTATGTATGTATATTTATTTGACGATAAGTGTATGTTATTAAAATAATGTTTGTAGTTAAAATTCGTGGTAATATTATGGTACAAAGGATTTTTTTAACTAAATGAAAAAAATAAGTTATTTTACTTATGAATACTCATAAATTCGTAATCAACTCTTGGCTTAATACATGAAATCATCATCATCATCATTACAGCTCATATACGTCCCCACCGAGGGGCTCGAGCCTACCCTGAATCACGGTGATTAGGCCTTAGTCGACCACGCGGGCCCAGTGCGGGTTGGTCGACTTCACACACAACCTTCGAGTTTCTTCGCAGGCGTGTGCAGGTTTCCTCACGATGTTTTCCTTCACCGTTAAAGCAATCGGTAAGTATGTACGTAAGTTTTTGAAAAACTCATTGGTACATTGGCCGTCCAGATTTGAACCCGGTACTTCTGGTTAGATGGACCGTGTCGTTACCGGTTGAGCCACCGACGCTTCACATGAAATATCATGTCATTTTTAATTTTTTAGGAGACTACGAAAAAAAGAGGGCTTGAAGATAAGATAGCCAGTTTCCCATTGCGTTGTAGAATTTTGGTAAGCTCGCTTCCATCTTCGGCATCATCGTCACTTATCATTATCATCAGATGAGTTAATGCCAGACGGGCTTAGAAAATTATCTTCCACCAACCGAACCTATCCTTACAAAGCCGCCGGGAAACAAAACCGCCACCTCTTGATATGAAGCTAATGGTCTAACCATTACGCCACGGTGGCGGGCAAAAGAAAAGTAACGTGTGACCTAGGTTATCGTCGCTTATGGCGTCATTTGTCTGCTCAACATGTGACAGTTTAGTTAAAGAGCCTGCTATCTAGCGGAGTTACGGGCGATAAGGTTTCTAATGTGTGAAATGACTGGACGAAAAGCAATAAACGTAAAAGTAAATGTGTTTTGCTCCTAAATGCCCCGGATTAGAGCGTAAAAACTGGAACTGTGGGGTTAGTTTTAAACTTTTAAAGACTTCATTAACCCAACATTTCCTGCGAAAATAGCTAATTACTACCCTGAAAAGTAAGGATTTTGCAATAAAAACTGAATAAGAAGTTGGACCTACGACCTGGTGAAGATCGCGGGAAGCCGGTGGATGCGGACAGCGCTGCACAGGACCGGTCGTCGTGGAAATTCTTATATTTAATCAATATATTAATAACATTAAAACGTCGGTGGCTCAACCGGTAACGACTCGGTCCTAGATGGACATACCAGAGGTACCGGGTTCAAATCTGGACGGCCAATGTACCAATGAGTTTTTCAAAAACTTACGTACATACTTACCGATTGCTTTAACGGTGAAGAAAAACATCGTGAGGAAACCTGCACACGCCTGCGAAGAAACTCGAAGGTTGTGTGTGAAGTCGGCCAACCCGCACTGGGCCCGCGTGGTCGACTAAGGCCTAATCGCCCTGATTCAGGGTAGGCTCGAGCCCCACGGTGGGGACGTATATGAGCTGATATAGTAATAAAAAAATAATAAAATTAAAAAAATACAGTGCGGGTTGTTCGACTTCACACACAACCTTCTAGTTTCTTCGCAGGTGTGTGCAGGTTTCCTCAACCCGCATCGTCGACTAAGGCCCGACCGCCCTAGTTCAGGGTAGACATATATATGAGCTGATATGATGATGAAAAAAATATAACATTTATTTTATTTCGAATAGTAAATTATAGAATAGACCAGAATAGAATAGAATGATTTTTATTTTAAATCTTTAAAAAATCATAGTTACATGGGTTAGTAAAAACACACACAAATTATAGGTAAGTAACACTGAAGCAAATAAAAGTTTTCAAAGCTTACGGTTTGGGGCAAGATGGACAGTTACTTAGTGCCTTATTATAGGGCTATCAATCCTGTCCCCAACAATACATAGGAGACTGTTGGCTAAATATATGTTGTTAATCTGTTGTTTATTTATTGTTTGTTAAATTATGATACGCAAGGCATTTCCATAAATTTACTAAAACTGCAAAATTGGCGGAGTAACAACCAAATTTTAAGTTTTCTTCTAAAGGTTTGGTGGGAGGCTGCATTTATTAGTTCTAGTAGTATACGATTGTATACTTTAGGTCCCTGGATGTAGACTGATCGGTCCGATTTAGCTAGCTTGTGTGGCGGTACGACTAATCGGTCTTTGTGGGCGTTGTTGCGCAAGTTTTATGTCTCATTTACCATCATCATCATCATCTGAAGGGGTAGTAGCTGAAAATCAGCGCTGTGATCTTTGTAATGACAGCATATGGCTGAGCTGCTACCTTTTCAGTAATAGGTACAAACTATTGTATTTTAAAAACTATGCAATATTTTACTTGTGTGTACTTATCACTGAATAGACATTTATTATATTCTATTCTATTCTATCATATCAGCTGAAAAACGTCCACTGCTGGCCAAATGCCTATCCCAAGGATTTCCACGACGACTGGTCCTGCGCTGCCCGCATCCATCGGCTTCCTGCAATCTTCACCAGGTCGTCGGTCCATCTTATTTATATCCCTACACTTTGCCCTTACGCTGAAACGATTCGAGGTTAGGGACCGTCCATTAATCACGTGAGGCTTGAAAGTGGGGGGAGGGGTTTGACAAAAATCACGAAATGTCACAACTGGGGAGGGGGGGTGTAATAACATATCACGTGTATTTATTTTTTCAAACGCGCGATTTTTAAATCGAAAAGCGGCGTGTAGTGTGACCTTGACTCGCCGTTGCTAGGCAACGAACGAAGTACCTACTCACGCGCCGCCGACGACTTCCCGGCTCGGCACGCCAATCGCCTAAAAATTAAGATTTTTTTAGATACTAAAAATACACGTGATGTTGGGTGGGGGTGGGGGGGTAGTCTTAAACCTCACCATGTATCACCAAGGGGGAGGAGGGGTTAAAAAATGCTTAAAAAAAGATCACGTGATTAATGGACGGCCCCTTACTGTGCACGAACACTCCTACCTGGTAGATGCACTTGCAGGGTAAGGGGAGTATCCCGAGCTCCTGGTTCATTCATACTTATATTAGCTCATATACGTCCCCACCGAGGGGCTCGAGTCTACCCTGAATTAGAGCAATCGTGCCTTAGTCATATACATACGTGCTTATATAGGTAGGTTTAAACATATCAATATGTTACTAGATACAAAAAGATCCTATAATTGTAGCGCGGTAACGCTGTGATCCGTTCTTCTTTTATTCGACCTTTTTCATTCCATCTATTTGTTCCATTACGCATGCGCTGACATATGTTTTAAAACCCAAATTCCATCAACCATTCAACATTTCCATCCCTCAATATATTTTATTAAAAAAAGATTAAAATAAAATATTTTCCTGCTTTCTTCAAAGACCCATCTTGGGTCTTGTATCTCAAAATTAAATTAAATTCTGTGAGCACTTACAGCACTTGCTATAGCACAGATTTCGTCTAGTTTGGGAGTTGGCTCGTGGGCCCCAGCCATGAAATAATAATGAGTGACAGTCAACGCTAAGTTGTTAGTGGATGCACCTACATATAATATACCAAACTTAGTTAACACTTAAGCTGAGATGTTGTCATTCGCCCTGTTCTGTAACAAAGAAATTTAGTAAAGAAATTTTATTATTTAATTATTAGTTTTTTAAGAGCCCACGCCCTACCGTACACCTACCTACCCGTAGTGCTACATAATAGGAGAGGTTCGAGTAAACAAATTGTTTAATTAGATATCTACCTAAACTGTCAACTGCATCCTGGATCTCCACCTTTCTCTCCCCTCCTATCTCCATAGATTGGGATCCACTTATCAAACAGAAGTGTTGTGTTTCGTGAGAGTATGGCCGAAACTCAAGTGTGCACATGTCAGCCAGAGTCAACATTCCATTCGGCTATTAAGGCGAAGTATTGATTGGTACAGTTGTCTCTGTCTTTTTCTTTATGTGTAAAGAGTATAGAAAATAACCACACTTCTTCACTTTTGCAATGGTTTTTCATTTCAATCAAAAACTACAATGAAAGTTTAAATAAAATAACATTACTCACTTTGCATTATCATAGCAAATATTTATGTATATTTTCTAAAATTTATACTTCAAAATATTAGTCATAACTAGAGTTGAAAGTAACGGTGTAGACCTATGTTTGGAGTTTTTTTTTCTATCTAGACAAAATTGCTCAATCGTGTTTCTAATAGCTTTTGACTTTAAGGAACATCATCAACAATACGGGTAGTTTTTTGCAACCTTAGGATTTTTATCGTTTAGGAGTACATGTCGTCAAAAATAACGAAAATCTGTAATATTACCGCCTAAAGAGTGCTCCGAGCAAAAACAGACAAAACATCAGCCATCGTTAAGTCGATGTAATCGAATGTATTTATGTAAGTAACATGAAAAAAATTAATATCGCTAAGAGTATTAAGTACATTATTACTCGGCTAAAATAAATATATGTTGTAGTTTAATTGAAAAAACACCTGAAGTGAGGAAAAATCTTAAAAAGCCGTGTTGGCGTTCGCTTAAGTTTTCATGACTTACGGAAGAATTCAATGTCAAACTTATGTTACAGGATATATTTTTAAATCAAAAGTTTTAAAAAAAATTGTGTTCAATCAAATCGTTTCTTTATTACTTTAAATATATTATATATTTTTTCCATAGTGATAGCTTAGTGCAGTCTTCCAATAATTTGAATTTAAAATTGTGATTTGACCCATCTTTACTAGAAACGCCTGGTTAAATCCTTAAAAGCTTTGCGATTTCGGGTTGAGGTAAGTATTCGTTGTGTATCGTTTTTATGAGAGGTAAAGCAAACTTTGTAAAATGCCGAAGGCCTTTACAAATATTTACCATACCATAAACATATTTACTGTGGATATTTAAGCGCAAACAACATTTCTTAGGGTCAATTTTCACTGCAGCCCAAGAAAACGAAAAGGATTTTCCGGAATGAAATTTGTGCATAACATTTTAACTATCCCTACTAATATTATAAATGCGAAAGTAACTCTGTCTGTCTGTTACGCTTTCCCGCAAAAACTACTGAACGGATTTGGCTGAAATTTGGTAGGTAGACAGATTAGGACCTGGCTTAAGACATAGGCTACTTTTTACCACGCTCGCGAGCCGCTTGCGGCTCGCGCACTGCGCACCCTCGAAAAGTCATAGAAACGTGGTCCACGCGGGTGAAGCCGCGGGTAACAGCTAGTATCACTATAATTATGTACGAGTATGTAGTATATGTATAAGTTGAAGACCAAAAACGAGTAGCGTGGCCTCCTCGGGAGTTCTAGACTATGCTCGACTATTCTCGAGAATTTGCATGATTTTCGTCCATACTAATTTATAGGGGTAAAGTTCAAAGTGGTATGCACATTGCTTAAATTGTGGCAAAAAAGGTAAGGCAAACGTTACAATATGCCACAGCCTTTACAATTAATATTTACCATACTGAATATATTTACTGTGGATATTTAAGCGTAAACAACATTTCTTAGGATCAATTTTCACTGCCGCAGAAGAAAAAGGAAAGGGATTTTTTGGAAAGAAATTGTGCATAACATTTTGAACTTCATCTCTATAAATTTATATGTAGTGTGAGTATAGATTCGAGACAAAAAAACTAGTAGCGCAGTTTTCGCGGGAATTCTCGAGTATGTTCGATTACTCTCGGAAATTCGCATGACTTCCGTCTCATACTATTTTAGAGATAAAGTTTAAAGTGTTATGCGGATTACACATAATCGTGCAAAAAAATCTCTTCGTGTACCTTCGCTGTCAATGTAAATTCATCCTTACATAAGCAGGGATCCTTTCAATTTCTAGATAAAAAAAAGTGTATTATACAGGATGTGTGGGTTTGACAGCATTACCTTTCCACACATTTATTGTTAAATTAGACATGTTCTTAAAGTTTTAAGTATATCTAAATATTTTCTAAGAATTTGGTTAAGTTAAAATCTCAAAAAATATTTTTAATACAGTTACTCCACAAGTGGTTTACAGTGCGCGAAATAGATTTTACCGCACACATGCTTTTTAATTTGCTACTTTTATTTTATTTTTAGCTCGCAGGAACAAGACATTTCTATAAAATAAAAATAAAAATTGACCAAAGGTTAATTTTCTTTAATACTTTTGAAGGGAGAATTTTAAAAGAGATAGTTTGTTTCTCTGAGAGGTTACATAGCGCCAGTTGGTTAGATTCTGTTTGTATTATATCTTTGTGAAGAATGGAGAATAAATACTATGGTGGCCTGCGTCAGAATGAGATAGATTGATGACGCGTGAAATGCGTAGCTAACGAAAAGGTAATAAGTTAATTTGACCAATTAATGTTAACAATACACCTTACATCTAATTTAGGGCTAGTTATTGTACAAAACTATTATGAGAGCATCTGTAACCGAGCTAGGTTTGTTTAAACCTGTATTTCAGTATACAGTGCACTTCTCCGAGGACACGAGACTTAAATTGTAGCCGCAGTACTACTTAATAATGTTTTAATACTTGTCTAGTGCTCGAGCTAGGGGTACGGATATACTATCTCAGAGAGAGGCCATGATTGAGCGCGTGAACCTAACACTCAAGGCAGTCTCTGACTGGGGCGATGCCAATCTTGTTACTGCAAAAAGGAGTCCTTTTACCCTGACTCCTACTTTTCGAGATGAATTGAGCTCCTTGGCGTCGATTCAACATCCGATCTGAATTTCGGGAAATACATTGAATCCAAGGCAAAAACGGCAGCCAAAAAGCTTGGTATCCTCTCGAAGGTGAGACTTTACTTCACACCAGAGCAGCTTCTAATATTATACCAAGCTCAAGTTCGGTCATGTATGGAGTACTGTTCTCACTTATGGGACCGATCGGCTCGTTACCAGCTAGATGCCTTGGATTCTATCGACCAACGCGCTAGGAGACTCATAGGCGACGAGGAACTTGTATCAAACAGGCTCCAAAGCCTCAAGCATCGCCTTAAAGTCGCCAGTCTATCGGTATTCTACAGGACTCATTTCGGAGAGTGTGCCCTGGAGCTTCACAACCTCATTCCCCCCTCTCCATTTCATCATCGGACGACCAGGCGCGGTGGGCGGTTCCACCCCTATGTCGTCAATGTTCCACCTTTACGCACGAAGCGTTTTGCGTCTTCGTTCATCATGCGAACGGCCAAGGAGTGGAGTTCCCTTCCGGCGTCTGTATTCCCCGATTCGTATAATTTTGGGGATCTTCAAGGCAAGAGTGAATAGGCATTATTTGAGTTTGCGTGTACCATCCTCGACTGCATCATCACTTACCATCAGGTGAGTTGCAGTCAAACGCACTCAAATTTTTAATAAAAAAAAAAAAAAAAAAAAACAAACTTCAAGACGAGAGTGAATAGGCACTATTTGAGCTTGCGTGTTACATCCTCGGCTGCATCGGCACTTGCCATCAGGTGAGGTGCAGCCAAACGCACTCAAATTTAAAAAAAATAAAAAAAATAACTATAGTATTGATGTGTATGCCTATTCACTCTCGCCTTGAAGATCCCCAAATTGTAAGAGTCGGGAAACACAGACGCAGGCAAGGAGTTTCACTCCATCTCTGTCCGTATAATAAATGTGGAAACGTAACCTCTCCTTACGTCTCCTTGACCGTAAGTGGAATGGAAATGGGGGAATGAGGGCGTGTAATTCTTGCCCTAACCATTGATATATTAACGACTGCAACAATGACATTAATTTCATCATTAAATACATAAACAAGACCGATAGTTTAATAATTATTTAGTTCAGGATCCTTGGCGCGAATCTGACTTAGACTTGGTTGGTTTGGAAAGTAATAATTACCTACATTCACCATACTAATAAACTTAATGAAATTCATAAATTAAGCTTCGAAAGTTGACTGACTCGGTGGCTCAGTGGTTAGTGCCCTTGACTACTGATCCGAGGGTTGTGGGTTCGATCCCCACCCAGGGCAAGCATTTGTGTGATGAGCAGATTTGTTTGCTCTGTGTCTGGGTGTTAAATATCTATATATGTATGTATTTAAACGTATATAAGTATGTATATCAGTCTCTGGTAACCCATAACACAGGGAATCCTACTTTGGGACCAGATGACCATGTGTGATTTTTCCCAGAATATTTATTTATATTTATTTATTTAAAGTGCGCTAAACATTGCTCTTTATAGATTTTTTAGTTCGTCATGCGATATCTTTGCAGATTGAGAAACGATTTTCATGATTATTTTTTATTCGATAGGCTGTGCTCCCGAGTTGGTCCCGTATAAATTTAATCAAAATCGGTGTAGTCCTTTATTAGAAAATTAACAAAAACCAATAACAAAAGTGCAAATTTGTACTAAGTTGTAGCGATGGAAGTCGGGTTTTTTAACGTGTTCAGCGTTTTTAATTATCATAAATTCAATGTCAACTTTACAATTTTTGAACATTTGATGAGTGAGTTTGCGAGTATTTTAACATGTTACATAAATGGTCGCAACTTTTGCTTGTGTTTTCTTGAAAGCCTAATTTTAACAACTCCAAGGGAATTGTTTGATATTACAAGTAATTTTAACTTGATACATTTACGAACCCTACAGATTTTAAACATTTGATGAGTGAGTTTGTGAGTATTTTAACATGTTACATACCTGAATGGCCGCATCTTTTGCTTAAGTTTTCTTAGAAACCTAATTTTAACAACTCCAAGGTGTAACCTTATTATTGTTTGATATTACAAGTAATTTTAACTTCATACATTTACCAACCCTACAGATTTTGAACATTTGATGAGTGAGTTTGCGAGTATTTTGACATGTTACATAAATGGCCGCATCTTTTGCTTGCGTTTTCTTAGAAGCCTAATTTTAACAACGAGCAAGAGAGCGTGACCTTAGTATTGTTTGATATTAAAAGTAGTTTTAACTTGATACATTTACCAACCCTACAGATTTTGAACATTTGATGAGTGAGTTTGCGAGTATTTTGACATGTTATATAAATGGCCGCCTCTTTTTGGAAGCCTAATTTTAACAACTCCAAGGGAGCGCGACCTTAGTACTGTTTGATACTACAAGTAATTTAATTTGATACATTTATTAACCCTACAGATTTTGAACATTTGATGAGTGAGTTTGCGAGTATTTTGACACGTTACATAATTGGCCGAATCTTTTGCTTGCGTTTTCTTAGAAGCCTAACTTTAACAACTCCAAGAGAGCGTAACCTTAGTATTGTTTGATATTACAAGTAATTTTAACTTGATACCTTTACCCGCTCATGGGAAAAGGTTATTGACGTACGAATAACAAAGGAATCCTGTAAGGATTCTGTTTTTACTTTAGAGCGACGAAGGAGCGAAGAAGTTATTGTGATCGATTATCTTACACCAATACAGTCTATAAAATTCAGAAATAAAACTATGTATGATAAGCACATACGAGTATCATCATCATATCAGCCACGGACGACATAGGCCTCCCCCAAGGATTTCCATGACGACCGGTTCTGCGCTGCATCCAGCGGCTTCCCGCGACCTTTACCAGGTCATCGGTCCACCGAGTGGGAGGCCTACCTACGCTACGTTTTCCGGTGCGCAGTCGCCACTCGAGAACTTTACTGCCCCAACGGCCATCTATTCTCTAATCTGAAAGCACATATGCAGGGTGTAAAAAATATGGTGTAGGACCCGTAAACTCGGGTTCTACTCATCATAACTTTCCCTAAGGAACTCATAGCCAATTATAAAAATTTACCCTCCATTGGACTTTCTTATTAATGCGTTGTTACATGGTACAATAATAACTAATGTTTTTTTTTTTTTAATATTTAGTGTGCAAAATTAAAAGTACTGTTCCAATCCATACCTCGCCATAACAACGATATGGTTACAAAAATCAACAAAACCTATGAAATTAAATGTAGTACTATACGTGATCCAGCACTATATTCTGAAGCTCTGAATATAAATGAAAAAGAGAAGTTTCTAAGCAAACTAACCTGCAATGTTCGAAGTTATTGATGCAACTTAGATTGCTTTCTTGTTAGGGTTCCGTACCCCAAGGGTAAAAACGGGACCCTATTACTAGGATTTCACTGTCCGTCCGTCCGTCTGTCACCAGGCTGTACTTTATGAACCGTGATAGCTAGATAGTTCAAATTTTCACAGATGATGTATTTCTGTTGCCGCTATAACAAGAAATACTAAAAATTAGAAAAAGTGAGTCTCCATTCAAAAAACATATTTTTTTTAAACGTGAAGAAACTAACGCCATCTAGTATGATGGTACTTAATCGTTTTTAATTTTTGTTTCTGAAATTGATGTTTCAAAATCAGAACAAAAATTGGTCAGTACGATGAATAGAAGCCCCAGTTAACGGGACTTGCACCAATTTTTTTACACGTCTTTTTCTATTATCGTGTGGCACAATTAACCGTGTTATCCAAGAGATATACGGCGGTTGCCTAGTGTTGCACTTAGCGTCATCCGCAGTCACGTTTAGAGCATTTAGATTTACACCTACAGACGTGTGCAACGCGACCTTCATACACATCTTGAATCAGATGTGTAGGTTTCCTCACGATGATTTCCTTCACCGCTCAAGCAATCAGTAAGTGTATATACTCAAGCAAAGTATATACATTAGAAATAACATACAGTATGTATACTTCCTGCCGCTCTCTAGATTTCGACCTTACCCCCTCATCTCCCAGATTGATTCAGATTGGTTACAGTTTGGCTGTCGAACGTATAGGATTTCGCCGCCATTTAGTTTGTTCCGTCATTCGTTTGTTGAAATGGCATTTCTGGCCCGTTGTATGAGGTGTCCAGGGTGTGACTTAAGTTTCGAAAAAATCATTGGTACATAGACCGTCTAGATTTGAACCCGGGACCTCTAGTTAGGAGGACCAAGTCGTTACCATTGAACCACCCCATAATTATGTTCATTATTCCAGGTAAAATCGGAATAAAGTCATACAAATCCAATTTGTTTGTTATTTTATCTCAAAAATGGCTCAAACGATTTTTAAGAAACTTTGTAAGTTACTATAACTCTACTACACTGGGTAGTATGGTTCCATAAAAAATCGTTATAATATACCTCCCACACAAAAGCAGATTTTTTGTAAATTTTTCATTAAGTTTGATACATTTTATATTTTGATATGCCATTTATTGAAGGGTACGCCAGATAGTATGCACAGCGTAGTTGTACAATTTATTTAATTAAGAGGTACGGAATCCTTATAACCACTTAATTTAATGGTTACACCATATTTCTGGAATTACATCTACTTTTCTTGAACTTAGAAAGCTTCTGTTGACTTCCAATGTATCGTTACAGCCTTAGTGGTAACATTTTTTTCTCATACTCTCATCTTTTTCTACAAACAAAAGGCAAAAAATAATAATAAACTGGCATGTGCGAGTTGGACTCGCGCACTAGGTGTTCCGTAATACAAACTCTAAAAACATGCCTACCAAGAATTATTAATCATTCATCATCATCATTATTAAGAGGGCCCAGCCCTCTGTCGTTGCAGCATTCTCCACTTCAGCCTGTCACGAGCTGTCGTCTTTGTCTCCTGGTACGTATGACTACGGCACCATTCATTTACTTGGGTCATATATTGTTTCCTCATACTTAATCATTACATTAATCTTATTAATCATATATTAATCATTATTCATTAAATTTTGTGTTGTTGTTGCTCGCGTACTACCTGTCTCCGTGCTTTTTCTCCAAACACTGGTTTGTCTGGTAGAAATCGCTATCAGCGATAAGACCGCCTAAATTGTACGTCTCTTAGTTTTTAATTTAAATTTTGCATATTATGTATTTATTTTAATGTACAATAAAGAGTTATTTGAGTTTGAAGCTCTACTGGAAAAACTAGTGAACGACACGCGCACAGTGCGATTTCATTATCCAAATTTATCACCAAATACATAAAACAATTTCAAAATTTAACAAGTGTATCGAAGTGTTGTGAGAGAATTTCAATTGTCTACTACAGACCAAAAAATAAGAACAAATGGAACGCTAAGAACTGTGGGAGAAGAAACCACGTATTCTTCTTCTACTCTTCTAGCTAGCTATATTGATTCTGTGCACAAGTTCAGCGCCACCTAACGTCCGCAACTTTGTTGGCTCTGACGTTTGACATTTAATGACGACATTGTGACAAAATATTGTTATTATCCAAAATTATGTATTAATTTATTTCCAAAATAACTGTGATACCTTAGTTTTGGGTTGTAAAATCATTTTTGGTCAATCAAATCAAATGAGGTATTTAAAATTTAATCAAAAAGTGTGTTTTATTTTGAATATGTCAGGGTTTGTTTACTTCATTTTTACTTTGTAGTTTTACTGTAAAACAAGAAGATAGCTACTTTAATGGCTTCATTTATTAATAATAAACATATTTAATTGTTCCTGTATCGCTAGTGATAAATTAAATATCGTTTCCGATCGAAATGAGTATTATTTTAAGGACCGGGTTTTATTAAAATTAGGTAAACAAATCTAATACTATGTGATATGACAGATGACAGCGCCAACATTATTTTTACTTTTGGCCACTATGAGCGCTGCGATCGATTATATTACCCCCACCTAGTACTTCGCACCCAGCGAATACCAGCCTGTGCCAAGATCCAGTTTCAAGTGACTACCCAACACAGGACAATCCCAATGACAGCACGAAAATAAAACCCTGTTACAATGAGAAGGGCGGACAGATAGGTGGACAGACGGAGTGCAGACAGTAATGGGGTCCTGCTGGTACTCTTTGAGTAAGGATCCCTGAAAAGCGACAATGAGCACAAAGCTCATAGAACAGAATGGCCGTCGGCAACATGTCATGTTTATTGACCATTATTTTGGGGCTATCGCAATGATATCGTATCCCAGGACAATGAGTATATATATCTCCCGCGGGAGATTTTTGTCACGTAAATGGCCGGAAGACTTAGCGTAGGCAGGCCTCCCACTCGAAAAAACAAGTAAGGTTTTTTTATAATTTCAGTAATTAATTACCCTTAATTTAGTGATTAAGAGTTCACAATTTAATTTTGATGCAGTCATCATCCCTTGAAGTTCGTTGGTTTTAACGTGTTTTCAAATTATCATATTATCTATTTTTATTGGATACATCTTTGAATCTGTTAAATCCAATCATTCGTGGAATCGTGAAAACGCATTGCTTCTCTATTGTAAAATATATAATCTCATTGTTACAAGCCATCTCACGCCGTGTGAGATATAACTGTATGACTTTAATGGGCAGATTGCTATTTTCTCTGATTCATAAAATTAAAATATTGGCCTCTACAAAGTGGAAAACATTATATGTCTCTAGGGTATCGTACGTCCGTTCGTTATGTCCGTTTATTTGTCACGCTTGTTTATCTCAAAGAGTTCAAACTGATATCCTGTAACAATTTTGTGTAGGTCCCGATAACTGGGGCAAAAACTAATTCTACTGAACAACATTTTTTCTATGACTTTGTTGAAATCGCAAAAAAACAAATAAGTCTTCATACAAATGGATCAGCTGATCGGCCGAATTTGTGGATTTTTGTATGCAGGGTAAAAATATTTTTTTTGAGAATTGATTCTGGATTCCTTGGTGAAAGTTTTTAAGTATAATGAGATTTTTTTACATCACATTATACTTAACAACACATTTTTTACATCATTTTACCATTAAGAATACTCACTATTGTTACATTCATATTCACTGACCAATTTTGCAATGTTGAAAAGTATCTTAAATATTATCTTAATTAAGCTGGAAATATTGTCAAGCAGAAAATAAAATGAATTAGAAACAATGAATAATGAATTTGTTAAGTTTTGTAACTTTAAAATATTTTTATTAAACTTAAAAAGCAATATTATCTAAAAAATACCTCATTAAACTTATAATTTCAATGAATCTTAAAGAAATATGCTGAAAACTTCAATAAAAATCTATTCAATTAAGCGGAGATTTTTTATTACGTTCCGAAAATTTGTTTTGGGCCTGGAAAGATTTGTTAGACAACTTTGTTCTGAAACAAACTATTAATCACAGAAAATTTAAACTTTTTTTAATCCCCAATTTGTATGCTCTTATAATGATGTCACCTAATCGTAAGTGTCGATGATACGGAAGAAAGAAGCGGGCTCACCAAATGTAGCCGATGAAATTATGACTCGAAATGTAAAATAAAGGAGCAAGTTAGACTACACCAGGACGTTAGATTCCAGGACGTTAGATTCAAACAAAAAAGGATACTTCAACTGTTTCTTTTTAGGAAAAAAAAAACAAAAAAACCGACTTTCATCGCAACAACTTAGTAATGCAAAATTGCATTATTATTTTTGGTTTTTGTTGATATTCTAATAAAGTACTACACCGATTTTGATAAAATTTATATGTAACTACACAAAAAGCACTAGCTTTCAAATAAAAAAGAATCATAAAAATCGGTTCACCCAGTCAAAAGTTCTGAGGTAACACACATAAAAAAAAACTTAAAAAAAACATACAGACGAATTGAGAACCTCCTCCTTTTTGGAAGTCGCTTAAAAAAAGGATCAAGTTAGACCACGCCGGGAATCAAACATCAAACAAAAAAAGAGACTTCAACTGTTTATTTTTAGGATTACGGAGCCAAAGTGGCAAAAATGGAACCCTTGATTCTCATCCGACCGACTGTCCGTCTGTCCGTATGTCACATACAATTTTATCTGTGTTACAATTAGACATATTATAATGATAAAATTTAGTACACAACTGTAAAATTATGACCCGAAATGAAAAAATAAGGGCAACATGTTAAAAAAATTACCGTATCCCACCTACCTACATATTATGTATAAGAAGTGGGCTGAGCAAGTGAGGCGTGTTTTTTTTACTTAGCCTATCGTGTGGAGCATCACAAAATCGGGTATTTTAAAACTACGGAAACGGTTTGTTTAGATTATTTTACCATTAAATAATTATTTTAGTAGTTTAATCAAATAAGCACTCATTTTACTATTTGGTAATTTATAAGTCAAATAAATATTAAGATTTAATAGGTGATCTTTATTAGTTAGATACATGTCCTGAACCCTTACCATGTTAACTGCTATTTATAACCAACTTAAAAAAAGAAGAAGGTTCTATATTCCACTGTTTGTATTTTTTTTATGTATGTTTACCAGTTATTCTGTCAAAAGTGCACCAATTTTCAATAAATATTTTTATATTCAAAAGAGAATATTCTAAAAGTAGTCCCATTGTCACCAAGTCAGGGTCTGATGAAGAAATCGAAGGCAACCCTCAAATTTTATAGGCACGTACTATTAAAGCTATTTAAGTGTTTTCGTATGGTAGTCATCATCTCATATTGATGAGCTGATGATGGAAGGTACAACTCCTTAAGGTTAGGAGTTTGATAATAATTATTTAAATATTATACATATATATACCTAACCCGCACTGGGCCCGCGTGGTCGACTAAGGCCTGATCGCCCTAATTCAGGGTAGGCTCGAGCCCCTCGGTGGGGACGTAAATGAGCTGATAAGAAGATATACCTACATATACAGACCAATAGTTGGACTTGTCACTAAGTCAGGATCTCATGATGGAATCCCAAGAAAATCAGAGACAACCCTTTAATTAAATAGGCACATTTCATGTGTTTTCTAAAGCTAATCAAGCTTTTGCGTCATTCAGTCATCATTTCATGCTGATGCGCGAGGTACAACTCCTTAACGGTCAGGAGTTGGAGGTGTTTCTTTAAATATTGCACGTAGATACGTAGGTTCGTACAGACCGACAATTGTATTCTTTCAGGTGATTCAGTTGAGCTGATCAGGGAAGGTTTGACTCTTTAACTTTAATGCTGCTGATATGATGAAAGCCACAGGATTCTGTATCAGTTAATGAAAAGCATGCATTACAATGAGTCCAGTCCTAAAGGAAGGTTCGTACAGATCCATAGTTGTATTCTTTCAGGTTATTCAGGTGAGATGATCAGGGAAGGTTTGACTCTACCTTTAATGCTGCTGAGGTAATGAATTGATGATGAAAGCCACAGGTTTCTATATACAGGGTCTTCGGCAGATGGTTGAAAATACGAAAATGGGGGATAGGTGGGGTCGCCTCCCACCTATTTTGAGAATTAAAAAAAATCTAGGACTTGTAATTTTTTTTACAGGATTTTTTTTTCCTTTTTTTAGAAATTTTGCCATTTTTATACCTTTGAACACATGTAACTTTTTGTTTTTTAAAGCTAGCTCCAAAATCTTTTTTTTAATAGACTTTTATAAGATTGTCGCCTCTAAAAAAAATTATTTTTGTTTCAAGTTATTGCTAAAAACAAAAATGTGGGCCCCCGAACTTAAAAAAAAAGTTGAACAAAAATTTAAAAGTCAACTTTGCGATGCATTTAAAAAAAAAATAATGGGGCTGGAAGGCTTCTGTTTTTTTTAAAACATCTCTAAAGCTTAGGCTTTTGAATGGTATGTAATTTGTTTCGGTATCTTTTTTGTAACCGGAGTTGTTAATTTTTTTTACTCAATTGGACCATGTTGACGAAATTCCACTAGTTACATGTTTTGTGAAATGTATCAAATGCAAAGTTGAAAATAATGTAAATACTTACTGTTGGGACGGTTACAAAGAGCAGGTACGTTTTTTTTACATTCTTGCACACACATAATGGCTATCTTTTGTCATTTATTGGCATATTGGAGTTAGCACTTCCATATGCCAATAAAATGTCCGCATATCCGCATTGGTAAATTGAGCCATTTTAAACCACAACAAAGTCTTAACAAAACGTCTGATAATAACAAAAAGTGACAAACAACAAAAAAACTTAACAAAATCACAAACACAGCAAAGTGAAATTAACGAAAACAAAAAAAAACGTTAACGTTATTAACGTTTGTGATTTTGTTAAGTTTTTTTGTTGTTTGTCACTTTTTGTTATTATCAGACGTTTTGTTAAGACTTTGTTGTGGTTTAAAATGGCTCAATTTACCAATGCGGAATATGCGGACATTTTATTGGCATATGGAAGTGCTAACTCCAATATGCCAATAAATGACAAAAGATAGCCATTATGTGTGTGCAAGAATATAAAAAAACGTACCTGCTCTTTGTAACCGTCCCAACAGTAAGTATTTACATTATTTTCAACTTTGCATTTGATACATTTCACAAAACATGTAACTAGTGGAATTTCGTCAACATGGTCCAATTGAGTAAAAAAAATTAACAACTCCGGTTACAAAAAAGATACCGAAACAAATTACATACCATTCAAAAGCCTAAGCTTTAGAGATGTTTTAAAAAAAACAGAAGCCTTCCAGCCCCATTATTTTTTTTTTTTAATGCATCGCAAAGTTGACTTTTAAATTTTTGTTCAACTTTTTTTTAAGTTCGGGGGCCCACATTTTTGTTTTTAGCAATAACTTGAAACAAACATAATTTTTTTTATAGCCGACAATCTTATAAAAGTCTATTAAAAAAAAGATTTTGGAGCTAGCTTTAAAAAACAAAAAGTTACATGTGTTCAAAGGAATAAAAATGGCAAAATTTCTAAAAAAAGGAAAAAAAATCCTGTAAAAAAAATTACAAGTCCTAGATTTTTTTTAATTCTCAAAATAGGTGGGAGGCGACCCCACCTATCCCCCATTTTCGTATTTTCAACCATCTGCCGAAGACCCTGTATAATGAGTCCAGACCTAAACGTAGGTTCGTACAGATCGATAGTTGTATTCTTTCAGGTTGTTCAGGTTTGCTGATCAGGGAAGGTTTGACTCTTTAACTTTCATGCTGCTGAGATAATTAATTGATGATGAAAGCCACAGGATTCTGTATCGGTTAGTGAAAAACATGCATCATAATGAGTCCAGACATAAACGTAGGTTCGTACAGACCGATAGTTGTATTCTTTCAGGTTATTCAGGTGAGCTGATCAGGGATAGTTTGACTTTTTAACATTCATGCTGCTGAGATAATGAATTGATGATGAAAACCACAGGATTCTGTATCAATTAATGAAACACATGCATTATAATGAGTCCTATTGGCGAGTAGGTGATTGGGTTAACGTTGTTATTATAGCATTATCACTAAAAAATAAATAATAAAAATGAAATTTTAAAAAAAACTTAGAAATCGACTTCAAAAAGAAATTTACTCAAAACTATGAAATGATAATTTTATATATGAATACAAGAAATTTTCCAACAATAATGAAATCAAAGGTAAGTCGTAATCAAATTAGGGGCTTTAAATGTTTTTGAAGTCGCTGCCAGCAAAGCCATCGAATCTAAAACAGTAAAGTAAAGTTGATGGTAAGTGTAGCTATGTGCTAGTACCGACCTCAAAAAAATTTGTAGGCCCCTAATTTGATTCATGCCTACCTTTTTTTTATTCATCATCATCATAATTTAAAATCCTTGCTGATTATATTATTAATATTTAATTTTATAATTGTTGGTTAATTTCGTGTATTCATAAAAATATTATACCAGACTTTTGAGTTTTGAGTGAATTTCATTTTAAAGGTTTTTAGCTTTTTTTAAACTTTTATTTTATTGGATTGGCTTAAAAAGCCCTTTAGTTTGATACCACACATGATAGATATCAAAAACATTTTTTCCCATACAAACAAAAGATTACTTCCCCTTTTTACGTTTGAGCGACGAAAGAGTGAAGACTCTAAGTCGCCGTCAGAATTTGCCGTCTTGCAATAAGTTAGACATAAAATCATCTGATAAACCCGCCATCCTACAATAAAAATCGAATCGTCGTCTAACATAACATTTTCCGATGAGCGCGCAATGTTGTATTTACACAACAAAATTTAAAACTTCGTTCTCTACTTATAATTACTAGTTCTACAATATTTACGTGAAAAAATGGATAAAACATTATTCATTGTAAAATAGATAAATAAAAATAAACCAAATTACCTACGAGACACATTTTTTCACCAACTAAAACACGAGATTTGTAAAATCGTTTTCGATAAACCGCTAATGAACATCTGTCATGTAAAAAAAAGTAAAAGAGGAACTTATAGTGTTGCCATCCCATTTTATTTTTTATTACATTAGATAACTGTATGTATATAAAAAATTTAGACCTAAACTGACTTGTGACCCAGTACTTTCTTGGAAGGCCAGAACCAATACGGAGGATCCTGCTACGGAGTTGGGATATTTACATACGGAACACGAAACACATATATCACATATTACACTATATACATAGCTAGGTACATTGAACCCCCCCCCCCCTCCCTTTCTCTGGCAAGTTGGACACCAGGAGTCTGCTGAGGACGACAAGGGAGCATCCTTTCGTAAGTCAGTAGTTTTCTTTTGTAATTCAAAGTAAGTTCATGAAATATTTATTTTTTCCCCACAAGTGTGTTGAAAAACATCGCATGACACTCGTGACTACTCGTGAGCATTATTATTATGGTTATTTGTATCATAATGTACTATTCTAGAACCTTCCGGCGACCTAGGATCCGTAATATTCGCATAAAAATAAAGCACCCAAATATGTCATGAACAAAAAAACCTTAGCAATTTTTGTAGATGGGACGAAATAAGTTGTTTTCAGATATTTGCGAATGGCTGCTATAGGGTGTATGCAGAGTGAGACTTCTATTCAGTACTTTGAGAAATAATGTTTGTAGTACGTTGTACATTATTACTCAAAGATTCAGTATTAATTCACAAGGACCCCGCCTTAATTAAAGAATGTTGAATAAAGTCTCAGTTAGAAGAAAACTCGTTTTTAGGGATCCATATATCCAAAGGGTGACCAACGGAACCCTGTTACTAAGCCTTCCCTGTCCATCCGTTTTTCCGTCTATCTGTCTGTTAGTAGGCTTTATTTAATAAACCGTAATAAGTAGAGAGTAGACATTTTCTATGGGTACATACATGTAACGTGATCCCTTTTCATTTGAAAAATCGTAAAACAATAACCAGTGATTTTCAAAGTGGAGATTTTGTCAAACTAGTCGAGACTAAGTACTGCCAAGTTAAATACCGACCAAGTGCGTGTCGGCCTTGCGCACCGAGGGTTTAGTACCAAAGCATGATATTTATAAATTTCAATTAAAAGACATTTTTTTTTTGGTTTCTTCTTTCCTGCTTTCAAAAGAGCGGAAAAGGCAAAGGTGACTAAGACCATACAGCCAGGTCTGACGTATAAGCTTCCTTTAGTTTTTTGATTTTGTAATGCTAGTGCCGGTGCATTACAAATCTTCTCTGAAGTTCTTGACAGCATTTGCTGCAGCTGCATTCTGAGGTGGAACACCCAGTTGCTGTAGGGCGTCTATAAAACTGCACACAGAGCATGTTGGGTTCTCACGTCCTCCTTCGTTTTATTTTCTTGTTCTCCACATTGCTCATGTGCACTAGACGATTTTCTCTAAAATGCACCACTTCTTAAACAAAACCCTAGCAGAAAACAATGAAAAAACAACAAAATAAAACTACGAATGCGTCTACCACAAATCCCGCCAAAAAACTCAGTCATCAAAAGACATTAACGAGAGCGACAGATATTTTTTTTAATTAGTTCGGGCACTTAGCGCTTGGCAACTAAAACTCAACTAAAACTTGGCAAGTTTTTATCTTTTATTTTTTGTTGTACTTTAGGGCGTGTACTCTAATCACACCAAGTTTTACGGTTGTATACATTACCGTTTTTACAATACACCAAAAAAAAAAAAACATGAGACTTTTAATTTTATACAGGGTTCTGTACACCTAAAGGGTGACCAACGGGACCTAATAACTAAGCTTCCACAACCTAACTGTCCGTCTGTCTGTCTTTCAGAGGACTGTATTTCATGAACCTTAATAAGTACATCTGATTTTTTTAAGAATGTGTATTTCTGTTACCACTATAAAAACAAATAAATATTATGAAAAAGTGAAAAATTAGGGGGATCCCCATAAAAAAGGTGTATTGTAGGTATTTAATAGTGTTTTTTTTATTTATTTAGCTCTATCGTAAAAACGGTAATACATACAATCATGAAACTTGGTTTTGTTATAGTCTAATACCGAAGTAAAACAAAAAAAAAATCGCAAGTCCGAGTCGTACTCGCGCTAAGGAGTCCGAACTAAAAAAAAAAACATTTATCTGTCCATCGCGTCGATGTCTTTTGTTTATAATGTGAATAGGTATCATTGTCATAGTTGTGTTCTCCACACGTAAGTGATACGGAACTTTCCGAACACGAGTCCGACCCGCATTTGGCCAGTTTTTTTTAAAGTCCAGCATCTCCGATCTTAGTATAAATATCAAACCGAGGTATAACAGTCGATAGACAAGACTATGAATAAAGTATCTATACATCTAAGTAGATTTTCTAAACAACAAAGGGATAAAACATTTTTTTAATCTCATAATTTTAGCAACACCATCTATTCAGTATACGGCAAGTCGGTATTAGTTGAAAACTCGTTTTTTTAAGTCTCGCGGTCTTAGAATAAATATATTTATTATTATATGTATATCAAACCAAGGAAAATACAGTCGACGGACAAGAATATGAATAAAATATGCATTAGAGTACATTTTCCCAAAAAGAAATGGATAAAGCAAATAAAATAAAGTTAAAAGAACCTTAAATATCATACAAATACCAAAATCGTGCTACACACATTGCGACTTTATTAACAGAGTCTAAATTAGTTCTCAACATTACCTTAAAAACCCATATTGTCCCCATTTCGGGGGCACGGGTCTCTCCCCTAAACTAGGGAAGGTCAGGTCATACTACATACACAAGGGACTAAGTCTGGATCAGTAGAGGACCACACCGTCAGAAGTTTCTAAACCGCCTGTAAGGCCTCTGACACGGCTTAAAGACTGCCATCTCATGATAGTAACCAGCAACACAAGGGTTAAACGTATCTTGCGAAGCACTGAAAAGGTCACCATGAAATCACTATCAGTCAAACCCTTTAAAGTAAGGACTTTGCTTATCGTGATTGACATCACTAATACGCAAGTCGCACTATGGTACAGTCACTTTCTCAAATAAAATCAAGCGTCGGTGGCTCAACCGGTAACGACTCGGTCCATCTAACCAGGTACCTCTGAGGTTCAAATCTGGACGGCCAATGTACCAATGAGGTTTTTAAAAAAAACTTACGTACATATCATTACCTATTGCTTTAACGGTGAAGGAAAACATCGTGAGGAAACCTGCACAGGCCTGCGAAGAAACTCGAAGGTTGTGTGTGAAGTCGACCAACCCGCACTGGGCCCGCGTGGTCGACTAAGGCCTAATCGCCCTGATTCAGGGTAGGCTCGAGCCCCTCAGTGGGGACGTATATGAGCTGATATAATAATAAAATACACTTAGTACTTAGGCGGCAGCCCTAGCCTTTACGCCACCAACGCTCCTGGTCCGGGAGGTGTTGGTTCGAATCCTGCCACGTACCAATGTGATTTCGAATTTAAATTTCATATGTATGTCCATACGACGCTCTTACGGTAAAGGAAAACATCGTGAGGAAACCTCCACACGCCTGCGGAGAAACTCGCAGGTTGTGTGTGAAGTCGACCAATCCGCACTGTGCCCGTATGGTCGACTATGGCCCGATCGCCCTAATTCAGGGTAGGCTCGAGCCCCTTGGTGGGGACGTTTATGAGCTGATATGATGACACTTATTTACTAGCAAAAAATAAAGCTAGGGTACATATATCAGACTCGATGAAAAAATTACAAATAATTTTGGTTTTTGTATGCGAGGTACCTTTCTCAAATTTTCCTAGAATAATTAAGTTATTCCTGAATAGTGCAGTAGGCCTTATTAGTAAGACAATCGATCCCCATCAAAATCTCAACCTTAATTTTTTTTACCATCACAATATCTTCCTCGCTCGAAAGTTAAAATTGTTGTGACTTGAAGTGATTTTATTTAACACATGAGCCGGTATTGATGTGAGTCTACTCGCGACCACGGCTATCGAAGCTTAGTCGAAAGGCGGTGGTAAAAACAACATCAATACCTGCTTTAATCTTAAATAAAATCACGTCAACTCCCGCTTTCAATTTGTCATCATGAATAAGTTTAAAGTGTTATAGTGATTCAGTTTGATAAGTAGAAGCCATTGTGAACCTTCTAGGGGCTTCATTGGCTGCTCACTTGCATTTTGAAATCGTTTTCAACTGACTTCCAAAAACGAGCGGGTGCTCAATTTGATTGTATTTTTTGTAAGTTTATTATGTGGTATTATTATTATCGTATGGCCACATTTAGTTCCTGCAATATAAACTACAAATCTATATCAAGATTCTGGATCCAGTTTTTGGCCTCCGGGGTGAGTTTGTTCAGATCTTCCCAGCCACCCCTAAAATGAAAATTGAGTGGAATTATTATGTGGTACCTACACAGAATGTGAACCAATTTTCAATGGACTTCCAAAAAGAAGAGGTTCCTAATTCGACTGTATGTTTTTTTTCATGTTGTTACGCTATTGTGAACCGATTTTCATGGTTCTTTTTTTATTCGATAGGGTATTATTTGGAGTTAGTCCCATAAAAAATTATTCACAATAAATGTAGCACTTTTTAAGAAAGTTAACAAAAAACAAAAATTTTAATGTAAAATTGTACTATGTTGTTGCGATGGAAGTCAGTTTTAAACGTGTTTTTTTTTCTGGATGTAAGAGTTTCCAATCATGATGACTCTTTTTTTTATTCAATAGGATATACTACCAGGTTAGTCCCATGGATTTTTATCAAAATCGGTGAAGTACTTTTTTTAGAAAATTTACAAAAACCAAAAATAATAATGCAAAAATGTACAAAGATGATGCGACGGAAGTCGTTTTTTTACCGTGTTTCAAACTTTAATAGTAAAAAAATGTTTATTGACCAATCTTAGGGAATTGGTCAAATCGCAAGATTTGCTATAGGAAATTTCATTATTATGTATTAATTGTAAAATTTTTAGGGACTTCATCCAGTACCATAATACTCACGGTCAACAAACCGTTAATTTCAATCAATTCAAGAAGCCTAGTCAATTTAAGCTTTACACAAAGCGAGACCAACTCAAGGTCCCGTACCGCTGACTTATATGCATGCGAATATAATATTGTCATTGGATTGCATCGAAATCTGGGTATAAGCCGTTTTTTTTAATCGTTTTGGATTATGAACAAATCAAACGCTGTCAATGGATGGCAAAAATCAACCCAGAAAAGCAAATATGCAGCAAATCGACATAATGTGCACCATGTTACAGTCACGAATGAACGCAAAATGCATAATGTAATTCACCCAGCCAGACAAAACGAAAACCAGTTGCCTAAACGTTTTGCGTCTTGACCGTTATAAACTTGTAAACAAAGTTATATGGAGTATTTATTGTTTAGCTAAAATTCCTCGAATTGATATATCAAAAACAGTTCCATAAAGGTAAATGTTACTCAACGGGCGGTGGCGGTGGCGAGGTTGTAAAATTAACGAAACATACAGCTCTTATGTAGCTTCCATAACTCAATTTTCATTTTTTTTAATTTTAGTTTTTAACTCTTTAACGAGCATTAGCAATATGTTTGATAGGGATGCTGTGTCAATATTAATCTGTATTGATCTCGAATATGGTTCAGTTTTATCTTGTTCGCCGTAGTTGCTCGTGGAAGGGTAAAGAAGTGTTTAGCTAATTTCATTTATTTATTCATGCAGACCTCCCACGCGGTGGACCGATGACCTGGTGAAGGTCGCGGGAAGCCGATGGATGCGGGCAGCGCAGGACCGGTCGTCGTGGAAATCCTTGGGGGAGGCCTTTGTCCAGCAGTGGACGATTTGTGGCTGATGTGATGATGATGATGATTCATTCAGTTGCATGCATAAAGATCTTATATCTAAGGTTAGTAGGGCACATGAGAATTGCAAGATAAAAAGAGGAGTAGTCCGAAAGATATTACTATTATTTTAAGTATTAAACATTTGAAAACAATAAAATTAAAAAAAAAACAGCAAATTAAGTAGGTAGTTGTACTTTATCTGTCATGATGTCTGTTGTCTGTGATGATAATTGTTGGTTGGCACACGTTTTAAGATAAAGTTAAGGGCGTAATCACTAATTACTTCCGTGGCGTAGTCGTTACTTTATTTGCTTCACTCCTCCTGGTCGTGGATTCGATTAACGGTGTGGTCTAATCTAACTTTGTTAGATACGGTGGTAGTTTCTAAGCCCGCCTGGCTAACTACCATTATCTTATCTAAGTCTTGCAGCCAAGTATAAATGTTAATAGCACTAGATAAGCTAGCCAGTTTTCAATTGCGTTAGGAAAACTTGGTAAGCCCACTTTCATCTTCAGCATCGTCGTCACATACCATCAGGTGAGATGATACAAAGAGCTTAACCAATAGTGGATTAAATAATCCCATGTCACTTACGGGATCAAGATGAATCTAACGACAACACTTACTTCAAAATCCATCAAGCCGTTTAAGCAACAGGCTCAGATGAAGAAACAAACATACACACATACATATATCTAAATACATTAGCCTTATTTTTGGCGTTAGGATGAAAAACGTATAAGGCCCCGTTAAAACTTAAGGTACTAACTTCTTGGCACGATCATAGATTCGAAATAAATTAAATGCCTTACAAATTTATAAGAATTTATTTCACTAATTTGAACTTATTTGAGCTCTAATTTTAAAATTGAGCCCACAACGTGACGCATAAATTCAGCGCTAGAATTTCAGCGTAAAGTCGCCATCATTCGTGAAACTAATTTTAACAATGAATTTACTTTGCTTCAATTTAGAATGTAAAGTATGGTTCAGTGCTATGGCACGTCTTAGATTAATTATTATGAAAAGATAAGGTACCGCGGCACGTATTTAGTTAATTTCACAGTGTTGTGGTTTTTGTTGATCATTTCAAGACATCGACAATTGTATGATTACGCTACGACAGATGTATGTTAAGAAAAGAGTTAAATACATCTGGTAAGGCTTGGCTAAATAGTTCAGTTTTATATCAGCTTTTGCCCGAGGCTTCGCCTGCGTGGAGATAGTTTCTATGACTGTCTTCAAGGGTGCGCGATGTGTGAGCCGCAAGCGACTTGCAAGCTTGATAAATAAAAAAAAATAATGAGTTTTTTCCAGATCTCTCGCGAACTACATCGTGCTAAGCTAATTAGTAGTCTATATGTCAAGTCCTTCCCCCGCAACTACACATGACAGCGTAGAAAACGGGTCGGTGACAAAAACCTCAACAACTTTCTAAATATTCTAGCTTTATGAAATAAAGACTGATAAAAACAATTTTGTAGTGTAGGCAGGCCTCCCACTCGGTGGACCGATGACCTGGTGAAGGTCGCGGGAAGCCGCTGGATGCGGGCAGCGCAGAACCGGTCGTCGTGGAGATCCTTGGGGGAGGCCTATGTCCAGCAACAATTTTATAGTACTTAAAATAATTAAAAAGTCATAAATTAAAATAAATAAGTGAATATAAAATTTATTTCGAATAAAAGTATGTCAATTTTTCACGAAATTTCGAAAAATGTGCAACGGTCTCAAATGTGCAATTTTTACACATTTCAGTATTTTGTATTACTACCACGAGCTATCAAAATAGCTGTTACACGGTTTGGCATGCTTTCCATCAGGTTTCTGAGCCGATGCTGGGGAATGTTCTCCCATTCCTCTATCAAAGCTTCTTTCATTTCACGAAGCGTGATTGGAGGGAGATTTTGCTGGCGTCCACGTCGTCCCAGTTCATCCTAGGCATGCTCGAAGGGGTTCAAGTCTGGGCTGCGTGTTGGCCATTCCATGCGTGTGATAGCGACATTATCAAGGTAGTTAAACACTATCCAATCTGTATGAGAACGAGCGTTATCTTGTGAGTTCTCGCCCATGTTTCCTAAAAATGGGTCAACATACTCATTTAAGATTTCATTCACGTATCTTTCTGCAGTTAAATTTCTATTTTCGATCACCACTAGCTCGGTGCGGCTTTCAGAAGAATTTCCAGCCCATACGTGTGTGTAGCCTCCGTCGTACGCCACTTTCTCTTCAATACAAGCTTAGGTCTTCTGTAGACTGTTTTCCTCCAGTCGTGCTTGTTGAGTCTCGAAAACATAACAGTTGACCAGTTATCGAGAGTCCAATTCATGTGTTCTCTAGCGTAACTCAGCCTTGAATTTCGATGCTGCCTTTCGAGTTTTGAACCATTGACGGGTATAGAGCTTCAAATTTGCTTCAACAAGACGCTGCCACATTGTACACGTGCTGGGATTGCTCCCTCCAGCACGTAGAAGGTGATTTTTGACTTTAACAGCGATTTAGATTTCTCAATATTGTTGACACCGTGTATCGATCCTCCCGCGCTGTCGTGCACCTTTTTTGGCCTGTCAGTACCTGGTCTGCAAATATTGAATCCAATCTCTTCAAATCGCTGGAGCACTCTTAGAATGGTTGGTAGCGACACACCAACAGTTCTCGCTGTATAAGACTGACTGCGCCAGTCTTCAAGTATTGTCAGAATTCTGGTACATTCTTCAAGGGTTAGTGACATGTTTTTAATTGAATTTGATAAGAATAATTAATTTTTGCACGAAAAATTCCCTATTTATATGACAGAACAGATACAAAAGTAAAACAAGTTTTTCCAAATTTGATGTATAGATTTTGAAAATCGTCTTTATTTTTTAATTAAATGATTTTTAAAAAAATTACCAAAAAAAGGTTTTACTCCTTCATTTATTTTTAATGTAATAATTTTTTATTAAGTATTTATTTGGAAAGGATTGCTCAAATATTTTAAAAGATGTCGCATTTTATAACCGTCCCATTTTCTTTGCGACCAGTGTATGACTGTGTAACCCGTTACTCCGTTGCGTACGACACGCATAAGCGTGTAAATTAATTTTCTCCAGACCTTTTCGGAATTCTGTCAGGCTATGCTAATGAGTTATCTGTGTAACCCTTCAACCTCTCAGCTCTGTGCAAAATGTCACGTTAATCCTTCGCTTCATTGGAGACGTGAAAGAAATCAAGAAAAGAGAGATTTATGCATCTGATCTCACACTCACAGCTATCCAACGGGAACCACTTATAAAATATAACTTATATCCATCTCCATGCCACAGGCTAACTGCAAGCTAAATTTCGTTAGTTAGTTGAGGTGTTGCAGCGTGAAGACGTAACAAACAAACAAACACATATTCTGAGGTAGTGCCCCCGCCAAGACGAGCTTCACATTTTTAATATAACTAGCTTTTGAATGCGGCTTCGCTCGCATGGATATCGTTTTTATGAGTGGTGTGCAAGCGACAAGCAATGCCGATGTTACAAAATAACCCAAATAAGTATTTGTTTTAGTTCTCTCAGGAACTGCATCCAACTATGCCATCCAGCTATGCTGTTTTCACGGGACACAAAGTATCCTATATCCTTTCTCGTGATACAGGCTACCTCCATGCCAAATTTCGTCAAGATTGGTTGAGGAGTTGAAGCGTCAAAAGGTAACGAACAAACACATCTTCACATTTATAATATAAGTAAGGATGTAATACCTTTAGTTTATGGTTAAGGATGATAGATAAGTATCTAGATATCATTAGTTAGTGCATAATTACCAATTATAAAAGTGTGCAAGAAACTAGACAGCTAACAATAATTACTGTACCCAACTGATTTGTTTAAGGATACTCAATTGAAATGTAACGCTCACGTTTACATTTAATTCACTTTTTAAGGCGGTAATATTACAGACTTTCGTTATTTTCGGCGTCAATTACTCCTAAACGATAAAACCCATGGCTGAAAAAAAACCGTTTTTGTTGATGATGTTTCTTATAGTCAAAAGCTATTAGAAATACGATTGAGCAGTTTTGGCTCGATAGAAAGAAATCCCAAAAAATAGGTCCACACCGTTACTTTCAACTCTAGCTATGCCTAATATTTTGAAATATAAATTAAAAAAAATATACAACAATATTTGTTATTATAATAAAAAGTGAGAATGTTATTATTTTTTATACTTATAATGTAGTTTTTGATCGAAACGACAAACCATTGAAAATGTGAAAAGGTGTGGTTATTTTCTTTACTGTTTACACGTAAAGAAAAAGACAGAGACAACTGTTCCAATCAATACCTCTCCTTGAGGTACCTACACTACAAGCTTTTCTCTACTTCAAGGTGATTTTGTTTATTCATTTGTTCGGGTCCAATCTTACAATCGATTTTAGAGCGATTTTCAGATTTTCCGAGCTGAAATTTGGTATGAAGCCGTATTCCCGGAAACAATAAATTATTTTGGTACTTACCTATTTTAATGCTGATACAATTATGAGCTTTGGCGGTGGAATCAAGGTCGAAATATTACGCGACCTAATAATGCACGACCCTATAGCCTGACCATGGCCGGCCGATAACTCGTGTCATAGACTTGAACTGAAATAAAAGCTAGTAACTAAAAAAAATTAGAATGTGATTATTTAGAGTTCCATTAAAGGTAACTGGACCCTATTACTAAGCCTACGCTGTCCGTCTGTCGGATAATTTTCAATTTTTAACTCTTATGTAATCTTTATGTTCTAAGACTTTAATACCTTGCGCATGACCATTTGGGCAAATACAGATTGAAGGGGTAACGATTCTCAGTATTGAGGGACCAACTAAGAAGTTTTAACTGCCTTCGTCGCGTAATGGTTAAGCTTCACATCAAGAGGTCGCGAGTTTGATTCCCGACAGAGTCTAACTTTGTATGACTCAGTTTGGTTGGTGGAAGGGCATTATCTAAGCTTGCCTCGCTAGCTACCACCATCTTATCTAAGTCTTGCCGCCAAGCATCAATGTTAACAGCATAAATGAGTTCCTGTTAGAAGATAAGATAGCTAGTTCCGCATTGCGTTGTTGGATCTTTTTACAATTTTATAAGTTTTGACCCTCCGAGTGTTCCTGTCGGTGTCGGTAACGGACACAAGTTCAATGGTTTTTTCCCATCTCAAAAAATGTCCAAAGCGTCTAAACCGCCTCCGTGGAGTAATGTTTAGTCCACTCGCTTCACACCAGGAGGTCGCGGGTTCAAGTCCCGGTGGGGTCAACTTGTAAGACTCGGTTTGGTTGGTGGTAGGGCACTTTCTAAGCCCGCCTGGCTAGCTACCACCATCTTATCTAAGTCTTGCCGCCAAACATCAGTGTTGATGTGTTCCTGCTTGAAGATAAGATAACCAGTTCTCCATTGCGTTGGGGAATCTTGGTAAGCCCGCTTTAATCTTCGGTATCATCGTCACTTACCATCAGGTGAGATGATGCCAAGGCCTTACAAATTGTAAAAAAAGATGTTTTCACTTCAAAAAGGAGGAGGAGGAGTTTCTGAATGTAGGACAATAATTTTGAACAAAAAAACCGACTTCAAACAGGAAACTAAGGTTCCCCTCGATATCTCTAGGATGCCATCATTAGATCCCGGTTTACTTATCACGGCACCACCTTTGGAATATCTCCTTTCCAACAAAAAACGAATCTTCATAATCGAATCGTAAACGACGAAGTTATCCACAAACACACATAAAAAAAATAAAAAATATACACGGTCGAATTGAGAAACCTCCTTTTTTTGAAGTCAGTTAAAAATAATATAATTGATATTTATTCAGAATTTTCATTTCTGTTTGTTATGTCACGTCCTATTTCGTGACACACGAGGCGTGTCGAGTACGGCTCTCGTTTTGTAGTAAACTTAATGAGTTCGCATTCTTGCAGCGACGTAGATAAGGGGCCCCTTTGCTCTGAATACTAAATGCCCGCGCGGTCCGCTTTGTAAAGAGATCTCCTTGCTCCGACTGAAAATCTCTCAAGTATAATTGACCTGTTATACTCGTAAGGATGAGACTAGTAAAAAGAGTCGATTGCTAAAAAGCGTCGGTGGCTCAACCGGTAACGACTCGGTCCTCGTAACCAGACGTGCCGGGTTCAAATCCGGACGGTCAATATACCAATGAGTTTTTCGAAACTTACGTACATATACTCACCGATTGCTTTTACGGTGAAGGAAAACATAGTGAGGAAACCTGCACACACCTGTGAATAAACTTGAAGGTTGTGTGTGAAGTCGACCAACCCGCACTGGGCCCGCGTGGTTGACTAAGGCCCGATCGCCCTAATTCAGGGTAGGCTTGAAGAAACTTGAAGGTTGTGTGTGAAGTCGACCAAACCGCAATGGGCCCGCGTGGTCGACTAAGGCCTGATCGCCCTAATTCAGGGTAGGCTCGAGCCCCTCGGTGGGGACATATATAGCTAATATGATGATGAGACTAGTGGACGTATAAAATATCGCCATCTTACCCAAGCTTTGTACTTATCTCTTTTAAGCTGCAAAGCCTAGAGCAAAGGCGTAAATTGGCTTGCCTTTCAGTTTTTTTATGAATTAAAAAAAAAAATGCATTTCGGAATGTGTGCCTTGGTTGGGGATCGAACCCACGACCCTCGAATCAGTCAAACATGGCCGCTGCTATTGGACTAACGTGTCCAGTTACCTTGGTAAAATAAAATATGTACATAAAACGCATTTTTTTTTGCATATTGGTTGTAACATAAAGGTGTGGTGATACTTCAAAGTGGGTTTGTTCTCATCAAACTGAACCACTTTTGATTTCTCATACAAATCGGTCTGCTGATTAAACGGTTTTGTATGAAATAAAAATTCGCGATTTTAGTAAAGTTGCAGAACAAAAGTTGCTCAGTTTGATGAGTACAAGCCCACCTTAAAGTATCACCACACCTTTATGTTACATCCTGTATAGGTGAACAATTTCGGAAGTTACTTTGCAATTTTGAAGGCAAATCAGTAGGACTAAAGAGCAATGAATAAGAAATATTTAATTTAGATCGCTGTTCAGAAAGTTGCTTTACTAACTTAGTGTAGGAAAGTTTCCTTCTCCGGTTGCTCTGAAGGGTTGATTGTAACATTGTCTCTAAAGATCTTCGTAACTTTACTTTGTACAAACACAAAGAAAAGTTACTTAAAGTAATAAATGGCTCATTCTTCACTTCATTAGTAATTAACAAATACCTTATGTTGATTTAATAGGTAGGTAGATAGCATTCTGTTGTTCTTTGTAATTATTTTTTTATGTATTTTTTTTAAAGTACCTACTGTATTTATTTATGTGTTTGTAATTTATCTTTATTGTTAAGTATTCATTTTTAGTGGCACATGCACCCACCCGCTATCTTTTCACTTTCTAGTCTCCTCCATTCACCAAATATTGGCTGGAAGAAATCTCTTATAGCGATAAGTCCGTCTTTGCATATCATTGTGTATTCTGCTAGTTAATAAGTTTTTCATTTTTGTATAATTTGGTGTGCAATAAAGTACATTTATCTTATCTCCTATAAGTCCCTACGTGCTATCGGACCTTAGTCTATTTTTTACCTGGAACTACACCGCCGGTTTTGTTCCAATTTCAAATTAATTGTATTGTGTATTATAAATGTGCTTAATTCAAGGTTATATTTAAGTGGATACGCCCGATGATTGGCATAAAGAATAGCTACAGTTATCACGAAACACATAAAAAAAACATCGAACCGTGTATTGAAGAGAACGACATTTTATAATGTATATCTTCTTCATCTTATCAGCTCATATACGTCCCCACCGAGGGGCTTGAGCTTACCCTGAATTAGGGCAATCGGGCCTTAGTCGACCACGCGGGCCCAGTGCGAGTTGGTCGACTTCACATACAACCTTCGAGTTTTTTCGCAGGCGTGTGAAGCGCACCATAAGAGCTTTGGATAAATGTACGAGTACATATGAAACAGAAACTCAAAAACACATTTGTACATTCCAGGATTCGAACCAAGACCTTCTGGACAAGAGGTAGTGGTCCTAGCCACAAAATATGGTTTGTGGTCCTAGCCGTTACGCCACCGACGTTCTCAATTACAAGTATAAGTAGTATCAGTAGTTTTACTGGAACCTATATAATTCGGAGTTTCTCTGCGTGATCGAATCAGAAACGAGGAGATCCGCAGGAGAACTAAAGTAACCGAGATAGCTCACAGAATCGCTAAACTGAAGTGGCAGTGGGCAGGGCACATAGCTCGTAGAACAGATGGCCGATGGGACAGTAAAGTTCTCGAGTGGCGACCGCGCACCGGAAAACCTAGCGTAGGCAGGCCTCCCACGCGGTGGACCGATGACCTGGTGAAGGTCGCGGGAAGCCGATTGATGCGGGCAGCGCAGGACCGGTCGTCGTGGAAATCCTTGGGGGAGGCCTTTGTCCAGCAGTGGACGATTTGTGGCTGATATGATGATGATGATGATATAAATTCATACATAAATACAATCAAACGGTACATATGTTTATATCATATTATGTTTATATTGTTGGCGGCTAATCGTAAGAATCTGGCAGATCGCGATCTGTCCAGATTTTTCCAGGCAGATTGCTATAGGCCTAATAATTCCATGGAGCTTCGAAAAATTTTGAGTCGACGGAGCCCCACTACGCGGGGTTCCTTGGACACCAGACATGCTAAACGAACCTAACATTTAGTGTTTTTTGGAGCCGCGCGATGAAATGCCTGGGCCTTTCACGATTTGGCTGAAATATCTGGGTATGAATGAATGAATGAATGTCATTTATTGTCTGACTGTTAAGCTTATGTGCTAGTTCTTATTGCAATTCTTATTATTAGAACAGTCTACCTTAAACAGGCATCCATAATATAAAAATGAATCGCAAAATGTGTTGGTACGCGCATAACTCGAGAACGGCTGGACCGATTTCGCTAATTCTTTTTTTGTCGAGTTCGTTATTGTCAGGAGAAGGTTCTTATGTAGGGTAGGGTAGTGTAGTGTAGTGTAGGGTAGGGTAGTGTAGGTTAGGGTAGGGTAGTGTAGGTTAGGGTAGCGTACTGTAGGGTAGGGTAGGGTAGTGTAGGGTAGGGTAGTGTAGGGTAGGGTAGGGTAGTGTAGTGTAGGGTTGTGTAGTGTAGGGTAGTGTAGTGTGTGTAGGGTAGTGTAGGGTAGTGTAGTGTAGTGTATGTAGGGTAGGGTAGGGTAGTGTAGGGTAGGCTAGTGTAGGGTAGGGTAGTGTAGTGTAGGGTAGAGAAGTGTAGTTTAGGGTAGGAAAGTATAGGGTAGGGTAGTGTAGGGTAGGGTAGTGTAGGGTAGGGTTGGGTAGTGTAGTGTAGGGTAGTGTAGTGTAGTGTATGTAGGGTACAGTAGTGTAGGGTAGGGTAGTGTAGGGTAGGGTAGTGTAGTGTAGGGTAGGGTAGTGTAGTGTAGGGTAGGGTAGTGTAGTGTAGTGTAGTGTAGGGTAGGGTAGGGTAGGGCAGTGTAATGTAATGTAAGGCGGTACGTTGTTCGCCGGGACAGCTAGTACAATATAAAATTACAATTAATTACTTAAATATCTGCTATTAATTTCGATGTCATATAAAGATAATACATTTTTATAATTAGTAAGTCAAGCATAAGACAATCTTGATCTGGTGGATTCTTACGATATGCCGCCGACACATACACCCAAACACATTGTCCTCTTCTTGTGCAATCGAGTTAGTTATCAAAACAAGATGTGTTTTCCAAATAACCCATCCAATGAAACTTTAACACGATTTTCACTTAAAGTTGTAGCGCGGTGTGCTGTTATTCCTTCTTCTTTCATCCCATCTTCTTTTTATTCCATCTATTTATTTTTAACGCATGCGCTGTCATCCATCTGACAATTTCATTCAAAAATCAAAATAATATGTTTATCATCCTTCATATTTCTTAATAAATTAATTTAAATAACTAAGTAATTCTCTCTTATAAAAGACCCATTTTGGGTAAGTTTTAGTTTGTATTTTGTGAATTGTGTTTTAAATTTCAGTGTATATTGTTTTCATAATTTTCAGGTCCTTTACTCCTATTTTTACCAAGGCTATGTATTTTTTAAAACCCACGCCTACTAGGTACCTAAGTTGTGCTACAAAGTACAAGCAATTCAAGTAAAAAAGTCCAACCAAGATGATCCAACATCAGAAGGTCATTAATCATTACTGGTAGAGCGGTCGCAATCGTGGTTTGCACGTCTTCTCCGTTCTGTTAAAAGAATATTTAAGTAGGCAACCTTAGATCACATAATGCAGAACTAGATTCGCGGTTTCATATGAAACAAACTTCAGAAACGTCCGGGTAATAAAGTTTTTTGACAGGAAATAAGGAGAGAAATATTCAAACAGCTTGATGCTTATTGAATTTTATATCAGGTTGGCTGAGTGAGCCAGTTAAGAAAACAAATACTCTGGTGGTCTTGTTTTTTTTTTCAGGTAACTCACACGGGGACGTGTGATGCGGCAAGATGGCCGTATCGGAGCGTCATTGAACACAAGACCAATACCAGCTCGAGATACA
Organism: Coleophora flavipennella; assembly: GCA_947284805.1. Lineage (NCBI taxonomy): Eukaryota > Metazoa > Arthropoda > Insecta > Lepidoptera > Coleophoridae > Coleophora > Coleophora flavipennella. The sequence continues at coordinate 7,631,106 of OX369270.1, read as the reverse complement.
TTTACATAGATCGTTAAACTTTATTTGGATCAAAAGTCAGGTATTGGTACCTGGGTGAAACCGGTGGTGGCGTGACAATCGCTTGTACTCGTGAGTCGATCGTATGTGGTAGCAAAGATGACCCATTACGATAATAGAGCGTGCTATGCTCGGAGTTTCACTGCGTGACCGTATCAGAAACGAGGAGATCTGTAGGAGAACCAAAGTAACCAACGTACTCGTAGCTCTCAGAATTGCTAAAGATAAGTGGCAGTAAGCAGGGCACATAGCTCGTTGGAGCTGCAAAGTTCCCGAGTTATGACCACGTACCGGAAAACGTAGCCCATTTGGTGGACCGATAACCTGGTGAAAGTCGCGGGTCGTTAGGAAATCCATGTGGAGGCCTTTGTCCAGCCCTTGTTTTTCGGCTATCTATCATCTAGATGATGACGTTAGACACCTCCGTGGGCAAAAAGAGTGTCATTTTTGAATGCGTGACTGCGAGTCTCGTATTTATTACGTGATCTAAGTACGCAACTGAAAGATTGATTAGTCAAAAGCCCACGGGAACACAACGTTTCCCGTCCAAATGTCATCCAGTGTCTCGTTTATATTATTCCATTCAAGGCATTTAGAAATACCGGTTTAGTCAAATATATTGTACAGCCCCGCTATGCGTACTTTCTCGCGTAGCCATCAACATCTGGTTTTATTATTTATACTTATAGTAGCATAATGAATATAAGCACCGCTATAAATTGCCTCCATGCTACTGTAATAGTGACACATGCACTCACCAGCTGTCGTTTCACTTTCTCGTCTCCTCCATTCAGGAAAGGTTGCGTGGAAGAAATCACTTAAAGCGATAAGGCCGCCTTAGCATATCGTTTTATGTGTTGCTAGTTTATTTATATTGCATTTCTGTGTATTTGGTGTGCATAAATAATATTTATCTTATCTGACTTTGGGACAGTGGCAAAGCCATCCTAAAGATGATAGCAGGACGGATGGATTGTATCCTATCTTTAAATTCTGGGTAGAACGAATTATTGAGTTATTTAAATGAATTGATTTTCTATATCTATACCATTGTTATAAAGACGTAAAGTTTGTATGTTCTTATGTAGGTGATGATGTACTAGCCGTTGATATCGGCATCAATATCAACGGCGAGTACATCACCCACCTTCGATTCGCTGACGATATCGTGGTCATGGCTGAGACTATGGACGACTAAGGGACAATGCTCGATGACCTCAGTAGAGCCTCTCAACAAGTAGGTCTTAGAATGAACATGGACAAGACGAAAATTATGTCAAACTTCAGTGTCATACCTACTCCTCTAAAGGTTGAAGGCTCTACAATCGAAATTGCTACCAAATATGTGTATCTGGGAAAAACAGTTCAGTTAGGTAGGTTCAACTTCGAGAAAGAGATCAATCGTCGTATCCAACTCGGCTGGGCATCGTTCGGGAAGCTTCGCAATATCTTTACGTCCCAGATACCGCAGTGTCTTAAGACCGAGGTCTTCGACCAGTGTGTGTTGCCAGTGATGACATACGGAACTGAGACATAGTCGCTTACTATAGGCCTAATAAGAAGGCTCAAGGTCACCCAAAGGGCAATGCTCGAAGTTTCTCTGCGTGATCGAATCAGAAACGAAGAGATCCGTAGGATAACCAAAGTAGCCGACATAGCTCGTAGAACAGATGGCCGTTGGGGCAGTAATGGTAAACGTAACGTAGGCAGGCCTCCCACTCGGTGGACCGATGACCTGGTGAAGGTCGTAGAAAGCCGCTGGATGCGGGCAGCGCAGAACCGGTCGTCGTGGAAATCCTTGGGGGAGGCCTATGTCCAGCAGTGGACGTCCTTCGGCTGATATGATGATGATGATGATAATGTAATGTAAAAATTATTTCACGAATTGTTAGAATAGAATTTTAGGATGGCCATAGGCAATAAAAAACCCCGATTACTCTCGATATCCACTGGGGCGAAGCCGCGGGAAACTGCTAGTTATGTATATATCGGACTTTACAAATAATCTGGGTTTGTTTGGGAAGTACTTTATTCAGATATTTCCTGGATAACGAACTTATTGTAGTGGTCTGTATAAATATATAAAATAACAGACTAACAAAGATTCATCAAAATCGTTGCAGCCATTTCTGAATAAGAAAATGTGTTTTCTTCCTATAGTGGTAACACTTAATATTCATATTGTCTGGAGACACTCAGTTTTTTTTTTTTTTTTTCAATTTTTTTCGGACAGAAAATCGATACTTATTAAAATCTCTAATCTCACCTCTTTTTTGGGCAGTAAGGTCCAATGTAATCTGTCTTACTTAGGGGATCAAGACGAATCTATCGACACATTGCACTCCAAAATCTATTAAGCCGTTGAAGCTACAGGCTCAGACAAAGAAATAGATATACATAAATACATCAATACACCCGGAAAACGTTAACCTCCTTTTTGTCCAGTCGGGTAAAAATGTTCTAGAATTCACTTCATTCTTCATACGTTGTAGTAATCGAAAAACTTATTCCCGTAAAATTACGGTACACAATGTTTATTTAATGTTGACTAATTATAAGAAAAACACGCTCTTACGGTGAAGGAAAACATCGTGAGGAAACCTGCACACGCCTGCGGAGAAACTCGCAGGTTGTGTGTAAAGTCGACCAACTCACTCTTGTCCCGTGTGGTCGTCTAAGGCGCGATCACCCCAATTCAGGATAGGCTCGAGCCCCTCGGTGGGGACGTATATGAGCTGCTATGATGATAACGCTAAACACGTTAAAAAACCGACTTCCATCGCAACAACTTCGAACAATGTTGCATTATTATTATTGGTTTTTGTTAATTTTCTAATAAAGTTACACAGATTCTGATAAAATTTATATGGGACCACACGGGAAGCACTAGCTTTCAAATAAAAAAAAATCGAGCGAGACCTACAGTACTCGCATATGATGTGTAACATGTGATTAAATACTTTATAAAAGGACGGCAAAGATACGGCAGACTAGGCTTTATAGTCATAGAGACCTTTGCCTTTTCCGCGCTTTTAAAGCCTGAAAAAAGGACGGCAAAGATACGGCAGACTAGGCTGTATGGTCATAGATACCTTTGCCTTTTCCGCGCTTTTAAAGCCTGAAAAAACGCGACTCCCTGGGACACATTTCCGTCTCATGGGACACTTTTCCTTCCCATTTCACGAAATCACTCCCACAAATTGCAGGAAAGCGAGAGCAAAGATGTTACACATCAAAAAGAATTATCAAAATCGGTTCACCCAGTCAAAAGTTCTGAGGTAACACACATAAAAAAAACATACAGTTGAATTGAGAACCTCTTCCTTTTTGGAAGTCGCTTGAAAAATAAACCCCAATTTCTAGTTCTCGCCACACGCTGCACGTCATTGTTTTATCTTTTATCCGTGACGTGATGTAATAATAACAATGGTCGGACATTTTGTTGTTTTCTCAACGAGACGCGACGACGCCGTCTCCACGCCGTCACCCTCAAAACAATGTTGAGAGAAGTCAAACAGCTTTACACTCAGCAAACATTTTGATTTTGATGAAATATTTGAGTGCTCTGCTGAATTTAAATGGATATACAGGAAGGAGGTTTATTCGCTACGGATGGGCTATGGAAGGAAAGTACGTATGCACAGTGTACAGTGTACGGGCAAATATATATACTGTGGTACGGGCATAGTAAAAAGAAAGATAGTAAGTTATCTTCATACAATGGTACATCGCGCAGTTTGTATGTGTGCGCGTCAGGAGGCATGCACGCACACTACAATAATAAAAACGACTTCTTTCCTTTTACCACACCCTGGACACTTCATACAACTGACACATAATACATATGATATGACATTTCAAAAAAGGAATGACGGAACAAACAAAATGGTGGCGAAATCCAATACGTTCGACATCCAAACTGTAACCAATCGAGAGCGGCAGGGAGTGTCCATACTGTATGTTAGTACTAATATATTATAATATATTTCGGATCATCAGAAGGGTTTTGGCCGTATCTAAGAAATAAACTCGTCTTCGAGAAGTTTTGGAGTGTACAATCAATATTCACACACGTTTGCAACACGAGGCTTCACGATGATTCGGATGAAAACCGATTATTTTATAGACTGCGATGAGTTCGGCACGGGGCTGGCTTCCCAAGTTGACAGTTCAGCTGCTCGATCAAAAGTGCTCGTAAAATAATTGGCGCCTCTGTCGTAGCCTCTGTAGGTAGGCTGCATTGTCTTTAATGGTTCGATAATCACAAGGATTCTGATTGGCTAACAAACAAGTACCAACACTACCAACTTCCGGGTTCCAGTCTCGCACAGACCACGCCTTGGCCAAAGATGACTATTATTACTACCCTAGCTGACCTCTTGACGTTTCAAGATAAAACACACGATGCTTCGACGCATGCATAGATGGCGCCACGTCCTTGCGCTCCGACATATACTTTGCTTTTACTAAAGAACTCGTTTTTAATTTTGTAGTGTGCGTGCGTGCCTACTTACGCGAACATATACAAACCATGTATGATGTACCATTGTATGAAGATAAGTTACTATCTATCTTTTTACTATGGAACGTGCCAGCTGCTACCCAGTGCACGTTTATTACTGGTGAAATGATACAACTGTACTTTCTTTACTATTTCGTTGATTGTGAGTAGTGTAACGATAATTTACAAAATGAAAACTCTTTTCACTCCGATAGTAAAACTTTTTGGTTCGATTTCCAGGCTTTTGGCTGGACGTATATTTTAAGAATGTGCTATAAAATTAAAAAAATCGGGTTCTGTCATGTTTTTGATAGAAAAGTATAGAGAAAAAGTGATGATCGTCGTAAATTACTATTTTATTTCTTGAATTTTTGGTTTATCGTACAAATTATGGTTTAAATTATTTTTGATTGTATTATAATCGTGTAAAAGTTTGTGAGCAGTGCCCTCTTTTTTGGCCAGAGGTGAGAGGTTTAATTTCTGTTCTGTATCGTGCTTATTGTGGCTTTGTTTTGATCTTATGTAATTAATTTATAGGGCAACTACCACCGGTTTCTACCACTTGTAAGGCCACCACCACCTAGCTGCCGGTCGAAGTCTTGCCGTGGAACACTGCAGCTGGGCAGACCATTACCGTGATTGGATCTTCGAGTACTGCCAGGCATTATGCAGTCTCAGCCGCCTAAAGGGAAGTGAACCTTATTTACTAACCCTACTTTCATACCACCGGTATCTTCACCGACCGGCGCGGGCGTTTCAACGATACGGAGTACTGCATCAATTATTCTACCACTAATTTATTTGTGATTTCAGGTTGTTTTAAATTAAATAAGGAACTGTTTAGTGTACATCGAGGCTATTTTACTACCTCAAGTTTTAAGTAGTGTGTAGACTGCCTCGGGGTAATTCCGTCAAACACTAGTTTTTAAGATGTGTCCTGTACATTAGTTGGTGATTTTATTCGGATTATGGAGAAAGCGACGATCGTTGTTTATCCGGTATTCAACATAATCATTTTTCAGTTAGTTTTAAATTTGTTCCTTCTTAACCTAAAACTTAATTTAAGGTAAAATTTTTATATTGCATGTCTTGTCTAAGACGATCTATAAATTACGACCATCACATTTTTATTGACCTTTTTACCTTTTTTCCGTTCTAAAATACATTTCTGATTTATCCCACGAATAATTACTTTTCATTTATCCACTCTTAGGACCTAGTTCTAAATTCTACGTATTATGTAGCGAAACCATAACAGGGTATTTTAAGTCAATTTAATGTATTTTTGCTGCGTTACGGCGACCGAACGTATATTAACTAATATTACACTAACTAAATGAATTTAACGAAAATCGCTGACGGTGCGATGTGCGGGCGCAGACCACACATGCTGCCGGGCGAGAGAAGAAAAGATGCAGATGATGATGAATGAAAATCTAATGTAACTTAAATAACATAAATATGCTTATAATTAACTGAGTAAGCTTAAATATTTGATCACTTTAAAATTCACTAGCCGCTACATTTTTTCGCGAAGCATAGGTGACGTAGACTTATGGCAAAGTATATATTATATTAGAATTAACATACGGTATGGACACTCCCTGCCGCTCTCTAGATTGTGACGTCACCCCCTCGTCACCCATATTGATACAGATTGGTTACAGTTTGGTTCTCGAACGTATGGGATTTCGCCTTGATTTTGTTTGCACCGTCATTTGTTTTCAGAAATGTCATTTTACGACCATTTGTATGAAGTTTCCGGGGTGTGCTTATGGTTCACGTTAAGAAGACGTAGTACACTCTGTTGTCCATTGATCTGGTCACTGCTGGGTGCTGGTGCTTTTTAGATGGCGTAGGCATGCTTCTGATAGCTGAAGGGCAAGTCTACAAAACGGTCCTTCATTCAGTGTTCTCTTTTGTCTTCGGTAAGCTCTAACACTGAAACAAAAACAGATAACATTCTGCGCCTTTGTGGACATAGAGGAAACTTTCGATAATACCTCTACAGACATTATCCCAAGATGTATGAAGATACGGATAACTCAACCAAACACACACACAACACACACATTTACACGTCTTTAACGTTAACTGATATAATTGAAAGGTTATTTTTTGAGGCGGGGCCCGTTCTTTTGTTAGAATTCATAAAGTTCTTGTATTGGGTACCGTACACAAAGAGTAAAAACTGGACCCTATTACACAGACTCCGCTGTCCGTCCGTCCGTCTGTCTGTCCGTTTGTGAACAGGATGTATTTTTATGAACCGTGATAGCTAGACAGTGAAATTTTCATAGATGATGTATTTCTGTTGCCGCTATAACAACGAATACAAAAAAAATTAAAAAGTGAAAGTGTCCATACAAAAATCTAGTTTTTTTTAAACGTGAAGAAATTAGCGCTATCTAGTATTGTGTGCGCTTCTGACTCGCACTTTACCGGTTTTTATAGAAAATTAACAAAAACAACAAAAAACATATTAACAGAATTTTGCTTTGTTTTTGCGATGAAAGCTAGTTTTTAACGTGTTTAACTTTAAATGGGTGAAGAGTTTAGATATAATATTGTAATTTTCATTATTATTATTATTCTGTTTTTCTTTTTTTTATCACAATTGGTAAAGAAAAGTGACTTGGAATATCATACGAAAAAAAAAATTTACAAACAATGACTTCTATATTAATGGCATTAGTACAAACAATTACCTATATAACTGACTTAAGTACAAAGTGAAGATGGTTGTACTCATTGATGTTTGTAGGGTTTCGTAACCGAAAGTTTATTTGTTACAGAACACAGTATCACTTTATCGCGCAGTGCGCGAGTTCAATGAAAACTTGGCAGGATTTTTTCAATACTTCCTTTCCATGGCCTACGGCAGCAATGGGACATTTTGTATACAAGCCAATGTAAATCATGCTTGTGTTTTTATTTTAGGTTTTGGTAACAATGTGTAGTCATTTTACACTTTTTTCTGCTGATCACTTCATATTTTGAATAGATAAACCAAATTAATACATGACGCGAGTGCTTAAGTAATAAAGCGAAGGAAACGATTATCTACTTTCCATATTCTGTACTGAGATGTTAATTTTGTATGCCCCGAATACAAATATGTGTCTTACTACGTTCTACAAGCGGAAAAACCCTTAAAGTCTACGCGTTCTTGCACCTGCGCGATAAAGTGTTAAAAAAAATTTGAAACGCTAAACATGTTAAAAAACTGACTTCAATCACAACAACTAAATACATATTTGCTTTTTTGTGTTTGTTAATTTTCTAAAAAAAGTAATGAACATGAAATGAAATAAAAATGATATAATGAAAATGTTGCAATTTATATAGGTCCAATCTGAAATTTTAAAATTCTACTAATATTATAAACGCGAAAAATTTTAAAAATGTACGGATTTATGGATGTATGTTTGTTACTCTTTCACGCAAAAACTACTAAATGGATCTGTCTGAAAATTAGTAGGTAGAAAGATTAGGACCTGGATTAACACATAGGATTCTTTTTCCCACGCTCGCAAGCCGCTTGAGGCTCGCGCACTGCCCACCCTCAAAAAGTCATAGAAATGTTGTTCACGCGGGTGAAGCCGCGGCTAACAGCTAGTCGATTTATAAATACCAGAGCTCGGAGGTAACAAACATAATAAGAAAACTAAATTAGGAACATTCTTCTTTTTTGAAGTCGGTTGATATAATATTTTAAATTTATTGAGTTAGAATAATGATATAAATATACTGTTAATGTACAGTCAAGGAATTTAATTCCCTAACCATTTCGTAAATATGTCGTTAGACATTCGCAATGCAGTCCAGTCCGAACAAGCCGGCTTTCGAAGAGGATTTAGTACCATATACCAAACACATACGCTGCGGTAGATTATACAGAGGATTGTACAATTGTACAATCAGCGTTTGTGGACTATAATAAAGCCTTTGATTCGGTCGTAACCTGGGCTATGCTACAGTCTCTCCAACTGCAGCGCAGGACCGGTCGTCATGGAAATCCTTTAGGGGATGCCTTTGTCCAGTAGTAGACCCTTCGGCTGATACGATGATGAACCCACCGTACTATATACAGGTGGGGCAAACCAATGGGTATGTATGTAATATCTGAAACTATAGGGAGTACAAACAAACTTATGTTCTATAGGACCATGTAGTAAATTTCAGAGTTAAAAAAACTGCATACAAAGATTAAGAAAAACTAGGAAATCAAAACCAATCGTATATTTTGAATGAGTTATTATGAGTGAAACTCCTTGCCTGCGTCAGTGTTTCCCGATTCCTATAATTTGGAGATCATCAAGGCAATAGTGAATAGGCATTTTTTGAGTTTGTGTGTACCATCCTTGACTGCATCATCACTTACCATCAAGTTACAGTCAAACGCACTCAAATTTTTAATAAAAAAATGTGTAGTTTTTTTGTTGTTTTGTCCTTATTTTAGAAACAGGGTTTCTTAGTAAAATTTATTTCATTACAAGCCATGTTATCAATAATTATAACAAAACAAAAATCACTAGGAACTACCGATTGCGATTTCCAGGCAACTTGTGAGTTTTTTAGGGTTCCGTACTGGGAGTGACCAACGGGACCCTATTACTAAGCCTCCGCTGTCTGTCCGTCGCTCCGTCCGTCTGTCCGTCTATCAGCGGGCTGTATTTCATGAACCGTTAAAGGTAAACAGTTGAAGTTTTCATAGAATATGTATTTCTGTTTCCGCTATAACAAAAAATACAAAACATAAAAGAAGGATAATTTTATATAAAAGAGTTCAAACTGAATGACAAAAAAAGCTAATTTACGACGTTCGTGTTGATGTCTTTTATTTCTAATATCAACAGGTATTATTGACCTTATACTATTTACTTGTGTGGAGAAGTGTGGTGGTACGTATCCCTTGGAGTGCTAGTCCGACTCGCACTTGGCTGGTTTTTATATGTATATTTCAAAGTAGTTTTTTTTTAATTTAAAATAGACAATTTGGTTCCATAGAATAAATCTCTATACTATAGTTTCAGATTTTTCATACAGATATTTTTTTATGTTCCACCTAATATACGGCGAGTGGGTTGCACCTTTCAAGACTTGGGTTTTTGTATTGAGCAGGGTTCACTCTTTTAAAAGTTTCATATAAGGTTACCTTTCTGTAATATAAATGTCCTCGGGCGACATTACTATAATTGTTCGTTGTTTACATCATAAAGGGAAATTCTGTGCAAAATTTCAGCTCTCTGGGTCCAATCGTTTAATTCGGGCGTTGTCAATGTTAATGTCTCAGTCAGTGAATGAGTCAGGACTTTTCTTTTTATATTGATGACTACGCCAAATTCAGTACTGAAACATCAGTCTATATTACTATATTTGTGACAGTGATGACAAATTAAATTAAAATGAATATGAAACGAAATTAATTAATTAATATCATTTTTATTTCATTAATAAAGTTCGATTTGTAGTATGTGAGACATGATAATTTTTTTGAGTTTTTTATTCACAATCGGTTAGCCCTTGGCATCATCTCACCTAATGGTAGATGAAGATGAAGGAAGAGAGAAGAAGAGGAAAAAGGCGTCACAGTTGCAGCGGCTACGGCGTAGCATTAAATGTGGAGTCAGCTTATTTATATGTACGTAGTCATTTTCCGTAGCCCAGCCGCCCCAGTGTCGTTTGCAACACTCCAGCCTGACAGGTCAAGAAGACCTTAGGTATTTCATATATAGGCTAGACACCATTAAATACAATAAAGTGAGAGTACTAAAAACAGTACATTATTCCGAAATTTCCCATAAAACCTCGGGGTAATTCCAACTTATTTAGATCTTGTTGTATTTCTAAATTTTATTATTATCTGATTAAATTGTTATACCTTCCTCGACCATCCCTTTTATAGCCTGTATACATTTTTTTTGTATCAAAATATATATATTCCAAATTACCCCACAAAATATTTTAATTTCATAATCGGTATTTAGGACTTAGATCCAAATTCTACGTCTTATGTGGCGAAACCATAGCTGCTATTTTAAAAGCATTTATTCAAGTTTAAATTCATTTTCGCTACAATTAGTACTAATATATTATACTGTTCTGAATGAGGTTGTAAATAAAGATTGTACTCGGTTTTTGGTAAGTAATCTGCAGCGGCCAACAAAAGAGGTATATCAATGCTTAGTTGTGGCCAAGGCTGGTATATTACTTTTCTCAAATAATACTGAGTTAAAATAAAAATAATAAAAATAAATATAATCAAAAATAAAAGTTGAAATTAATACTGAGTTCTTCACTTGAACTCATTTTGTCAAATACAATTTTCTCAAACATGCTTGGAAATTTGAGCATTATTTTGATAACTTTCTTTGAGATAGATCGAAATTGCTGTACTGGCCAAATACATGCGAGCAGCGGCAAGCTAAAGATTATATGAAAATCCATATCTGTCGTGTTTAGCGGCAAAATAAATTACCATCTAAACTCTTAACTGTCGTGTAGTTTAAAAATGGAACTATATTTTACTCCGAAACATGGCCACCAAGGAGGCTTTTTAAAGGTTTTATTTAAATTTCGAACTGACTTGCAAATAGAACGCTGTTTATTGAGAAAAAAAAACAAATGAACACTTTGGCGCTTGACAAAATATTGATGTTCATTGTTCGTCATTGATAAAAGATCGTTCCATTTTTAAACTACATGGCAGATATGAGTTTATATAGAAACTTATTTGGCCGCTATAATACTACAGATATGGATTTTCATACAACTTTTGCCGGCCGCTGCTCACATGTATTTGGCAAATACAGCATTTCGAATTTATGCATGTTTGAGAAAAATACTAAAAAGTCAAGTTACTGGACATCCCTTGACCAGAATACTCTATTGAATTCAATTTAGTTTGAAATTGGACCACTATCTCGTTAAACGCAAAAATTTTAGGATTTAACATCCTATTGTAAGAATCAAATTCACAATCGCTCGTAGAATCCTCATTGTGGATGCGTGTGCGCTGGCCGAATTTGTTTAAAAATAATTTATTGATTGAAAATTTTGAATTCCTTTACGCTTTTCTTTTGAGCTATCGATGCTCATTATCGATTCAATCTGACCACAAGTCCATTTTATTCTGCATTTGAATGCATTGTCAAATAAAAATGACAACATAATGATTCTACCAATGCAACCACTGAAAAAGTACATAAAAATAATATACAAAATGCAAAGTGATTTTAGTGCAGCCGTTCTAGCTTCCAGATGCGCCGGGATTGTACCAAATCCATCAGCTGATGAGAAAAATTTAAATCTCTTTTTCTATGCCTTTCCATGATATTGTAAATTTATTACACGCTTTTATCTAACTTGTTATGTTTGTGTGTTAGTTTTTAGGTCAAATCTTGCAAACGATTTTAGAGCGACTTTCACAAGTTCGTTGGAGCTGAAATTTGGCATAAAGCCGTATTCCCGTGACCGGAATTATTTCATAAACGGCAACAACGCGTCAGGTACGAGCTGGTATAAAAATAACACTTAAAAAACTAAAAATTTTTAGTTACAAGCTTGAATAACTAAGTTTAAAAATGCCTAAAACTCAGTGTACACATAATTTTACTAATATTATAAACGAAATATTTTGTATGTATGGATATTTGTTACTCTTTCACGCTAAAACTATTGTACGTATCTGGCTGAAATCTATTAAAAATACAGATTTGGACCTGGATTAATATAAAAGCTACTTTTTTCCACGCTAGCCACTTGCGGCTTGCAACTCGCGCACTGCGCACCCTCGGAGACAGTCATTGAAACTATGTTCACGGAAGCGAAGCCGCTGGAAAATAATAGTGTGAATATTAATACACGTTCTTTTAGTAATTTGTAGTTGATCTGATAATAAAATTTGGAAGTGGAATCAAGGTGACGATGATATCGAAGATGGAAGCGGGCTTACCAAGATTTAACGCAATGGGAAATCAATGGTTATCTTATCTTCAAGCCGGAACACATCAATGCTGTTAACAATGATGTTCGGCTGCAAGAATTTGATAAGATGGTGGTAGCTAACCTTCCACCAACCAAACCTAGTAACTAGAATCCGCCGGGAATCGAACCCGCAACCCGCTGATATGAAGTGAATGGACTTAACCATAATGCCACGGAGGCTGTTAAAAGTCGACATAGAAACAAAGATTTCAACTAGACAGTCAGAAAAAGCGTAGAAATCAAACTGAATTGGCTTGAAAAGGTTTCTTTTTTCGGTGCCCTAGTTCCTTGCGACACATCAATCTTATTCACATTTTTTGTTGCAAAACTTCCAGCAACGGAATGGATTTAAATTGGTACTTTTTCAACATTAATTACACTGACGACGATCTGAAACGGGCGCAGGAGAGATTGTTCTGAAAAATCATTTTTTTATTATTATTTTTATTTAATAAAGGTAATTAGTAGCTTAAAATAAAACGGTATGATACGGTACTGTGGTAGTCATCAGCTCATATACGTCCTCACCGAGGGGCTCGAGCCTACCCTGAATTAGGGCGATCGGGCCTTAGTCGTCCACGCGGGCCCGGTGGTGTTTGGTCGACTTCACACACAACCTGGGTGTTTCTCCGCAGGCGTGTGTAGGTTTCCTCACGATGTTTTCCTTCACCATAACCTCTCAACTGTCAAGCTATAATAACTCCCACCCTCCCTGTCTGTCGCAATCGCCAGATGGACAGTGACAGACAGGGGTTCTGGGTGAGCTATTGTTTACTTTTATTGGATTTTTTGTGAATCTAAATGGAATATTGTGTATTTCCATATAAAATATTAATGTAAATTAGAGTGCTTAAAACATAAAATTAAAAGAACAATAATCCTTTTCTTGTAATTTAGTCCATTTAAGTAGCAAAAAAAAAAACCAAAAAAACATTCACAAAAAGGTCATAGTTTGAAGGACAAGTTTACATAGAAAATCAGAAGTATAAGTTATTACATATAATTAAAACAAATTATTACGTACCCTGGCATCGTTTTCACCACAAATATTTTTAAGAAACACAGAAACAACAACGTAATTTGTGCGCACTATCACTCGCGATTTGAAGTACGAGACATGAATTTTGAGTGAAGTTTCTCTGAATATTTTTGTACTGTAAGTGTGGCTAATGATTGGCCACAGAGGTAGACAACTTCACTCCCATTCATTTCCTAGCTTTCTATTGGTTCATGAGTAACATTTGATTTAGTTTAGGCGCTAATTTGAACCGCCGTAAATCGTTTCGCCTGGCGACCAGCGACAGACACGGGTTTTATTTATTTTGCCGCCTGGCGGAATGCGACAGACGAGTGGGACCGTCAGATAAACGTACATATGAAATCAAAATTCGAAGCAGGATTCGAACCACGACCTCCCAGACAGAAGGCGGCGGCCCTAGCCGTTACGCCACCGACGCTCATTTACGCCACCGACGCTCATTACTGTGGTAGTAAAGGTCAAGAAAATAACAGATTTTCCTATAGTGAAAATTAGAGCAGACTTTTGCCACCCAAAACAATGATAACAATAGTAATAGTGAAAAAAGTGCATACTGAATGTTGATGGAGCCTCCATGTAAGGTTTAATTTTATCTATTTTATTTGGTTGTTGTAGGTAAAACTAAATCCGTGGAATACCTCTGAAAAAAAATTTTTGAAGTGAAAACTTCTTTAGGCGCGTTAGGAATTTTTGAGATGGAAAAAAACCATTGAACTCGCGACACCTTACCGTAACTTGTTACCTATTACCGCAACCGAACTTTAAAAAAATATTTTAACGTCTCTGGGTACAAGCCTTTATTAAAGAATATTTTAACGTCTCTGGGTACAATCCCGTTATAAAAGAAAATTTTAATGTCTGCATGGGCACAAGCCCTTTAAGTTTTCACTTCTGTCGGCACTTCCGGAGTGTATTTTTTTTAACATGTTCGATTGTAGTCCCATTAAACAGAAATTATTTATAATGATAATATTATATTATTTATTTTAGTTTTTATTCAGTTTAGGTACTTGATATCTTAAGGCAGGAATTATGTGATTTAACAGTAGATTTCAGGACTTTCACATTCTAGTTATTTCGTAACAGATATTGCGCTACCTTATAAAACGAAAACACAAATATTAAGGCGCTCGTTATAACTGCGTTCACGTTGCGGCGGCGACTGTACCTACGGCGTTCTAGCGCTAAAGAGCGAAGCGCGGCCATGTGTAGGCCCCGAAGTGATGACATTACTTTTGAGGGCCAGTAAAACCGCTCGACTGTCTGAAAGGATACGAATGGAGTAGCCCTGTACCCTTCTAGGTACCTACTTATCTGGCCTGCTCGACCTAGTGACAAGTAACTAGTATCTCATCTGTGTTTTCACAGAATATTGCTTTAAAAATTTATAAATGTAGTCGTAACCATCACGTTGCGCACTATTTTGAACGTTATTTCAGTGTGATTTCGATCTAAATCTGTACTGAAGCGAATCAAGCTGTTAATTTGTAGAATGCTTCCACGGTTCCGAAATCGTGAACTAATTTTCATAACAATTTTAGAAAAACCTAATAACTTTTAGGTACAAGCTTTTATTTAAAAATAATTTTAATTACCTTTTTCGTATTATTCTTCTCAGCAAACCCTTTGATTTGATACCCATATCAAAGTGATTCACCATAATTAGGAGTCCACCATATTGGATTTAGAATGACAGAAATTAACGTGTATGTAAAATTTCAGCTCAATCATACACCGGGAAATGGATCTTATTTAGCTTCCAAGATTTGTCCCAAAATAACTAGCGACAAACTAATTTACACGGTAAACTAATAAAAAGCTTGTAATGAAGCCCAAAGATTTAAATGCTTAGTAAAGCAACTAGTAATTTGTAGCATGTTCTTATCACATCAGCTCATATATACGTCCCCACCGAGGGGCTCGAGCCTACCCTGAATTAGGGCGATCGGGCTTTAGTCGACCACGCGGGCCCAGTGTGGGTTGGTCAACTTCACAAAAATCCTTCGAGTTTCTTCGCAGATGTGTCACATATGCCACATTCACAACTCAGTTGAGCAATGTAATCTCACCTGTGGAAGTTCCTCAAAACTCTTGGAGTTAGTAAATCATCAAATGAGTGTCCGTTTGTTTTTGACCTGAATGTGTTAACTTCTCAATTTTCTAATCCTTATCTCTGTTTAGATACTCATGTAAAAAATTCCACTCTTCAATATCTCTCTAATCTACCACTTCCTTCTTGTAGTCAATTCACGTTGAGTGAAATATCTCTTATAAAGTGAAGAAATCTCTTATTTCTATTTCTTCCACAGCGATTGGAGCACATGAGCTTGGTTCCCAGATGTATAACCTTCTCGTAGACGAACTTCTTCGTTGTCTCACTTATATCTTTAATCATTCCCTAAGTACTGGCTTCTTTCCTTGCCTATGGAAAAAAGCGCATGTTATTCCCTTAAACATTTAATCTAGCGTCACCTAACCACTTTCGTCCTATCTCTATTCTTCCCTTTCTTGAGAGCATCGTCTATAAAAAGCTCTTTTATTTTCTCAATAACAATAACCTTTCAATCTGGTTTCCGTCCTGGCCACAGTACTGTAACTGCCTTGCTCAAAGTTTCGGATAATATTCGTCAGGCCATGAACAGAAAACAGCTAACCATACTTACATTATTGGACTTTAGCAGCGCATTTAACTCAGTGGATTTTGATATTTTACTTGGAATTATTTCCTCTCTTCATGTGTCCCCTCAAGCTATAAGTTGGTCCAACTCTTACCTCAGGGGTCGTCCGCAGTGTGTTCGCTCAGATCAGTCTTCGTCAGACTGGGTAGATCTCACTGCGGGGGTTCCTTAGGGTGGTGTACTTTCCCTATTATTATTATCTGTCTTCATAAACTCGTTAACTAAGCTTATCAACTCGATTTTTCACTTTTATGCTGACGATTTACAAACATACCACCATTTTAAAGTAGACGAGGTATTGGATGCTGTACATCGTGTTAACACTGATCTTTCCAGAATTAATGAATGGGCCCAATCATTTGGATTTTTTGTGAATCCCTCCAAATCACAAGCTATTATTATTGGCGGGGTTGCGTTACGCAGCCAGCTAGACATATCCGCATTACCCCCTTTAATTTACAACACTATCCCTATTGAGTTTACTAACACTGCCAAGAATTTAGGGTTTATCTTTGATACTAATCTGTCCTGGACCAGCCATGTCAATGAAGTTAGTAGGAAGGTGCATTCCCGTTTCAATCTCTTAAAAGTCTACAGAAATTTTTACCCTTCGAAACCAAACTCCTCCTTGCGCAATCCCTACTTCTTCCCATAAGTGACTATGCGGATGTCTGCTTCCTCAATGCTACGGAGGTGATCCTTAATAAATTAGAAAGATTGCAAAATCTATGCATTCGATCCATTTTTGGCCTCAGTAAATTCGACCATGTCTCTGAATTTTCGTTGCTTTTTAATTTGTTTTTTAATTTGCTTCTTGTTCGTTGTCTTCGTGATGTACACATTCTCCTTTCCTTTATAAAATCCTTTACAATCCTTCCTCTCCTTCATATTTGCGTGATCGCTTTAAATACATTGTTCCTAGAGATATGCCTTGCCGATCTATTAAATCACTGTTACTAAAATTTCCCTCACACTGCTCCTCCCGCTATGGTGAGTCTTTTTCTGTTCATTCGGTGCGACTTTGGAATGCCCTTCCCCACGAAATTCGCGACAGTCCTAGCATACACATATTTAAGAGGAAAATAAAAGAGCATTACCTGACCTGACTTGCTTTCCCTATATTGCAACATTGTAGGTACATATGTACGTAGGGCGCTACATAAGTTTTGTTGCATGCCAACTACATATTATAATATTGTGATTTGAGGCCACAGCCATAAAATCTAAGTTACTTGAAAATAACAAAAAACAAAATTAGTTGCAAGGAATCGTTTGTTCGATTTTTAAATTAATTTTTTAAATGAAAATGGCGGCCTTTTCTCGTTATGATATTCGTGTAATTATTTCGTATAACTTTAAGCGTGGCTTGACTAAACAAAAATGTTTCGAGGAAATGAATAGTGCACTGAGGGAAACTTGTCCATCTCTGAGGACCATAGAACGGTGGTATATTCAATTCAATCGCGGCAATTTTAACTTGGAGGTTGAAGCAAGGTCTGATAGGCCGATAGAAGTGACTACCGATAATAACATTGAGGCAGTACGAAAACTATTGGATGAAGACTGACATGTGCGACAGATCGAGGAAACCCTCAAGTTAAGCGCACCAACTGTTCATCGGATTCTTCAGTACGGAAACTTTGTTCTCTCTGGGTACCACACTTAGTGATTGACGTGCTAAGGGAGCAACGCGTGACTTGGTCAGGTGATATGTTAAAAAAAATTGAAGACAGCCGATCTAACTACTTGAACTCGATTGTTACATGTGATGAAACGTGGCTGTATTATTTCGATGTACCTACTAAATTCCAGAGTAAAGTGTGGGTGTTTGAAGATGAACCACTGCCGACGTCTGTGAAAATGTCCCGATCCGTAAAAAAAAGAATGGTTGCTGTATTTTTTACTACGAGAGGAATATTAGCTACGGTTGTGCTTGATAAAAGGAAGACTGTTACTGCTGCTTGCTACACAGAAGAATGTTTACCTAGTGTTTTAGAAGCCTTAAAAAATGAACGACAAAACTCAAGACTCGATACTTGGCTCTTGCATCAAGATAACGCCCCTGCACATCGAGCCGGCAAAACTACCAACTATTTGCACCAAGCTGGAATCAAATTGTTGAGACACCATCCCTATAGTCCGGATCTAGCGCCAAGCGACTTTGCACTATTCCCTTATGTAAAAAAACAGCTGAAGGGACGCAAGTTTTCGAGCGATAACCAGCTTATAGGAGCTTTTGAGGAGATATGCTGCTGTGTTCTAGAAGGGTACTGGAGCAATGTGTTCAGCACCTGGTTTACACGTATGAAGACCTGTATTACTGCCGGTGGTGACTACATCGAAAAAAAAAATCAACAAAGTACGACAAAACTTATGTAGCGCCCTAGTATTATATTATTGTTATGTATTTTTATTATTTATTTTATATATTTAGTACTCGTAAGTATATTATTTTTATTTTTATTTATTTATATATGCAGTAGGTATATTATTATTAACTTATACGTATTTGTTATAAGTAACATAATACCTAGGAACTTATATCTTATAGTATTTTTTTAACACTCCTAATAACAAATTTGTTTACGTCTCTACCCGTTCGTATTTCATTTCTTTCTCACTTACTAGTTTGTTGGCAGAAAACTCTTACAGAGAACCAATTATACCAATTGTAAATCTTATGTTTTTTTACTTGTGTATTTCTCATTTAATGTGAACAATAAACAATAAATAAAATAAATAATACGTACAGGTTTCCTCGCGATGTTTTCCTTCACCGTAAGAACGTCGGATAAACGTACATATTTGATCGAAATTCGAAAACACATTGGTACGTGGCAGGACTCGAACTTGCCGTTGCGCCACCGACGCTCTCAGCATGTACTTACTATCATGTAGCATGTACTATCGAAGCGTAAACCAAGATCGCGTAATACCAAGTACATTCGATTAAAGCCATGTGTATTCAGTTCCACGGTGATCACTGAGTACAGCAGTCAGTGCTTGAATGTTTATTATCTTTATTTGTTTTCATTAAGCAACGCTGTTTATTTAACTCAATTCGGGTAACACAAATATCTACTTGACAAATCCTATCAGGAAAATTTTCAGAGTTTATTGACTAGAGATGGCCAAGCACCTCGGTTTTTACGCATATGCTGTTTTATTATAGGATTCATTCCGGAGTCCCCACCATATAGGTCAAAACGTATGTTTTAACCCGGCCAAATTTTAGAGATTTATACCACAGATCAAATAAAAGTTGAGATAGCAATGCTGCAAACTGTGAAGTTGAAGCCACTTTTTGAAACATGTGTGCGGTATCTGTTTGTTATGTGGGTGTGCGTGTATTTAACGACGTCTTAGTAAATCATCATCATCATATCAGCTGAAGGAAGTCCACTGCTGGACATAGGTCTTAGTAAATACTATAGAGTAATTTTGAAGTTGTTTTAATGTGTATGTGTGCGTGTACAGTGAACGCAAAGATTTGGAGTGGTTTTGATTGGCTTCACATTGAATTTACGTGTGATTTTATGAACCTTTTATTTGATCTGGGGTTTTTTTTCTTGGGTAGCTTGTTCGGGTTTTTACCCAGTACCCATCACTACTTGCGATTCAATTATGCCGAAACAGAAGAACAAAGCACCTCATCGTTACACTATTGTGACATCTGGAACGTAGATAAACATGAAAAATAAGGAGAAAAATAGTTTAAAATAAGTGTGATTTAGACCACACCGGTCGGTGTGCAACAAAAAGCGTCGGTGGCTCAACCGGTAACGACTCGGTCCATTTAACCAGAGGTACCGGGTTCAAATCTGGACGGCCAATGTACCAATGAGTTTTTCAAAAACTTACGTACATACTTACCGATTGCTTTAACGGTGAAGGAAAAACATCGTGAGGAAACCTGCACACGCCTGCGAAGAAACTCGAAGGTTGTGTGTGAAGTCGACCAACCCGCACTGGGCCCGCGTGGTCGACTAAGGCCTAATCGCCCTGATTCAGGGTAGGCTCGAGCCCCTCGGTGGGGACGTATATGAGCTGTAATGATGAGACCACACCACTGAAATAAACTTCTTTAGGTCCATCTATATGTATGCAAGTAAATAGCCTTCAGAAAATAATCTTTTTTTTGTCATATGGAGGTATAGACAGTTTATGAAAAGAGTTTTATTATCCTCTAAAAATAATTAAATCTTTTTTATCCTATATGTTTGTTTTCATTGTTTTGACAACTGATATTGTTGCCTTGGCAACCGATATTGTTGGTAAACAAAAATAAATAGTATCTCTTTTTCTATCTCCACTAATTTATATGTATATATCCCCCTCAACTCCGTTCGCCTCACCCGATCTCACTTCCGTAACGCTCTCGTCACGCATCCACCAGCTTACTCTCCAAGACAAGCGTGCGTAAAGAAGTTTTACTTCAAAAATGGCGTAGGTAAAGCATGTTTAACAATCTATAAACGTCCCCACTGCTGGGGCACCGGTGTCTTTCCAAACTTGGAAATGTTAGTAGCACGGTGCGTAGTTATTCGTTCTCCTTTCATCCGATCTTCTTTTCATTCCATCTATTTTTTTTTCTTTTTCATCCATCTGACTTTTCAATCAAAAAAAAAACTAAAAGTCCATCATCATAACACATCTTAATAGATTTAATAAATTCATATTCATTAATACTTTACAAAAGACCCATTATGGGTCTTTTACTTTGCTTTTACCTCTCATTAAATTCTCTGAACACGCACGGATTTTTTTAAGAACCTACGCCTTAATATACCTACCTACCTACCCGTCGTGCGTGTCACATGTTAGCCCATACTCGACACATGGGGGCCAAGTCCTGGTTGTAGGGATAGCGGCGAAACCTACTAGAAGATTTTTAAGCCACCTTTAAGGCATCTGACACGACTTAACGACTGCCCTGTAGTGATAACAACCGGCACCAGCGGCTTTACGTGCCTTGGGAACAAAAACCGGCCAAATGCAAGTTGGAGTTACCTTACCTGTTTGCATGTTCGTAGAGGTTCGCCACCCTTATTACCACTAGTCCAACTCGCGCTTGGCTAGCTTTATTATTTAATGGTGAACCAAACGAATCGCTAAAAAAGAAAACAAAAATGATTAAAAATTTTAATTGTAAACAAAAATAAATGTTCATACGTATAATCGCTTGTTATTAGCACAATACTTATTGTTTTACTTAATCCTACTGATGTTTATACGGAATTGAAAATTCGTTTTTCCTTTCACGTGTAAAAGAAAATCTATAAGATGTTATCTTGCCGCCCCGGGCCAAGTGCGGTAAATACGACTCTGCTTGGGAAGCACAGAAAAATGTCAATAACACTCAAACCCATCTAGGGAATGACCGTGCTCCAGGTCAGTTAACTTGCGTGATAGACCCAACCACAAATTGACAAATAGACGTATCTTTTTATTGTATTGACTTACAATTAGAAGCTTGAATTTTTCACATTTTTAAAGGGCTGTAGACTTCTGTATTTGGTAATCATTTTAACATGATGTCTACCCGTTCTTGAGAAATTAACGTTAAGTAAAATTGATTAATTACCTAACTAAAGTAAATTAAATTAAAATTTCTGAGTCGGAATCGCTTCATCTACTTTACGTTAATAACGAAACCTATTCGTTATAAACAAGACATCAACACGAGCGATAGTTTTTTGGAGTTTACTCCTTAAGAATCGATTTGCATATAAGGCGCCCGGTATGAAAAAAATATGAGGAGTAAAATCTAGTGATCTAAAACGTAGTTTGTTATATTCTCTTTGCGCGTTACGTTTTTTACGCGAGTCAGGATTGGCTGAATCTAAGATGACGTTCTGTCATTGTTACAGTCTTAAGGCGTGTCTCCTGCGCCCGCTTTTTTGAAACATTACACAGAAAACATGAAACAAAAACATTTGTTTTCATACTCAAGCCGTCTCCTGCTACAGGGAAATGTTTCTGAAACAAAAAATGTGCGCGACACGGCAGTTGTAGAAAAATGAAACAAATCCTTCCCCTCTCCACCCGCGCGGGGAGTATAATTGTACTGTATCTGTGTATTGTTTTGCAAAACAGGTCGGAGGAGACGCGCCTTTACTATTTTTGATCTGTATATATAATTTCAGTATATTTATAATATAAAATATTTATGATTATAAATTGGTATAGCGTCGGTGGCTCAACCGGTAACGACTCGGTCCATCTAACCAGAGGTACCGGGTTCAAATCTGGACGGCCAATGTACCAATGAGTTTTTCAAAAACTTACGTACATACTTACCGATTGCTTTAACGGTGAAGGAAAACATCGTGAGGAAACCTGCACACGCCTGCGAAGAAACTCGAAGGTTGTGTGTGAAGTCGACCAACCCGCACTGGGCCCGCGTGGTCGACTAAGGCCTAATCGCCCTGATTCAGGGTAGGCTCGAGCCCCTCGGTGGGGACGTAAATGAGCTGTAATGATGATGATTATAAATATACTGAAAATTTGTGATATTTTACAATCTCCATCGTATAATTTGGTATTCCACTCCATCATGGATGTCAATTTTGTGAAAGCAGATAGCAGAAACTTGCCCAAAGTGTACGCAATCAAGGATTGAAATGTTCTTCAAAAATAACCCCGATTTTTATTCTGCAGAGCTGAGAAATGTAAAAACAGCAATGTAAGTACTATAAAATAATATAACACTACCTACGTAAGTAACCTTAATCCTGCGAAGGCAAAATAATGGTCTTTTTTTCAATTGTAGTTTTTTAGGTTATAAAGAATAAATTTTGTTTACAGTAAGTAATTAGTTTGCATTTTCAGGGCTGCACGAGAATATTATGGTGACGATGCTATTGGGTACGTGCAACTACATCGTGGATCAGGACTTTGCACACTCAATTGCAAGATCTGCCCCGAGCACAAATTGCGGGCTAGTTCATACAGAGTCACTATGGTGATAGACGAGACTAAAGGTGAAATCGTCAGTTGCCAGTGCTTGGACTGTGCAGGTTCAACTGGTGGTTGTAAGCATGCAGTGACATTTTTAATGTGGACCCATCGTCGCAGACTTCCTGCACCGAGGTTGAATGTTACTGAAAAAACCCATCCTCTCGAGAGTAGGGACTACTATAAAATACGTCATTGTAGATCAAATTTGCAAAAAAACAGCTCCACATCATGAAACCAGCACATACCTTTTCCATGAGTTTCTTCAAGAAGCAAAAAAGAAGAAAATTATGAATTGTGAACTGTTGAAGTATCAGAACGACTTTAAACACAGTGATGTTAGAAAGTTTTCACTTCATCATTTCCTTATTCAAGCGAGTGATGATATAAAGAATGACGTCCACAAATTACTAGAAACATTACAAGAGAAACTTAACAAAAATGCTCTTGATTTAATTGAATAGTCAACTTGAAATCAATGTAAGCGCCCTTTATGGTATGACCTAAGATATGCTTGTATAACCGCATCCAAAGCATATTAGGTTAGTTGCTGCCAAACACCAGATGGATCATTAGTAGCTGCGATCATGGGAGTTAAAACACCTGACACATCAGCTAAGAAAAGAGGCCGGAAATTCAAATCATCTATCAGTTATAAAAACTGTGCAGAGTAAACTTAAAACCAAAGTCAAGCCCTGTTTTGTGCCTGTTTAGACAATCGTACTTAAGAAGTAAACTCCAGTCGTGCGTCGGAGCTGACACACACACTTTTTTTTTAATTCAATTCGGACTCCTTAGCATGAGTAAGACTCACACTTGGCCGGTTTTTCTTATTAATGGTTTTACTTTAAGATAAGTACTATAATCACACCTAGTTTCACGCTTGTACGTTTAACCGACTACTTTAAGATAGAGCAAAAACTTAAACATGTTTCCTAAACGGGGTCACGTGACTCACACGTAGGAGAATGTCGTTGCAGCACTAATGACGGAAGCTGTCCGTGTTGCACCACCTACAAGTACAAATACATCTTCTTTTAAGAGGAAACGCGGTCTAAAGAATAGGTATTAGAATAAAATGTTGCTGTCTCCCTCCCCCAAGCCCCTCCGTACACAGCAAAAAGGGAGAACTGCAGCGCGGAACGATAACAGGCACTAAAATTGACCAAAACAGTATTCCGTAATCCCCTATTTCCTCCTCCAAAACTTGAGCAATAATAATATTTTTTCAAAAATAATTTAAAAAACGCTCTACCTATGACTTTAGGTTTTTGTTTTATTGTTAATATGCACATTATTTTTGGGTATGATTTTATCGATTGTCAATTAAATAGATTCGATCACTAAATAAAAAAAAAATGAAATTCCCTAAATAGTATAGTTTGTACTCAAAATAGTAGATCTGTCACCAAAGTAAAGTCATCAAACAACACCAATTTATCACCAGAAAAGTCTTTTAACGATTGTCAATTAAATAGCTTCGATCACTAAATAAAAAAATTGAAATTTCATAAATAATATAGTTTGTACTCAAAATAGTAGATCTGTCACCAAATAAATGCCTAAAATTACTAACAAAGGTGACCTACAGATACTCCCACATCCTCTTCGGATCCCGAAAGTTTGTTGATGTTCGAAACGGGTGGCGGGGGCTACGCCCCCGTTAGGGGTCATCTTCCGATGATTTCTTCTGCTGCGAAGTAATTTTGTACCCAGGGTGGGGAGCCTCGCTTCGCGAGGCTCTTTGACTGTTAAATCAATCAAACCTGACCGAACCTAACATCGCTCGCTTCGCTCGCTCATTTATTTATTGTTTTTGACCGATTACCCCCTAGTTTTCGATTTGTTACCATGCAATAGCTTTACCGCGGCAGTCCCCGAGTGCCACACGTATTTTTAATGACAGATCTATCAATTTGATGACAGATCTATCAATTTGGTGACAGATCTATCAATTTGAGAACGAATATATTGAATAGAGATGAATCTATTTAAC
Organism: Coleophora flavipennella; assembly: GCA_947284805.1. Taxonomy (NCBI): domain Eukaryota; kingdom Metazoa; phylum Arthropoda; class Insecta; order Lepidoptera; family Coleophoridae; genus Coleophora; species Coleophora flavipennella. The sequence goes on along the minus strand of OX369270.1, from coordinate 7,605,928 downwards.
TGGGGACGAAAAATATAATTTGATGACAGATCCATCAATTTGGTGACAGATCTATCAATTTGAGAACGAAAATATTGAATAGAGATGAATCTATTTAACTGGGGACGAAAAATATAATTCCCATTATTTTTTGGTGAGTGTCTGAAAATGTCATTTCAATTGGGCAATTTTCTTAGTTTTTAAAGGTTTCTACTTTGTATTATAATTAGAATATGGGAAAATACAAAACATAGGGGAATGGCTATGGTAGATATACGTTTTATATATAAAAAAAAAATCATTTTTATGCTATTGTCATTATTCAGCGAGGAAACAGGGGACTACGTTTTTGTATGGAAAAGATGGGGCCCGCGTTTCCTCTTAACGAGCCTTTGCACGTTTTCGCCTTGCGACGACGACGGGGTCTGCGAGATCCACTTGTTGGATGACAACTGTTGTATATATGCGTGCTACTTGCGCCTGTAATACGGTCTATGCTTTATGTAACAATGGAAACAGCGAGTTGTTATGGTCTTACTAAAATATGGATTTCAATCAGAGATATGCTAGTATAAAAAAAAAAAAAAAAGGTTTATTGTTTTAACAAGGAGTACACTTTGAGATGGGGTCGGTATCTCCTTTTAAGCATAAACAGCATTATGAAAAATAACATATTTGCATACTTAATAACAAAATCTTAGACAGTTAGTTAGCACACACTCTTAATTTTTAACTTTTTGTTAGTAAATCCTCGATAATAAAACATATCCTGTGAAAATTTCAAATTTCGCGGCCCCAAAGATACAACCTTTTAAAGATCGGACAGACAGACGGACAGCGTAGGCTTAGTAATAGCAAAGAATCCTACTAATATTTTAAATGTGAGAGTTTGTATGTATGGAGGTTTGTTGCTCTTTCACGCCAGAACCACTGAACGGATCTGGATGAAACTTGGTAGGTAGACAGATTAAGACCTGGATTAACATAAAGGTTACTTTTTTCAACGCTCGCGAGCCCCCTCAAAGACAGTCATAGAAACTAAGTTCACGCGAGGAAGCCGCTGGCAAAAGCTAGTACTAAATATTACTAATAATAGTGTCCTTTTTAAAAACTTCTTAAAAATGACCGGACAGTTTTTTGACAAGGGGACAATTATTTGGTAGGTAAATACACAACACGAATATATTGTACTAGTATTCCCGTACTTCGTACCACCTTGCACTACACTACACTACACTATCCTACCCTACACTACACTACACTCCACTATCCTACCCTACACTACACTACACTACACTCCACTACCCTACCCTACCCTACCCTACACTACCTTACACTACACTACACTACACTACACTACCCTTCCCTTCCCTACCTTACCCTACCCTACTCTACCCTACACTACACTACCCTACCCTTCCCTACCCTACCCTACCCCTACACTACACTACCCTACCCTACCCCTACACTACACTACCCTACCCTACAATACACTATACTAAACTAAACTATCCTACCCTACCCTACCCTATCCTACATAAGAACCTTCTCCTGACAATAACGAACTCGACAAAAAAAGAATTAGCGAAATCGGTCCAGCCGTTCATGCGTGATGCCTGACCAAGGGAAATAGGGATTCATTTTTATATATATAGGGTAAATCCGGGATATGTGCCCAACCTTTTTTGTTTTACTTATAGCGCCTTACACACAAGCAATATGTACATGATTAATACATGTATCCAATAACTTCGGTCTTTTATTTAATTATCTTGTACAGTTTTTCGTAAAATAGTCCATGAATAATGCATATTTTGGGTTAAAATTAAATCTGGATACAGGGATAGATGCCTCACATGCGGTATACATGCCCCAACCCAATTTTTTTTAGATGGGATAGATGCCCTTAGCAAGAAAACAAAAATTTAAATGTGTAAGTCTTTAATCAGCTTTTCTTTGATTAGCTTAGTTATCAATCGCACATAATTATAGATAAAACATATAGGAACTTTAATTACAAACACTAAAGAGATCAATAATTTTTGCAAAATATTATCTTAACTTATATTATCTTAACTTATTTTTTTGTTTCTAGGCATACAAATATGCATTTATTAATAAATAAAATTAAGAAAACTATCATCGTAGGTAACAAATAAAACATCTTAGCAAAAACATTCATATATGCCCTTAGGGCAACTATCCCAAAATATACAAGGGCATATATCCGTTTCCACAGGGATAGATGCCTTCATTAAAAATTAATGTAAATAGTTTTATTTTATTACAAAATAGTACTGAATAATAATCTACATACCCTATTCCTCACTTAGACGTAAAAACAAAATGAACTTACCTGTTAACTCCAAAGTTATAGACGATCGAAATTCTTTCATAGACTAAAATCACCACCGCTTGTGTCGTTGCCGTCTCCAGCACTCCTACACACAGCCGCACGCGCCAACGCTTTATGGCAGACTGAAGTGGGGAAGAGGCGCGGTCGTATAATAAGGCGTTTGGATGTTTGCGTATTTTACTTTTCACACAACTGTGCTGAGGCGTCTATCCCAGTGGGGCGCATATCCCGGATTTACCCTACTAGCTGTCCCGCGAACTACGTACCGCCTTACATTACTATACACTGCCCTACCCTACCCTACCCTACACTACACTACACTACCCTACCCTACACTACACTGCCCTACCCTACACTACCCTACCCTACCCTACCCTACACTACTCGACCCTACACTACACTACCCTACCTTACACTACTCTACCCCACTACTCTACACTAAACTACCCTACCCTACACTACGATACCCTACCCTACACTACCCTACCCTACACTACTCTACCCCACTACTCTACCCTACACTACACTACCCTACCCTACACTACCCTACCCTACACTACCCTACCCTACCCTACATACACTACACTACCCTACACTACCCTACACTACACTACACTACCCTACACTACACTTCCCTACCCTACACTACCCTACCCTACACTACCCTACCCTACACTACCCTTCCCTACACTACACTACACTACACTACCCTACCTTACCCTACCCTACATAAGAACCTTCTCCTGACAATAACGAACTCGACAAAAAAAGAATTAGCGAAATCGGTCCAGCCGTTCTCGAGTTATGCGCTTACCAACACATTTTGCGATTCATTTTTATAAATTAAGATAGATAGATAGTGGTTCGGAACCTTTGGTGCCAAAGTTCATCTCGCACTTATCTGGTTTTATTGTAATAATTAAAATTATTTAACTTGCAATGTTTGTTTGTATTTATTTGTATGTATGTATGTATGTTTGTTTAGGTCAAATCTTGCAATCGATTTTAGAGCGAATTCGAGAGCTCAGACTGAGCTGAAATTTGGTAAGAAGCCATAATCCCGGTGACAATAGATCCTTTTGGTATTTTTGAGTTGATCTGATGCTGGATCTAGGAGGTGGAATCAAGGTCCAAGGTTCGTCTTACATTTTGAATAGAATCGTAGGAAATGCTATGCTTAATTTACTATAATACTATACTTTTTAAGGTTAAAAGAAGTCAAAGAGTAAAAACGGGACCCTATTACTGAAACTTCGCTGTCTGTCTGTCTGTTCGTCCGTCCGGCTAGACAATTAAAATTTTATGTCCGTCCGTTCTGTCACCAGGCTGAATTTCATGAACCGTGATAGCTAGACAGTTGAAATTTTCACAGATGATGTATTTTTATTGTACTCGATATTGATAACGGCAACAGGCAGACGCTTGAAATATTCACAGAATATTGAGTTGTATTATTCACTTTAAAAATAAATACATAATTAAAATAAAATAAAATGAATATTTAAGGGGGCTTCCACACAACAAACGTGATTTTTATAGATAATGGTACGGAACACTTCGTGCGCAAGTCCGACTCGCACTTGACCGTTTTTTTTAAATTTGGAAATGTGCCGTGAGCATTTGGTTTTTGAGCATAAAATCTCTTTTCAAATAAAATAATTTACCTAAAAGATTTAAGGTTTTTCTTTAAGTTATTTACATTCCTTTCACACATTAAATAAACAGTTATTATATCAGCTCATATACGTCCCCACCGAGGGGCTCGAGCCTACCCTGAATCAGGGTGATTAGGCCTTAGTCGACCACGCGGGCCCAGTGCGGGTTGGTCGACTTCACACACAACCTTCGAGTTTCTTCGCAGGCGTGTGCAGGTTTCCTCACGATGTTTTCCTTCACCGTTAAAGCAATCGGTAAGTATATGTACGTAAGTTTTTTGAAAAACTCATTGGTCAAATAAAATAAATAAACAGTTAAGTAAACTCAAATAAAAAGTTAAGTAGAATGAAAATCCAAATGAAATTTACTTTTAAACTCAAACAAGTTCAAAAATACTTTACTTGTATATATTGCGGTAAACCGTTGAGCGCCTTAAATTGTTTTTAGGGTTCCAAACCAAATATAGCAAAAAGCGTAAAACTTAAGATCTCTTTATGTCCGTTCGTCTGTCGGTCTCTCCATCCCTATATCACGGTTTTTTTTTAATGTTGCTATTAGACCCAGCACCTACAGTAATGTTTAGCACATATAATGCAAATTTAAGACACAAAATGGATAATAAGCCAAAATGTTAGGAAATCGGGTTGCCTACCATACATGTAGTTAAAAAACATGTTTAGTGTACCCCCTGGAGTGAGTGTCTTTTAAGGTAAGCCTCAAAAACTTAATTTAAGGTTTCTTTAAACATTTTATTTGCTCACAGAATCGCTAAACGTAAGTGGCAGTGGGCAGGGTATATAACTCGTAGAACAGATGGCCGTTGTGGTAGTAAAGTTCTCGAGTAGCGATTGCGCACTGGAAGACGAAGCGTCCAGGCCTCCCACACGTTGGAGTCCCACACGATTGTTTCAATCCTTGGGGGAGGCCTTTGTCCAGCAGTAGACATCTTTTGAGGTCCAAAGTGAAGTTAGACACAGAAACTTTTAACGTCCTGGCAACCGCAGTCTAAACCTTGATTAGTATGGTTAATTGTGCGATAAGATAATAGGGGGATCTAACTTTTGAATCATGGCACTTTTTAAAAATTATAGATATTATACTTTACTAAAGTGAGCAAACAAAAACCATTTTGGTAAAGAACAAAATATGTTTCCCTACTTTACAAGTGAAAGTTGTTACTGATCGCACCCCTATTGTCTATTAGATCCACAGTAAAAAAAAACCGGTAAAGTGGCGCCGGTGGTTAGGTTACAAAGGATTCCGTACTATCATACTAGTTGGCGCTACTTTCTTCACTTTAAAAAAAAAAAACACGTTTTTGTATGGAGACATTCAGTTTTTAAATTTTTATTTGTGTTTGTTGTTATAGCGGCAACAGAAATACATCATCTGTGAAAAGTTCAACTGTCTAGCTATCACCGTTTATAAAATACAGCCTGGTGATAGACGGACAGACAGACAGACGGACGGACAGCGGAGTCTTAGGCACTTGTCCCACCGCCGACGGGAAAGCGACTAACTATCGACTATTTTCTCGCCCAACTCGCTCAAGAAACGTACAACAGATATAGATCTCGTGTCAATGAAAGAGATACATACATTAATAGTTAATCGCCAGCAGTGTGAACAGTCAGCGATTAACTACTAGTATATGTATCTCTTTCATTGACACGGGATATACATGTTTTGTACGTTTCTTGAGCGAGAAAATAGTCGATAGTTCGTCGCTTTCTCGTCGGCGGTGGGACAAGTGCCTTAGTAATAGGGTCCCGTTTTTACCCTTTGGTTATGGAACTCTAATAAATATGTGCTCGCTTACCTATAATGCAAAATAAAATTGAAGTCATTTTGTTAACAAAAATAATTCTAGGGGTGCCACTCACACAAGTGAGAGGGACTTAAAAAAATATTTGTGTGCACTACGAGTACGTCGTGTTTCTTATCAATAAATTGGTATTTTTAAATGCAGTGTGCCTTAGTAAAATATATTTTTATCAAGTGCTGTAACGAAATCATTATTTTTCGTTCGTTTTCGGTATTATTTTCTTTTTTATTTTATTTGTGCTATGTTTTTAAATTTACAATTTGGATGGTCTTCATTCTCCCATCACATACCTTTTTATTTCTTCATGTCCTAGATTTTATTTGATAATTATTTTTCCGGTGGTTAAACACATTTAATTTCAATAGTTCGAACCCTGTGGCACCCCTTTAAGGTTTTATTTTATTTTGTGCTGACTCGGACGCAATTGGGGGCGCGTCGAGGCCGCAGTGTTCCGTTCTTAAGATAAAGTTGTGATGTGTCCCTGGCGTAACTAATTAGTAATCTGTGCCCTTGCATTCCTAAACTTATTTAGGGTACATATTCTGAGAACGTTTTCAAGTAATAACTTCAGAATCCTCTAGCGTGGTCCAACATGCACTTGGCCATTTGTGGTACCTACCCTATGAAGTGAAAATTATTGTAATGTTAGTGCAAAAAATATGTTTTTACTATAAAAATGGCCGTTCGTTTTTTTAATATATATAGAGAAACCATGATTGACTGATCTATCAACGCACAGCTCAAACCACTGGACAGATCGGGCTGCATCGGCTAAGAAGACATTTTGGGAATTTTTCTCGGGAAAGGCAAAAACGGAATTTGTGCGGGCGAAGCCGCGAGCAACCTCTGTATAATATATAATTTGAAGGAAAATAGATTATCCAATAAACATTTACAATAATTGAACTGAAAAAAAATTTATTTCGATAATACGATTAGTCGCTAATATGTTACGCTCGAATCATGTGTAATCAAATAAGAAATGAGATCCATGGTAGAATTAACTGAAGTAACCGACATAGCTTGCACAGTCGCTAAATTTAACTGGTAGTGGATGGGGCATATATTGTGTAGAACGGACGGCCATTGGAGTTTTAAAGTTTACAAATGACAACCGCGCACCGAAACACGTAGCGTAGGAATGTCCTCTCACTCGGTGGACCAACGTAGGCAGGTAGCGTAGGACCGGTCGTTAAGGCGCTAAGATCACTCAATCCGAGCAGGTTGATACGTGTTTCAATAATATCGAACGTGAGTCTATTCATTTTAAGTTCAAATCAATGCGGGCTTAAACGTGGCTGTTACGTTGAAACCGAACGCCCAATTCTCGATTCTGAGTTTTTAAAAAATGTGTTTAATTAAAATGAAAGATCTTTAAGTCACCGATTTTTGTCATCATCATCATCATTACAGCTCATATACGTCCCCAACGAGGGGCTCGAGCCTACCCTGAATCAGGGCGATTAGGCCTTAGTCAACCACGCGGGCCCAGTGCGGGTTGGTCGACTTCACACACAACCTTCGAGTTTCTTCGCAGGCGTGTGCAGGTTTCCTCACGATGTTTTCCTTCACCGTTAAAGCAATCGGTAAGTATGTACGTAAGTTTTTGAAAAACTCATTGGTACATTGGCCGTCCAGATTTGATCCCGGTACCTCTGGTTAGATGGACCGAGTCGTTACCGGTTGAGCCACCGACGCTTTTTTAGCCACCGACGCTTTTTTAGCCACCGATTTTTGTATGTTGGTTTTATTAAATATCAAAATATTTGTTTTCGAGAAATTTTGCAATTAATGCCAATAATATGGTCTTTAGTATTTTTTTTACATCAAAATATATATAGTAATAATTTTTAAAATTGTATTCAATTTAATTAAATTTTATTAAAAAAAAACTTTATGTATTATTTATTTTTTCCATGGTGATAGCTTAACACGGTCTTTTGATAATTTAAATTAAATATTGTCATTTGACCCATCTTAAGCCTTAAGGAAATCTTTAAGAAAGCTTTGTTCAGCATTTGATCGTCTTTAAGCTGACAAGATCCCCACTGCTAGTGCATGGATCTCCTCAGATGATCGGGAAGCTTAGGCCGTTCTCCATACACGGGGGCCAATTCCAGTTTAGTGGTGGTACAATTACAAGGGCTAGTAGTGAAACCGACTGTTAGATAAGATAAGATAAATATCCTTTATTGCACACCAAATTTACAAAAATGAAAAACTTTATTAACTAGCAAAATATACAATGATATGCAAAGGCGGACTTATCGCTTTGAGCGATTTCTTCCATCCAACCTTTGGTGAATGGGGGAGGCGAGAAAGTGAAACGACAGTGGGTGCATGTGCAACTAAAAATTAATACAGAAAAAAAAAAGATAAATTACAATTAAATACAAATATATATGAATAAATATATAAATGTTAGAAGTTTTTCAAACCGGCTATAAGGTATCTGACACGGTTTAACCACTGCCATGTAGTGATACTAACGGCTTGCGAAGCACGAAAACGGTCAAGAAAAATGACAAATTTCAAATAAATTTATACTTTGTCTCTCTCTGGCTCTTACCATCCACCCTGTTATAAATATGGAAAAGATCAAAGCTCTCACTAAGCGGGCTTTAGAACTGATGTTTTCTAAGCAGATCTTAAAACTGATACTTCGGTTTTTCAAACTATTCTGGAGCCTTGTCATCGCATCCTTGGCCATGGTTATACCACACCCCGTACTCTGCATTCTAAGGTCGTGAAATGACATTTCTAAAAAACAAATGACGGAGCAAACAAAATCACGGCGAAATTCTATACGTTCGAGAACCAAACTGTAACCAATCTGTATCAATCTGGGTGACGAGGGGGTGAGTTCGGAATCTAGAGAGCGGCAGGGAGTGTCCATACTGTATGTTAGTAATTACTGTATGTTAGTATATTTTTTTTTATGCACAATTGGTAAACCCTTGACAACATCTCACCTGGTGGTAAGTGACTAGGTTGCCGAAGATGGAAGCGGGCTTACCAAGATTCCCCAACGCAATGGGGAACTGGCTATCTTATCTTCATGCCGGAACACACTTACTGTATGTTAGTAATTATATTCTTTGGTTATACGATGGCTCAACCGGTAATGACTCGGTCGTCCTAACCAGAGGTGCCGGGTTCAAATCCGGACGGCCAATGTACCAATGAGTTTTTCGTAACTTACGTACATATACTCTCCGAATGCTTTAACGGTGAAGGAAAACATCGTGAGGAAACCTGTACAACACACCTGCGAAGAAACTCGAAGGTTGTGTGTGAAGTCGACCAACCCGCACTGGGCCCGCGTGGTCGACTAAGGCCCGATCGCACTAATTCAGGGTAGGCTCGAGCCCCTCGGTGGGGACGTATATGAGCTGACATGATGATGATGAATACTGATGATGATGATACGATACTTACTTTGCAGTAAGATTGTTTATTTAACTAAAAATTACGCTTAAAATTGATGCTGTTCCTGTGCTATTTTTCAAATCAATCAATTATTCAATATCAATCAGTTATCCCTGATAACTTTCACATGTTGCAGTTGTAATCAGTTATAATATAGGACTATAACACTTATATCTTATATTAATATGTTTTATCCTGTAAATTTGCTAATTCAATTTTTAAGTTCAATTCAAACTTTTATCAAAAAAATATTTTCATGTTTTTAATTATTAATAATAATTATTATTAAGATGCTACTCATTTAGTTTAGCCAATTGTCATTGAACTTTTAGTAAAATCAGTTAAAAAATCAGCTTCAAATATTTTGTATTGTGTTGTTTTTACTCTTTGTACTTTGCAAAAACCTTGTGAACCTTTGAAGTCTTTGACCCTGGGAAGTCTTTGAAGGAAATGTAAAATGTATTTGATTTTTTTAATAGAGCCGGTGGGAAAATAAGAATAATAGAATCGTGGACCTCTGAGAACAAGCCCTTTATGTTCTTTTATTAGTGACCAGTGTGATCATGTTCCATTCACTGGAGCTACGTACCTTACAATGGAACAAAATTGTTTTTCAAGCGACTTCCAAAAAAGAGGAGCTTCTCAATTCGACTGCATGTTTTTTTATGTGTGTTACCTCAGAACTTTTGACTGGGTCAACCGCTTTTCATGATTCTTTTTTACTTGAAAGCTAGTGCTTTCCTTGAGGTCCCATATAAATTTTATCAAAATCGGAGTAGTACTTTACTATAAAATAAACAAAAACCAAAAATAATATTGCAAAATTGTACGAAGTTGTTGCGATGGAAGTCGGTTTTTTAACGTGTTTAGCGTTTTCATTATTAAAAAAACTTTAGAAAAGTAAAAACCGCTTTTGTTTTTAGTGCTCAGATGGGCCGTTTACTTGATGATCATCTTGAATTTTCCTGAAAGTGACGAAATATTATGCTGGGTATTTCCAAATATAACCTTTGTTTTATCCCGGAACAATACGTTGTTACAAACAGGCTAACTTACACATGCAAGCTCACAAAAAAAAACATCCACGCGGACGAATCCGCCGGCAAAACCTAGTTCACGTTAAATGTGATGTTAGTATTAGCAGGGTGAGGTGACGTCACAGTTTGCGGCCAAGCTTGTAACTGCCCGCAGCGCGACATGGAACTTCGCTCAAATCGCTCGCCACCATTTACAAGAAATTATTTTAATCTTTAAATTTAGGAAAACTTGAATGTCTTCAGTCTATTTCGAATGCTTACGTGGTGAAATATAAGTAAATATTTCTTCCATGCGCATTAAAAAAAATCCAATAAATCATCATACAAATTCCTAGAAATTATCAAGTTATAGTTAGTTTTTTTCGAATGGAATTTTATGAAGAGACTTTCATTGTTTAGTTGAATTGAAATAATAAACAAATTGCGATTATTCAATGTATTATGAGGGTGTTGATAGAATACTTTTATGATATTCTAAAGAGCTTTTCAAAAACCGAACAGAATGACTGAACAAATAACAGCCAGTTAATATTAATGGCATTATGTATAAGAGAACTGAATCAACATTCATAAACTATGAGCAGTCATTAACGTAAAGTTATATGTAAGAGGTATTTAAGTATTGATCAGCAAGTCAAAGATTTAAACAGTTTTAGTCATTCAATGTATAAGTTCAATGAACGAAGATTTAATTGTTTTTATTTTTTTATTTAGCGAAACAAACTATTTTTCCAATAAATTGATGTGGATTGTCCCCTTAAATGACAATTATTTTTGGTATCGCATATAGCGTGCGGTAGCCGTACAGAGTTTGAGTCTGTCTAGACACTGCTGGGCATTCAGTCCTGTTTTTGCAAAACGTTCCAGTGAATTGAAATCAAAATGATACGAAGTATAAGTATACACTACTTTTTTTTTTCATAAAAGTGTTTCACAGATTTAGCTGTTTCATCCATACCGAGTTTGTAAATATATTGATCACCATCTTCCCGGAAGTAAAATTGAAATTTTTGATTTAGGCTACAGAGAGATTTATTTTTTCTTGGTTCAACAAATGTTAATTTTTTTTCCAGCCATTTCCACCTGGTCGACTCACTGGAGCTCAGCGCCGTCAAATAGAAGTGTTCCGAGACAGGATCTATGTGTTGAGCCAAAAAAAGGATAAATTGTTTCAGCAGACGGATTCCGCAAGTAGAAGGAATGAGATAAGTCAAATCGACCGTGACATTGAAAGTTATAAACAATCGCTGATTAGGATTTACAGTAGCAGTAATTTCTTTCCCATGGATATTCATTTGTTGTGACTCAGTTTTTTAATTATTAAATGTTTAAGAACACTTATTTGAGTTTTACTTTCCATATCATTAATAAGCAGCTATTTTATAAGTCGAATATAAAATTACCTGAAAAAAAGCAATTCTGACCCCTTCGATGATATCCGATAACTAGGTCATGAATATTTTTGATAACTAGTTCAGTCATCTTATCTTCACCCAGCAACTGCCAGTTATAAACGAATTTTCTCAAAGAAACGACGTGTGTTGATAAGAAATCAAGTGACTATTGTTATCGACACCTTCCAAAAATCACAATGGCACAAAATGTAAGCATACTAATTTTATTTTTTCGTCAGTTCAGCTTGAAGTTTTTTTATGAACATGCACTCAAGAACCTGTTTCTTTCTACAGCAAAATATGGAATACATGACATCACTCACAAAAACAGAAATAAAAGTGCGCCTTCAGAGAATTGAAGGTTTAAAACGAATTAAGGAGCAGATGATGAACTTACCCCGTTCTTCTGCTGTTCAAGAAGAAATAATTAGAATCGACTCCGAAATTGCCCAACAAAAGCGCCTTATCCTGGAAATCTATCATCGATTCGGTTTCCATCCCTTAGATATTCATCTCTTGTAATGTAAGTTTTTATAAATAAATCTTTTCAAACCACGAAGGCTAGATAGAAGGAGGACGCATGAATATGTACCTGTAGTTCCGAACGTTCAGTTGAACGAAATTATCTAGATAACGAAGAAAATTATCTAGATTGTTAAAATGGCTGACTGGCCTAGAAAATGACGCAGTGAGGTATCTCGGGACTTCTGAGATTGGGAATAACAATTTCGGTACAGATAATACTCACCCCTCGATATTCCACCCTTATGCATATAATTACAGTTAAAATATTCAATTATATTTATAACAATATGGGAAAATGAAAAATATTACTCAAAAATATCACATACGATATTGCGGCCAAATCTTTAATACCGTTTTTGACTTGCGGACTAACCCCCAAGTCCCACCCTCAATTTTTAAAATTCAATTCCACCTATCCTACGCTCTTTAAAAATTCTTAAAAATATTCATATAATCTTTTTTTTTCATCCTTAAGACGACCGAGACATTTTTGACTTGCGGACACACCCCCAAGTCCCATCATTATACTTTGCGATTTAATTCCACCGATCCTCCACTCTTTACAAATTCTTAAAAATATTCATAAAATCTTTTTTTTTCATCCTTAAGACGACCCATACATTTTTGACTTGCGGACTCACCCCCAAGTTCCACCCTTATTCTTTGAAATTTAATTTCACCGATCCTCCACTCTTTAAAAATTCTAAAAAAATTCAGTGAGCTCTCTCCTCACATTCTAAAGACGACACAGACATTTTTGACTTGCGGACTCACTCCCAAGTCCCACCCTTATTCTTTGCAATTTAATTCCACCGATCCTCCACTCTTTAAAAATTCTTAAAAATATTCATATAATCTTCTTTTCTCATCCTAAAGAGGACCCAGACATTTTTGACTTGCGGACTCACCCTTAAGTCCCACCCTTATTCTTTGCAATTTAATTCCACCGATCCTCCACTCTTTAAAAATTCTAAAAAACTTCATATAATCTTCTTTTTTTATTACATGCATATGAACGCCAAAGTAACTTAAAGCTCATTCATAATAGCTTTACATACTTCTGAAATTTCAAACAAGTAGTGTATAAACTGGGGCACGTTCCTGTTTACAGAGCGGAAAGATATATCACGTTAACTCGGTTACACACGGTGTTAAAAAATGTTTTCACGTTTAGTTAGCGTATTTTGATGAGGAAAGTAAACCAAAATTAATGTTCTAGACTAGACAGTGCGGCGCCGCCGGTAGCGTGCGCCGCCTAGAGTTCAGGTTATGACGACACATAGATAAAAACATATGAATTGTCGTCCGTCTTCATAATAATTTAATAGTTTAATTTGTCTTTTAACTATTACGAAATGTATAAGATATTAACAGAGTTGATTTTTGACTATTCTGAGTTAATATTCTACATAACTTTTAAGCTGTCTATTTATAGACTAAGAAAACTTCAATGATATTCAATTTACTATTATAAAACTTTTATTATAAAAATACTGATTACATACAGAAAGCAACTTATTATACCTTAGAGATAATTTTATAAAATTAACAATAACAATTACCAATATCTGTGGAATAGCCTAATATAACGATCCAAAATAGAATAGCAAAATACATAGTGGTTAACGTTAGACAAACAGTTGTATCTTTCACGTCTTAGCTTACAAACGGTGGAAAATAGGTTTACCTTACCCGTTTCTAAAAATGAAGATATACAGATGTCAACTGCACAAAACACCATTGATTTATTCAACCCACTATTGCAATGAATCACTATTGGTCGTCTTGGATACATGCAGCTCCCACTGGGTGACTCTTGGTTGGCCATCCATCGACCACACATCCTTGTCGTCATTACCAACTCCAGAAAGTCAGACTCTACTGCAGAAATATCATGCTCTTGCCATTTGTCAAAAAGAAGATGAGTAACTTTCAGGGAGCCTCCAGCTTCGTGTGTCACATGAAGGTGTGTTATTTGAAAGTTCGATCGTTGCGAATAAGTTTCAAGCGTTTCTATCTTAAGCCTTCCAAATTCCACAGCTGTTCCTTCTACTGGACTCCAGTACTGGTAGCATTGGTTCACTCCATTTTCAACAGGCTTGCATAGCATGATGATGAGCTCGCTCTGATGATCCCATATGGCCCTCCAGAAGGTACTAGTTGTCTTCTCTGAGGGTGCCGAAGAGCATATATATTTTTTCGGGTGTTTGAAGCCATTAATATAGCTCGCGTTTAAGGAGGCCTCGGAGCTTTCGTCTTCTGATATCACCACGCGGTTGTGGTCATAACACGGTGCGTCTTCGAATCCGTTGTTTTTAACGATTTCCAATGCTGGACCCCACGTTTCTTTGATTTTCTTCTTCATGATTTTGTTGTGCTCTTTGCAAAAAATTGTGGTGGCTTTGTCGTCATTAATTAATTTAATAAAATTTTTCAGGCTCAGCGCTTTCGAATTTTCAGCCCCCATTTTAATGTTCAGTGTACTTACTGATGTATGTACAGAAACTTAATGTAATATTACTGTTACTGTGCCTCGATTTATAGTTAGTCTTTTTCCTTATGACTTGACGCATACGAGATTATTTTTGTGGCTTAATTATTGTTATAATCCTATATTCGCTATGAATACGTGACCTACCCGGTTTTACGTCATGGAAAATACCATGGTTGCTAACTGTTACAATATTGTTGCTAACCACTGAAAAACAGTATTTTTAGGTATCTGCGGCTTTTAGGTTTATTAAAACAATTGCACAATGTTAACTAATTTACAGCAACTAGCGAATAGTAGCTTACATAGATTTTATAGTAGTTAACTGAATTAGGATTAGCACAGTGCGCTAATCTAATTAGCCAGCCGAGGTCTCAAGCTTAAGAGAAAGAAAATACCTTCGCCTGTCTACGAATGTCAGTTAAAAAAAAACAGAACAGCGTGTAAGGAAAACTGAATGCTTATCTCGTAGTCTGTTTGTTGTTGTTTATGTTAAGCCGCCACTAGCAAATGATCAAGTAATTCATAAACTTATGATAAGGGAAGCAATAAAAAGCATCGGCATGTCGAGATGTATTAGGTATCGATTAAACGGCCGTTATACATATTTATTTTCTATCATGTAATGAAAGGGCATAACTTACGTTATTTCAGTAAATACAGAATCTAAATATATAGCTAGATAAGTGTTATAATATATATAGATAGATCAGTATTTTATTTATTTTACCTTAAGCTTACCCTTAAATACTATGTCGCCGTTATACTGCGAAAACCACTTATCTCGTTTTTTTTACAAAATTGAGTTAAGTATGCAAAAGTGCATAATTTTTCGCCCTCTATCGTCTGCGAAAACCCATTAAACGCTAAGTATCATACATTCTGAGATAGTCAACAAGAAAATCAATTAATTTCAACACTTCCCAGTTTTCTTCTCATAAACAAAATAATATTCTGACTTAATAACGAGTGCCACAGTTTTGTCTTCAATGATAATGTATTAATATTATATTTCTGTTTTTACTTGTATCTGGTTGGTTTATATGTCATTGTTTTATACTCTGGAACAAGCATTTAGTAGAACTTAAAGGGCTTCAATTTATTTTATCAACAGTTACAAGCTATTAACATAATTTAAATTAATTTACCTGATTGCCTGTAACCTGGTACAGTGTGTTTAATCTACAGTTATTAGCCATTAACATGATTTAAATGAATTTCCCTGACGGCCTCAAGTCTGGTTTCATTTACCTATGAAAAACAATTATATTATATAACTTGTATTGTCTGAAGATGTTTTCGTAAATGCAACTGTTTGGCTACAGCGAAAACCAGTTATCCAAGTTTACTATGAGTGGGCCACGCCGAACGCAACACCGCAGTGGGGCGATACTTGTTTATTACGCGCGCACGTTTTACAAATAATTAGTGATTTTTAATTGGTTTTAGCTGATTAAGTGACATTTTAAAATGTGAACACGTACAAATGAATTCAACAAACACAGAGGTAAGCAGTAGTCAACTATTTCTTTCAAAAATAAAAAAGTGAGGTTATTCTTGATGAATTAAAAAAAATGGTATAAACATTGTTAATTGTTATCGATGATGAGCTAAAAATTTAAAACTTACTTACAAGTATTAAGAACTAGGTAACTGCAAAATGTAGATAAAGATTTTGTGATTTGCAGGATTCTTTGCTGACGAAGATGAAGATGATTACGATCAGCTTATCCCCCAGGCTTATGATGCCTTTGCGATGCTGAATAGAAACTGTGAACCTCAAGGTAATTTTCAAAAACTACAATGAACTGGCCTACAATATTAATATCTTCCTTTAATTTCTAAAAGTTGACTGGAAGATAAGAAAAATTGGCCGCCATCCCCCAACACAACTCCATTCGTGCATTGGAGCTGACACACACACTTTTTTATTTAATCTAGATTAAATGTTCTTTAAAATATGTTTGTCTCTCTCTTTGTGTGTGTGTGTGTGTGTCCGATGCTCTAGTGCCTACTGTACAATTTAGTTTTTGATTGATTGATAAAAGCAGTGGAGGCTTTTCGTTTTTTGCTGGTTTCAGATATTTCTAGTTGAAGTAAAGTAAAACAAGTATACTGTAATTATAATAATATGACGAAACTCAAGAAATGCTTTTGTCCACAGTTACAACTTCGTATTCAACATTCAAGAAAAACATGGACGTGGAGGACTTAATAACGGTTGAAGATTTGTTAGGACATCCTGTTGTTTCATTTTATAATGAAATTTTACCAGATGTGAACCAGGATGATTTTCTTCATGATATTTACCCAAATCCATTTGAGGTTAGACCTTTAAAAGAACTTGCTTTGGCTGCTGTAAACACTATAAATTCAAATCAAACAGACAATCAACTGCCCGAATCTTCCTTCATTGTAACGATAATTTTGATGGAAATTTTTGATACGGCAATGAAAAGAGCAAACCCAGTAAAGAGTTGGAGAAAACCAAACCTTGCTTCATGGAAAGTTAATATTGCAAAAAAGAGACGCAGAAGGTCCAACTTACATGATTAAAAATAAAATGAGACCTCCCAAAGTTCCAAAACAAGTAGATTGTTCGTCAATATGATTGCTGTAATATAATCAGCGAAGGCACTAGAGCAGATATTTGTAGAAAGTATTGGTCTTTGGACTACGCTGCTCAAAAAAATTTCTATTAGCTAACATGGAAGTCAAGAAAACTAAAACTTTGACACTAGAACGAAAAAGAGCGATAACAAGGAGCTTTACCACTTAATGCTTTTTCAAAATATATGGCATAAAAGTAAAAGTTTGTCAATGTAAAAAATAATGCTGTAAAAACTAGAGATCTCACTGGATATTTACATAGGACAGGGATCCTCGTGGACGATGTGAGCCAATCAATAAAACTTCTCCTAAAAAAGTTGAAGAAGTTCGCAATCACATTCGCTCATTTCCTTCAATGAAGAGCCATTATATAAGGAAAGATTCCAAACGCCAATACTTGGATTGCAAATTATCCATTGGGAAGATGTATCTACACGGACGAATGTGAGAAGAAAAACAGCAAACCCGTGTCTGAAATAACTTACAGGCGAGTTTTTGAACAGACTTCAATTTGGGTTTCTTTAAGCTCAAAAAAGACCAATGTTTGATATGTAGTAGGTATGTTCGAAAATATGCAAAGAAAAAAAATTAGAAGAAGACTATAAAGCACATCTGGCAAGGAAAGAAGCTTGTAACGCTGAAAAGGAAATGGATAAGGAAGGGGCTGGTAAGGAGGATGGGTTTTTGTCTGCAACTGTCGACTTGCAAGCAATACTCCAGATACCTAGTGGGGATATAGGTCTATTATACTACACACGTTAGCTGACAGTATACAATCTTGCTATTTATGAAAGCGATCTACCCAACCAATAACGTTTACTGCTTCACGTGGTCTGAAATAAACGGCAAAAAAGGAAGTTGCGAAATAGGTACAATCATGTACTACTATTTGTCCAAATGCGTCCCAAAAACTGTGACTGAAGTAAGTTTATTTTCAGACACGTGCGGTGAACAAAACCGAAATAAAAATGTTGCTGCAATTTTGCTATGGGCCGTACAAAAAAATGAAAATATAAAGATGATTGATCAGAAATTTTTGGAAAGCGGACACTCCTACATGGAGGCACATTCGATGCATAGCAGCATTGAGTATGCTCAAAACAACACATTCGTCTATTCTATATCAGATTGGATTAAAGTATTCAAACAAGCAAGATTAAAAAAAATCTACAAAAAAGACAACAAAAAGGTTATGAAAAAACCACACGAAGTAAAAGAATTTAAATATTATGAGTTCAAGGATTTGCAGGATTTGTCAAACAAAATTTTGTTAAACACCGTCAAAACAGAAGTGAAGCAAGTGAAGTGTTTGAAAATAAAAAGGTTGAGATACATAAAAGGAAAGGAAAAAAAATTCTATAATTACGACATGTCAGAGACTTTTTCTGTGATTGATGTGACAACAAAATCAAGGAAAAAAGATGACGCAGGATTCCTTGGCAAAGAACAAAAAGAACATGGATACAGCACCAGGAACAGGAAAAAAAGCAGAAGATGGTATTTTAACAGAGATTTGTGAGACCACCAGTAAGAACTTTTTTCTCGACGAACTTGGCCAAAAAGAAGGATTTAATACAACTTTGCGAAAAAGGTGTGATTCCGGAAGAGTTCCACGCTTGGTTCCAGGGTTTAAAGACGGATGCCACACAGACAGCTGATAGGG
Source organism: Coleophora flavipennella (assembly GCA_947284805.1). Lineage (NCBI taxonomy): Eukaryota > Metazoa > Arthropoda > Insecta > Lepidoptera > Coleophoridae > Coleophora > Coleophora flavipennella. Next base: position 7,586,963 of record OX369270.1, on the reverse strand, counting down.
TGCCTGATGACACCATTTCAGATGAAGATACAGATGAAGATGTTGTGTTTTAATTATTAATTTCTCAAACTCAAAGGACGTTGATGTTTAATTTTTGTTTGCAATTACCTATATAAATATAACACTTACAAAGTAACGATTTTCATTTATATCTAGAAGTAGTATCAAACCTTTTAAAATCAATGAATTGTAAGTTCCTAACACATCAGTAGTTTAACTAGTACCAAAATAATTTCATGTACAATGAAAACTAAGTAAATAAGTGTATTTTCTTTATTTAACTCTTTCCTTTGTTACTGCGTATTTTTTTGCTTGAGTTATAAGTTAAATCAAAAATGTATTATACAACTGACCTTTAGAAATGCCTAGTTTGTCGACAAGATTGAAAATATAAATAAGTGCATTTTCAGGGAAAACCAATTAAATAGTGCACCCTTAAGACGTAAAGTTATTTTTTTGTAAAAAGCTTGTAAGAAAATAAAAGTACTTCAATTGATATTATAAAAAAGATTAAATGAAGAATGACAAGTTAAGATTTCACGTGAATAAGTCATATATTTTATATAAATATGCCACGTTGAACTTTCAATTGCATTTTTCTCAAAGTGATGTTTTTGTGAATTAACTGTTTTTCGCAGTATAACGGCGATGTATTGTGCTTACGCACTTACCTACAACTTCAATACTTATGTTTGCGTATTCGCAGTACCTACGTTTCAGATCCTTTATTTACCTGAATTACATTCTATTAAGGCCTAATGGATAGACTCAATATAATTTATAATTGATGTCGTTCAATCATAGTAAGAAACAACGATATGCAGTGTAGTTCTATAAGCTTACGTTAGAAAGGTAGAAATAACGGTGAACGTGACCTTCAAAGATTAGTATTCCCGAAAATCATTTTAGTGCGTTCCAACTTTCAAGATGTTATGGAAAGTGAGCATGAGTTTATCAACCGAATATCGTTCGAGGATGAAGGTCTATGGGAAAATAGACCTAGAAAAAGGAGGCGCCAATCGGTCGTCATGAGCACCAGGTTCGACATATTTTCCGCGAATTGTGTGGATGGATACCATGTGAAAAGAAAGTTTATGATAGTCAGCAGCCTAGTAGCTGAAGTTGATTCCTCCAATTTTTGGAGCTTTGTATGGGAGAGTGGTTGTAAAGTGATTGTGAGGTTCGACAAGAAGAAATTAAAAAGTTATAATTGGCTTAGTAATTCACAAGTCTTCGAGTATTTTGTGAGTGAATTTTTCATTTTGAAGAAGATTATTACTGATAAATACTACACGCAGCTTGTGTTATATTTAAGAAACACAATGGAAAGGAAATCAAGGACACTCACGCACTACCAGTACCACGACTTTCCAGATCGCAACGCCCCTTTCAACTCTACTCAGTTTATCTACTTTTTGAAGATAGTAAACAAAGAACAAGGCTACGGCACAATAAGAACAGATTGCAAAAAGCGTGCAGTCAGTCCAATAATGATCCATAGCATAGATTGCTTCGAAAGAGCGGTGTCGGTCTGTGTGTTAGATAACTGTTTGGACCAATTGATAAAGAAGAGTACATATTCATTAACAAGACCTTGCTGCATAGCATATGCACGTTAGATTCAGGAAGGAAAAAATCTAAAGACAGTGACCTCGAAAATATTACTTTCAGAAGTCGCGTTAGGAAATATTGCTCGCTTTTTAAACGCATGTCTGTTCCCTGAGTGTATCGAAAAAGATAGGGTTGGCACCATCGTCAAAATAAGACATTTTAGTGTTAGTGCTTATATAGGTATAAGGCTGGTGTTATAGAATAAATGAGAACTAACATTAAACTATAATGTATAAGCTTTAATTATGTCATAAATTTTTTTTAAGCGACATATGTGTGTAATTCATCCTACCTAAATAATACCATTTAAGTAGTAAGTAGGCTACACTAATCACAATGATTTTACCGCAATGATATTCGCGTGCATCATAAGCACGCAGGAACAAACGGATAACATATAATAGGATCGGTTTCCAGACATGTGTTGAATATATATTTTTTTGCGTCCTTACGCATTTTATAAACACAACTCTTAATGCACCTGACAATCAATTACTATTCTTATATGCAAACATAAATCCTGTATAATTGAATTGGCCTACTGCCAAAGTTAAGGGAGCAATATTTTTATTGTATACGTTTCAACCCTATTTGATAACTCACAGTATTATAAAGCAGTTATATAGTAAACTGTATTGAGACTGCAAGCAGATTAAATTTTATTGATGTACCAGTTTGATGTACCAGTCACGTGAATTTCGTTATCACGTTGCAACACTTGGTTACATCACAAGTTACGCAATCTTATAAATTAACGTAACGCGCAAAATAGACGTTTGGATATTGTTCTATTGCTTCACATGACCAAGTTTTCGTTTGAAAATAAATGTCCTTTTGGAGTAACGGTAATAGATTCGCTGAAAATGATTTTATTGGTAACATTTTTGGGTAAAGTTTTTTTTTTTTAATTTTGAGCTCTAATTCTTTGTAAATTTTAATTTGAAAACTATGCCTATTTACATAACATGCCCGCACTCCGACGAGTTGTTTATGTTTTCGGACAGTTCATGAAGGCTTGATTGATCCAAACCAAGCGAATAGAAAAGGTTTTAGGGTCAGGATTTAGGCTGTTTAAAACTCCGCCGAAATTCTGTTTGTGAATACTAGATGGATATAAAAACTTCGTCAAGCGATGCGAAAGTTTCGAAAACCCTTCTAACTGATGTGGATTTTGGTGAGTCTGATGAAAGTTTAAGTAATAATGATCGTATTTACTTCACTTTTATTCAAAATATCCAAACAAAACATGAATGGAAAAGGGAGCCAAGTTCGATAGAAAAAGTTATAGAGATCTAACTGAAATATTTATCTTAAACTTCTCTGAACAATAGAGAACGAACAACGATTTTCAGTAGCTTTTAAGTGTAAATTTCTTATGTTTCATGCTATTTGATAATATTTGACTACTGATCCGAGAGTTGTGGGTTCGATCCCCACCCAGGGCAAACATTTGTGTGATGAGCAGATTTGTTTGCTCTGTGTCTGGGTGTTAAATATTTATATAAGTATGTATTTAAACGTATATAAGTATGTATATCATAGGATTTATTTGATGACAAAACTTGTCTGAAATCTGACCATTTTTTTAAATAAATAATTTCCATTCAAAATAGATGATCCCTAACCTAGTCAAATAATATGCTAATTTTATGTCTATCAAACACCCACTAGCTTCTTAGCTTCTAGCTTCTTGGTACCCAAAATACGTGAACTGGTTGAGATAGATCAGTTGAGATAGATCAGTTGGTTGATGGTGACTGTACTTACAATCCGTGGATGACAGAACTTTGGGATTTTCCCTACGCTCAAAACAATATGTTTTTCTGTCAGATAACGACTGTAACACACACATTATATTAGTCATGTGAATTCCCGAACTAAAAATATGTAAACATAAAACTTTTTAGATAAGAGTGGTCGGCATAGGTACATCGCATTTATTAAGGAAAACCAGACTTCAATAACAAGAGATAAATAACTTACGTGGACATTTGATAGTTGTTTGAAAAACGGTCTTAAAAATATGCAATTTAAAAGTAAAAAGGACCCTAGGTCAGTCGGGCCAATGGAGAAAGAAAAGATAAGCGAGAGAGAGGACCTACTTGGAATCTGAAGATTGTCTGAAAATTTCATCGAAATCGGTCCAGCCGTTTTGGAGTCTATAAGGAACATTTTTTTTTCCTTCACATAACACAGAGATAGACTGGATTCAAGTGCTAATAACTACAGCCTCCCTGATATAATAAAAGGATTTGAATGTAAATCACATGTTAAACGCTCATAAGAATTAGAAATGATTTGAACGATTAAAAATTATTCAAAATGATTACAAATCAAATCATTTTTAATCCTTTTTAATGATTTTGTTTAATCAGGGCTGTGATTAAAATAACTAAAAAAGAGATTATAAGGTTTTCTTATTTGTTTACTTAGCTTAAGTAATAAAAATATGTATCGTTTATTTAAGTAAATAAACTTTAAACAAAAAAAAATGTTATGAGAAAGTGGTAGCCCTAGTTTTGATAAGCATTGCTATTTAAACGGAGACGGAGGGTCGAAATGATTCATATTGTTGCAACCATTCCGGTCAAATGGAGTCCCAAAAAAAAATATGTATCAATTGTGGCCGAAGTTACGACTTTAGCCCTTTTTGGAGGTGGTGCAGAGACTGCGGAATAAATAAATTTATCGAGGAGGAGAAGAAAAAAAAAAAAAATAAGTGTTAATCTTCCGTTCACACATCATGAATTTCGTGTCTAACATTTTTTTTGGTGTTTGTCTAAACGTACTATCCTCATAGATAGCAGTGAGAAGCCAGTGCTGTCGTTAGCTGGTAAAGATATTGAGTAAGTTAGTATTCTCAAGAACCTGGAAGCTATTATCGATCCGACTCTGCAATGATCTGAGAACAACCGGACTATACGCTGTTATCGCCGATTCCGGGTACATCAATGTACAAGAGCTCTTTTCTTGTCCTTGGAGTTGCTTTCTGGAACTTTGTGCCACCTGCTGTTTCAACTGCTGCTTCCCTGGATGAATTCAAGACGATGCTACAACCACTTACTTGCTATTGAGCAAGCTAAGTCGCGAGTGCATAGTTTCTGGTGTGTGATGTGCTGGTAGGGCTGTCAAGTGTTATATGATACAATACTTTTTGTAAATCGTTTTGTTTCTGTTTTTTTAAATGCCATGAGTTTTATATTATTTTTGTCTTTATTTTAAAAAAAAAGGTTGAGCTAAAGCTTTTGTATTTTGTAATGATAAAGCCTACTCGAGGGTAAGCAGGCTAAAATCTTAAAATATTAAAAATTTTAAATACAGAACATAATTATAAAAAGCGTCTGATTATGGAATCTATGTAAATGGAGAGGCATCAAGATTTAATTAATAAAAGGAAAGATACAGAAACCATAGATAAGATCTACCATGATTTAATTAAATTAAAATAATCTTTAAAAAGTACCGTTGTTACACTTTCTTGGTTAATTAGTTGGAAATTTAAATTTGCGTTTGTATTCATGTAATTTCAAAATTTGTAATTGTAAGTGTCTTTTAAACTTTATGATTATATTTATGTAGTTCAAAATTGACAACCCTGGTTATCTGGGTAGGTGATTTGAATGACTGACTGTATAATTTGTAATATTACCAACTGTACATAAGACCAGTGTTAGCACACGGTTTTGGCTGTCAGTTGACCAATAATAAGATTTATGAACGCATTGTTCATGTGACTTTATAATTTCTTAATATTATAGTGTTTTTTAACTAACGTTAAGATAATTAAAGTTAATGAATTAATTAATTAAGTTACATAGTTGGACTCACATGAGTTTATTTATTTTAATATGGTTCCAAATTTAACGGACAAAACAGGTTATAAGTATTCACCGCTATAACCTGTCCTCAGAACATTTTTTTTTGTTTAAAGTTTATTTACTTAAATAAACGATACATATTTTTATTACTTAAGCTAAGTAAACAAATAAGAAAACCTTATAATCTCTTTTTTAGTTATTTTAATCACAGCCCTGATTAAACAAAATCATTAAAAAGGATTAAAAATGATTTGATTTGTAATCATTTTGAATAATTTTTAATCGTTCAAATCATTTCTAATTCTTATGAGCGTTTAACATGTGATTTACATTCAAATCCTTTTATTATATCAGGGAGGCTGTAGTTATTAGCACTTGAATCCAGTCTATCTCTGTGTTATGTGAAGGAAAAAAAAATGTTCCTTATAGACTCCAAAACGGCTGGACCGATTTCGATGAAATTTTCAGACAATCTTCAGATTCCAAGACGGTCCTCTCTCTCTCTTATCTTTTCTTTCTCCATTGGCCCGACTGACCTAGGGTGCACGGAGAAAAAAATATCGTCAGAATAACTATTCAAAGTTTATAGTTAAATTAGTTAAAAGACGTATCGTTAATATAGCCAACTGTTTCGTCAAACTAAGGATCTGTATCGCTGAATTGGCTATACAGATCCTCAATTCTAGAAAACAGTTGACTACATCAACGATACGTCATTTAACTAATTTAACTATAACTTTGAATAGTTATTCTGACTATATTTTTTTCTCCGTGTGCTTTTTATATTAATAATATGTATGTTGCAGTCGTTATCTAACAGGACAAAGTATTATTTTGAGAGTAGGGAAATTCCGACGGAAGTACGGTACTGCTATTGGTATCTGGCAATTGCATGACACCACCTCGTGGTCAAATAATATAAGTAAAATAGTCTTTTTCTTTCTAATTTAGAGGTAAGGGTTAATTTTAAGGGTCTTAGGAAATGAAAATGTAAAAAAAAATACATAAAAGTTATGCAAATTTAAAATATGCGACATTAATACCGTAGATAAGTTTATATAGTTCAGGATCGTGTATAAAGATATGCATAGAGCTACTGTTTCGTAATTAATGTTTTACTTAAGAAGAAATAGGTCATAGATATAATTATAGAGTAATTTAGGTTTCTTCTTTGTTTGCTAGTGAAAACTGCCAATGTTTTTATGTTATTATTTATTATCTCGAGTTGTAAAAAGATTTCTTTGTTTCTGAAACTTTATATGTGTAATTAGACATTATCTTCATTAAGTTTTTATAGAGTGTATAGACTTCATTTGTGACATTTGATGTGTATTTTCGTTCATTCTCTAAAAAGCTACAAAATTTGCGAACTAGTCACAGATTTGTAAGCTCTCAGATACCATAAAATTCACTATTTATCAACCATTATGATTCAGCATAGAACGATAGCCATCCAACACATTAAATGGTCATTCTTTAGCGCCTACATGTTTTAGAATATCAAAATCCACTGAATATATGTTATGAACCTGATGTGATGTCTTGTTTACGAAAATGCCATTACTCAGCCATAATAAATCATTTCGGATAACATCTGTGTTTCATTTAACGCTCCCTGTACAATTATAAACAGTGCGCATGGTTAAATTTTTTATAAGAATTTTCTAGTTGTTTTCTTCTAATCTTTTGATGCGCACTCACAGAAAATCTCGTCGAGTTTAGTTAAGTCCTTACTTTTGGATCCGAATAAATTCTGAGTATCAGTCTCTGGTTCCCATAACACAGGGAATCCTACTTTGGGGCCAGATGACCGTGTGTGATTTGTCCCAGAATATTTATTTATTTATTTAAGTGTAACTTGTAAAGTTTTCACTATCCAATTGATTTTAATTTTTTTATTATTCGAAAAAAATTTAGTACACAGGTAAACATTGGACCCACAAACATAAATAGTCAGTTTGTCTGTGGGATCGACAGTCTCACAATTATACATAACAATCACAGATAAGACGTAACTGTGGTAACTAGATTCTAAGTGAAAAGGTACATAGGCAAGAGCAAAACTCCCTCACAGGCTGTTTTTCAAAAAAAATGAAAAAGCTTTTTAAATTTACTTTTTTTATGCTCGAATCTAATAGCCACGGGCAAAATGTTCATGATATATGGTAAACGTTTTATGGTCATGCTTATCTAATGACTTATATATTTTACACTCTAAATTGGCCTATATTTTTAAAATGTAGGCTTCGCTTGCATGGCGGCTTGACTATTAAAACTTGCCAAGTTAGACCATTTAGTAGAACAGAACATAGCAAATTTTCTTTTAGAGAACTGTAAACCATTATGCGTTCTCTATTATTTGCAGAAGTTCAAGATAAATATTTCAGTTTGAAGTCCCGTTGCTATATGATAAAACCACTTTAGAGGGTATAACAAAATTGGTATCGGTACCGTTAACTGGGGCTTTTACTCATCACACTGAACAACTTTTGTTCTACGACTTTGTTGAAATCGCAAAAAAAAATTCACTCTTCATAAAAATTGATCAGCTGACTGACCAATTTTGTACTTTTTGTGTGAAAGGTCTTAACTTTTTTTTTGAGAATTGATTATGGGTTCCTTTGGGGAAAGTTGTTCAGTATGATGAGTAGAACCATCAGTTAACGGGTCCTACACCAATTTTGTTACACCCTGTATAACTTGGAATTAAAACTAGAAGTTTGTAATTTTACTCCTAAACTAGTAGGTACCTAATATCTCTAACACTAATGGTAATATCACGGCTTTTTCCTTACTTTAATATGATCCCTAGATCCTTAAATTTACATTCCTTTTTAAAACATTGGGTGACTGGTACATAGCTGCAAACCTCTCATAATCGCAAAAAAATATTTTAATTCTCTTCTCATACAATCAATCAACTGATTTTAAGTTTGTATGAAAATTACAATTTTCTATGATTACAGCAAATTTGTAGAACGAAATTTGTTAAGTTGCTCAGTTTCATAAGTAGAATCACCAGTAGGGTTTTTAGTTATGTACTTGTAATGCCGTATTTTTTTTATAATTTAAGCAACGGAGCTGCAAATAAAAGTATAGTCGGCGTAAAACATATTTTTTTAATTTTATCCAAGTTATTATTATCATTATATTTTTGTTTTTTAAAATTCCTTTTTAAAAAAATGGGTGACTGATACATAGCTGCAAACCTCTCATAATTGCAAAAAAAATATTTGACTTTTCATACCATCGATCAATTGATTTTAAGTTTGTATGAAAATTACAATTTTCTTTGATTTCAGTATATGTGTTAATTTGCTCAGTTTTATATGTAGAATCACCAGTAGGGTTTTTGGTTATGTACTTGTCATCCCGTATTTTTTAAATAACTTCAAAAAAGGAGGAGTTTCTCAATTCGACCGTATATATATATATATATATTTATGTTTGTTCGCGGATAACTTCGTCGTTTATGAACCGATTTTGATGATTCTTTTTCAACAACCCTCAAATTTTATAGGCAAGTATTACGTGTTTCATACGTTTTCTAAAGCTATTAAAGTATTTGCATTTGGCAGTTATTATCTCATGATGATGAGCTGATTAAAAAAGGTACAACCCATTAACGGGTATGAGTTAGTGGATAATTATTTAAATATAAATAGATACATAGGTACGCATAGACCCATAGTTGTATTCTTTCGGGTTATTCAGATGAGCTGATGATGGAAGATTTAACTCTCATGCTGCTGAGATGATGATGGAAGCCACAGGACTCTGTATCTTTTAATGAAACACATGCATTATGATTTGATGATTCCTACTGGCGAGTAGGTGATTGGGTTTAACGTTGTTAGTTGATAGACAGCATTATCACTAAAAATAAAGGAAATTAAAAAAACTGAAAAACGACTTCAAAATGAAATTTACTCAAAAGTATGAAATAATATTATTATACTTAAATACACGACATTAACCAACAATAAAGAAATCAAAGGTGGGTACGAATTAAATGAGGGGCTTAATTTTTTTTTGAGGTCGGTGTCAGCAAACCATTGAATCTACAACATTTGATACGTAAGTAGTTGTGTGCTGACTCCGAACTCAAAAAAAATTAAAGCCCCTAATTTATTTCGTACCCACATTTGATTTCGTTATTGTTGGTTAATGTCGTGTATTTAAGTATAATAATATTATTTCATAATTTTGAGTAAATTTCACTTTGCAGTCGTTTTTCAGTTTTTTTAAACTTTTTTTTATATAATTTAAGCAACCGAGCTGGAAATAAAAGTATAGTCGGCGTAAAATATTATTATTTAATTTTATTATTCAAATTATTATTATCATTTTATTTTTGTTTATACTAGCGATGCAAAATTATGTATCGCTAGTATAAACAAATAAAAACTCCAAAAACATCCGTTCGTCTGTCCGTTGCATCAAATTTTTAAATTATTATTTAGTACATGGATTCTGAGTAACATCTGGCTGGGTTGCTCTGTAAGGGTTCATAGCTGCCTTGCAAATAAAAAAAAATAAAATACAATAACCTTAAAGGGTTGTAACTACTTTGAACAAATTTCCAAGTAGTAAATTTATTTTCTATCAACTGTAAATATTGGTTATTCCGGCAAAATTTGTTTACTCAAATCCCAAACAACTGTTATTTTTATTGCCGATTTTCTTAATGAATTAATCCGTTTCTTATCATTGTTTTCCTACGCTGTGAAAGTGTACTATTTATCATTAATTTGCGTCCGCCAGATGGTGAAAGTGAGCACAGCGTGGCTGTAAAATTAATAATTATAAAAGTTGGCAAAAGGCCGGAACGTGGCTACCGTCGCCTAAAAACAACTTTGTGATGCTTAACCCCCCGAATACTAACACGAAATTCAATGAATACTGCCATGATGCAGCAACCAGCTTGCCGTAGTTATATAGCCAGATGGACCACTAAAGCAAAGTATGTATATTAGTACTAACATACAGTATGGACACTCCCTGCCGTTCTCTAGATTGCGACCTCACCCCCTCTTCACCCAGATTGATAGAGATTTGTTACAGTTTGGTTGTCGAACGTGTAGGATTTCGCCGCCATTTTGTTTGTTCCGTCATTCCTTTTTTGAAATGTCATTTCTGGCCCGTCGTATGAAGTGTCCAGGGTGCGACTAAAGTAAAGTTAAACAGTCGGTGCCCGCGTGGCAATGAAATTTGGGAGCAGGACGCCTCACACGGTGTGCCCTGACGCTCCACTCGCGTAATATAATAACGGGTTTAGGATTCTGATGGGTTTGACTCGTTTCTGCAGCGCATCAGAACTGTTTACAAAGGCACGCACCGATTCTTACCAGATTATTGTGCGTAAGAGAGTCGCCTCGCTGATTAGTCGCGTGCGGGACAGCCCCAGCAGCCTCCTAAACACCATACTGTGGAGGGTGGACTGCCCGATTGTGCGGCACTGGAACCATGTGCACATTGAGTCCAGGATACATTTTAATTTCATTTTGTTTTCATTATATGTAATTGTTTACTAACATACCATAAGTTGTACTAACAAGTTATGGGCATGGCCTGAATTAAAGATAATAATAATAATATCCTTGAGCAGGTGATGAGGCCACTCCGCTTATTGTTAATGCCATTGCCAGCACAGTGCGTATTTTCTTCAGGGAATCGACAAGCGGCGCACTGATATACCGGTATCAAACAGTGGCTGCACGCGGGAAAATACACGAAAGAAAGCACAAACACGTGCGCCAGCTTAAAAAAAAAGGTGATGTGGTCGTCTCGTTATATTTTGTAGATTATAACAGTGTTATTTTACTATATTAGCAATACAAGCGTGGAGCGTCACTATGCCTTTCTATGAGACTTGTAAGTGCGACAGAGTGCACTATGCGTGACGTCCTGCTCCCACATTTTATTTTCCCGTGGGCAGCGACTGTTTGATACTGGTGTAGCACCTATTCCTAGAGCTCCGATTAGTTTATGCCTCGCTTTGCAGTTAGAGCTCAATCTTAAGAGTTTACCTGAATACCTATCCATAGGATAATTTTCTACTTGTTTGTTTCTATTTATATTTGGCCTTATCTCTGTGATCTGTCAAAAGTAATATTTAATTATATCATTTGATTCATTATGGGGAAGTAAATTTATAAAGTGAGGAGTGGCGAGGTGTCCGTCAAAATATCACCAATTATCTCATTAAAAGGGGAAGGAGAGCAACGAACATCTCACGTCATTATCAATAACTGTTAGTGGTTTGAAGTCAAATAGATGAAAATATAAAAGAAATGTGTTTAAGGGAAGACGGAGATTTTTCACATCTTAACAAGAGTTTTTCGAAAAAGACCTCACGTAATCAATGAGCATCCAAGGGGACGTCATATAGGTATGACCATATAAAAACCGCCACAAAACGGTCGATACCAGCCGCCATAAAGCAAGCTCAGGATAGGAATGCGGACCTCGAGATCGCGGCAAAGGCACTTCAAGGTGGATGGATACTGCACTAGAATACGACTGTATTGATTGATAATAATAATATGTTGTGCAAGATTATTTTTAATTTATATGTTATCGCAAGTCTGTGGTAAGTAAAAGTTTATCCAGATTTTGTCGAATCTTTTGTAGTTGGCATTTCTTTTGTTTTTGTAGTTTAATATCCAAGTCATGTCATTTTAGTTAATTTTATTCAGAAATTGTAGAACCAAGGTAACCGACATAACTTTCAGAATCGTTAGTTCGATGTCTTAATGACAACGGGCAGTAAGGAGGCAGCGGTGCGTTCAAAAGAGTCGCCCACTACCGGAAAGTCGGCGCCGCTGACGCCCCGCTGTCCGCTGTCATCCAGACCACAGCAGGCAGTAGCGTGGCAGCGGCGCGTTCAAAAGAGCCGCCCGCTGTCAACCAGACCGTGGCCTTAAACATATATGGCAGACGGCGGGGCATAAGCTCGTGGAACAGATGACCATTGGAACAATAAATTTCTCGAGTGACGACCGGGAACCGTGCACCGGAAGACGTAGCGTAGGCAGACCTCACAATCTTTGGACCCAAGATCTGTAAGGTCGCGGGAAGCTGCTGGAATGAAGCTGCTGATGAAGGCAGCGCAGGTCCGGTCATTATGGAAATCCTTGGCGGAGGTCAATCCAGCAGTGACGTTTTTCAGCTGATGTAATGATGATGACAATAATTTCTCGAAAGTTTTATTCGTGCTCATGGAACTGATTACTTTACCCAATGAAATCATCATTAGTTAATGTTGTTTTAAAACTAAATAGTACAATGAATAACTAGACAAACAACCAACTGTGTATTGTAAAGATTTTGTTTACGCACTCTCGTCTCCTTTAGAACACACTTGCCAGCGTGAATTGTATTAAAAACCTAAGTTCAAATTCAAACTATTAGGTCGTTCGAACGCTTTCCGAAACAGTTGAGTTTCATTCTATTGTGGACCGCGAGCCAGGACAGAGGTGCTTTATCAAGAGTAACATAGATTGAAGACCGCGCGCCAGGGCAGACATCCCTTTTATATATTTTTCTCATGGCAAGAGTGTATTTTAACTAGTTTTCTTTGAAAAACCAACAATAGGTCAGCTGACAGAGCATATATATAAATTTTACTTATTAAAGATCGGTCTTCAGCCATATTTAATTCGTATTAAAGCGTTATCTTTACTCAGTACCTGTTGTAGCTGTTACGATCCCTAGGCATTACGTAGACGATGTCAAGATTCAAGATTCAAGATATTTATTCAAAATAGGTGCAAATTACACTATTTCTGATAGTCATAAATAATTGAAAACGCTAAACACGTTAATAAACCGACTTTCATCGAAACAACTTAGTACATTTTTGCATCATTATTTTTGGTTTTTGTTAATTTTCTAAAAAAGTACTACTCTGATTTTGATAAAATTTAAATGGGACCACACGGAAAGCACTAGCTTTCTAATAAAAAAGGAATCATAAAAATCGGTTCACCCAGCCCAAAGTTATGAGGTAACAAACATAAAAAAAAATACAGACGAATTGAGAAACTCCTGCTTTTTGGAAGTCGCTTAAATAGTGATTACATAATTTCGTTTGTACAAAATCAAGAAATAAACAATCATTAGTTAACGTCAAAATGTAATCCGTGATATAAAAAAAACAAATAATGTTATTAGAACATGAAAACAACATGACACGAGAAGTCATAGGTACATTAAAATTATTGAATTTCATAAACGCCTTTGACAAGTGTAGGCCAGTTCACACGGACAGCACCCGGTCACGAGTATAACGCGAGAGTCAGCCATCGCTCCTCTCAACCATTTTAGAGGGAAAGGAACGACCCGGCTCCCGATGCGCTACCATCCGCACGAACATGCGAGCGTGCACCACTCATGTAAGATAAAAATAAAAATATTAACTAAATACTACTTATACTTGTCATGTCTTGGCGCTTTCACGTCAATTCTTAGTTTGATCTTCATTATATTACTATTTAACAGGATTAGTGGCGTTGGTAGAAGAAACACTGTCTACCCATACATTTTTGTCATATAAATATTCGGATGTCTTTTAATAACTTTTTTTTACAAAGAGTTCTTTTGACACAACTTTTAACTTGTTTTTCTGTCAAATTTAAGACATCAACCGGTAATTTGTTATACATGAGTGTGCATTGACCCACAAATGACTTATTGATTTTGCTAAGTCTAAATATACAGGGTCTTCGGCAGATGGTTAAAAATACGAAAATGGGGGATAGGTGGGGTCGCCTCCCACCTATTTTGAGAATTAAAAAAAATCTAGGACTTGTAATTTTTTTTACAGGATTTTTTTTCCTTTTTTTAGAAATTTTGCCATTTTTATACCTTTGAACACATGTAACTTTTTGTTTTTTAAAGCTAGCTCCAAAATCTTTTTTTTAATAGACTTTTATAAGATTGTCGGCTCTAAAAAAATATGTTTGTTTCAAGTTATTGCTAAAAACAAAAATGTGGGCCCCCGAACTTAAAAAAAAAGTTGAACAAAAATTTAAAAGTCAACTTTGCGATGCATTTAAAAAAAAATAATGAGGCTGGAAGGCTTCTGTTTTTTTTAAAACATCTCTAAAGCTTAGGCTTTTGAATGGTATGTAATTTGTTTCGGTATCTTTTTTGTAACCGGAGTTGTTAATTTTTTTTACTCAATTGGACCATGTTGACGAAATTCCACTAGTTACATGTTTTGTGAAATGTATCAAATGCAAAGTTGAAAATAATGTAAATACTTACTGTTGGGACGGTTACAAAGAGCAGGTACGTTTTTTTACATTCTTGCACACACATAATGGCTGTCTTTTGTCATGTATTGGCATATTGGAGTTAGCACTTCCATATGCCAATAAAATGTCCGCATATTCCGCATTGGTAAATTGAGCCATTTTAAACCACAACAAAGTCTTAACAAAACGTCTGATAATAACAAAAAGTGACAAACAACAAAAAAACTTAACAAAATCACAAACACAGCTAACGTTATTAACGTTTGTGATTTTGTTAAGTTTTTTTGTTGTTTGTCACTTTTTGTTATTATCAGACGTTTTGTTAAGACTTTGTTGTGGTTTAAAATGGCTCAATTTACCAATGCGGAATATGCGGACATTTTATTGGCATATGGAAGTGCTAACTCCAATATGCCAATAAATAACAAAAGATAGCCATTATGTGTGTGCAAGAATGTAAAAAAACGTACCTGCTCTTTGTAACCGTCCCAACAGTAAGTATTTACATTATTTTCAACTTTGCATTTGATACATTTCACAAAACATGTAACTAGTGGAATTTCGTCAACATGGTCCAATCGAGTAAAAAAAATTAACAACTCCGGTTACAAAAAAGATACTGAAACAAATTACATACCATTCAAAAGCCTAAGCTTTAGAGATGTTTTAAAAAAAACAGAAGCCTTCCAGCCCCATTATTTTTTTTTTAAATGCATCGCAAAGTTGACTTTTAAATTTTTGTTCAACTTTTTTTTTAAGTTCGGGGGCCCACATTTTTATTTTTAGCAATAACTTGAAACAAACATAATTTTTTTTAGAGCCGACAATCTTATAAAAGTCTATTAAAAAAAAGATTTTGGAGCTAGCTTTAAAAAACAAAAAGTTACATGTGTTCAAAGGTATAAAAATGGCAAAATTTCTAAAAAAAGGAAAAAAAATCCTGTAAAAAAAATTACAAGTCCTAGATTTTTTTTAATTCTCAAAATAGGTGGGAGGCGACCCCACCTATCCCCCATTTTCGTATTTTCAACCATCTGCCGAAGACCCTGTATATAACTCAAAGGTGACTGAAATAGTGATCTATCAACGCACAGCCCAAACCACTGGACGGATCGGGCTGAAATTTGGCATTCAGCTAGATGTTATGACGTAAGCATCCCCTAAGAAAGGATTTTGGGAAATTCCCACGGGAACCGCAAAAATCGGGATCTGCGCGGGCGAAGCTGCCGGCATCCACTATTCTGGTATAAGTTACTTGAAGTTTATTCCTATTCCAAAGATTACGACTGTGCCTGTCACTATGTGAAAAGAGATGCAGATTTTTTACAAAAATACGTCATTATATTTTCATAAATGTTCTGACAGGGGAAAGTCAATATATTAATATCTTTGAACTTATCTCGGAGCGACTCACGAGAACGCATTCCATAAATCGCGCGAACCGCTCTTTTTGCAGAACAAATATGGTATTTATATCAGTTGCATGTAAGTAAAAGTATCCCATAAGACATAACACTATGGAAGTAGCTGAAATATACCAGTCTTGCGGTGTCTATATCTGTAAGGAGCCTGATTTTTTTAACTGCGTATGCGGCTGAGCTAAGTCTGTTACTTTAGTCATAATATGAACTAAAGTAACAGCCACTGTTACAGTTAAAATATAGTGAAAATGCATAATAAACACCCAATACAAAGGCATACTATTACCCAATTACGCCAAAAAGGCGAGTAATAAACGTAGTTCTGAACACTAGACCTCTATAAATTATACCCCTATAATATATGAGTCTCGTCCGAGTGGAAACCAAAAATTTATCGTAATATATTGCTATCCAGTTTCGCTAAAAAGACGAAATGATTTTTCGTATTGATCCACACATAGTGGGGTGCCTGCGACATCAGCCGCGTAGATTTTGGATTCAAACATTTAAACAGTTGGTCAAGGTCGTTACAAATCCAATATTCCGAACAAACTTAACACCAAATATCACTTTATTTTGAGACGATTTAAAAAAAAACCTTACTTAGTGTTCTTCTGTTCCCCATACAATCATTTACATTGTTTAAAATTTTTTGCTTTAACACTTAAGATTGTTAAGAATGGAAATCTTCTGTATAAATATTATAAACTCAAAAACGCTATAAACTCTAAAACTTTCGCCTGTCTATCGTTGTTCCACAGGATCCAGTAGTGTGTCCTGGAGCTTCACGACCTCTTTCCCCCCTCTCCATTTCATCATCGGACGACCGCGCGGAGGGCGATTCCATCCCTTTGTTGTTAATGTTCCACCTTTACGCACGAAGCATCTTGCTTCTTCTCTTCGTTCATTATGCGAACGGCCAAGGAGTGGAATTCCCTGCCGACATCTGTATTCCCCGATTCGTATAATTTAGTAATTAATCTTCGACGACGAGAGTGAATAGGCACTATCTGAGCTTGCGTGTTACATCCTCGGCTGCATAGGCACTTACCATCAGGTGAGGTGCAGCCAAATGCACTCAAATTTTTTAATAATAAAAAAATACTACCGAATTAATTTTCGTACGGTTTTCTTCAATGTACGAAGTGAATCGTGAGGAAGGTTTAGATGTATGATTCCCTACGAGCCGCTTGCAGCTCGCGCACCACGGACCCTCTAGTTTTTTTTTTATAAAAGAGGCTATATTTAAAAAAAAAAATTTTGCTCCACAACATACATGAATTACAAAAAACAAATACAAATCCAACATATGATTGGGAAAAGGTAATTTTTTTTTGACGTGAAACGTCTTTAAAATCATATTACGGTGTACCAAGTTCAAAACCTGGACCGTGACGGAAATGACGAAAGACTGACTGTAACGGAAGTGACGAAAGATTCTGTTTTCTCCATAGCAAACCAGGTGAGATAAAAAAGAGTGTAAGAAACCGCGAATCCGGAGGAAAAAAATCAGGGACGTCAAAACTAGACGTTTAAAAAAACCAACGGCAGTGTGCCCTGATTTTTTATATTTTTATATTACGAACTTAGCAAAGTTGTATAATAGAAGTGGTTTGGTTTCATGTGTACCATTTTAGATTTTTATATTATTTTAAATATGGCTGGAACTTGCCTCCATACAGAACGGTTTCTAAAGAAACTGTATAAATAGAATTTGGATAAAACAAAAAAAAACTTTGAAGTATTGTGTAAATGAATAATGTTTAATTGAACAAACAAGGTTGACTGAAAGATATCCTGAAAGAGACACGTAAGTCCGCTTTTGATTTATTTTTTTTGTAATCTGTGGTCACAATGTCATATTTTTTTAGTTTTATTTAAAATTTTATTTTTAATTTGTTTTCATAATGATGTTTTTTGCCTTTTTGCCTATCTGTCTGTCTGTCTGTGTGCGGCTTAGACTTTTAGTACTAGAAAGCTGTTATTTGGTATGAGTATAGATATTAATCACGCTGACAAAAAAATCACCCCTTCTCTACATGCAGGTGAGATACCGCAAAATATATTTTGGAGATTTTATTGTACTATATAAAATCTTTAAAAAAACATGTTGCGGTACCTCACTTAGTACAATAAAATCTTTAAAAAAAATTGTAGGAGAAGGGGTGATTTTAGATATTGTAGGAGAGGGGGTGAAGCCTATTGTGTGGGGTATCATTAATTAGGTCTTTTGAAACTACTGAGGGTTTGCTACAAATATTTTCTATACTATATTATCTATATATTTTCTATTTACTGGGCCCGCGTGGTCGACTAAGGCCTAATCGCCCTGATTCAGGGTAGGCTCGAGCCCCTCGGTGGGGACGTATATGAGCTGTAATGATGATTTTCTATTCAGGGATCCGTTTGAGAAATATTAAAATTTGAATTGCTAATTTTTGTTACATTTAAGTGTCCCCCCCTACCAGCTAAACCGCTATTTCAGGACATCTGAAAAAAAAATAGCAGGATATAAGAGTACAAACAATTTTAAATAAAAACTATCATGGCTACTTAGCCTACTTAGGCTTTCTCAGTTTATGAGTAAAAGTAATTTTGTGAAAAAATTACAGTTTTTTCATACAAAATATTCGATAACCAACTGCAAATGTATGATTGTTTTTTTAAAATGTACATTTATTTTTGATAAGAAAACAGAGCCCTACTTTGCGCAAGTCCGGCTCGCACTTGGCCGGTTTCTTTTTGCGTCTCATATTTTATCAAAGCTGGTATCAATTTATTTATTTAGACCCTGTGTCCGTGCCCTTTAAGTCTTAATTTTAAATGTACCAGCCACGTCCCAAGTTGGAGAGCGCGTAAAGGCTGCAATTTTTAAAATCTAAGATTGAACGCAATGGTTTACAAACAAACTAACAAACAATTTTAGTTATCACAAAGTACGCTGAAATGAATATGGGATTAAGTATAATGACCACTAAAAATACTTTGATCCCCTAAGCTCTCTTACCAAAAATACAGAATGTTGCGCAGAAGAAGAAACGCTACACGCTACGCGCTACAAATCCCATACAACGAACAGCTACACGCTACACGTTTATAGTAGCGGGATTTTATTTACTATGGATAAATAATTATTTTCTTTAATATGATAACGAGAACTTAAATATTCCCATGACATTTTATTTAAGAATATGCTTAAAATTTTGGTGGTCATTAACTATTTTTGGGTTAACAATGATTAGTTTGGAGTCATTTACTTTAATAGGAAAGTAAAATGTAAAAATATTGGTTATAATTTCGTAATTAAATAAATTTTTAATTTTGGTAATCATTTACTATTTTTGGCAGTAAATAGTGTTTTTTAATGTCATATTTTAGTATACCTGGTGTTAAGTTAAACATAAGCCAATGAATATTCTACAGTTTTGAAAGTGTTGAATGTAAAGTAGTTATATATTCGTTATTGTTCGAGTTATTCTCTATTCTAAGAGGAAACGCGGTCTAAAGAATAGATGTTTGAATAAAATGTTGCTCTCTCCCTCCTCCAAACCTCTCCGAATACAGCAAGAAAGAGAGAACTGCAGCGCGGACCGATAATAGGCACTAAAATTGACCAAAACAGCAATTCGTAGTCCCCTATTTCCTCCTCCAAAACTTGAGCAATAATTTTATTTTGTTGAAAAATAATCACAAAAATGCTTTAACTATGCCTGTACGTTATCATTTTATTATTAACTAACTGTCACGGCGAACTTCGTACCGCTTATACTACACTTACTACAGTACACTTCACTACACTATCGCTACCGCTACCACAACACTACCACTACACTACCACTACCACTACCATAACCACTACACTACCACTACCATAACCACTACACTACCACTACTATTACCTCTACACTACCACTACATACCACTACCACTATCATTACCACTACCATTACCACTACACTACCACTACCATTACCACTACCACTACACAACCACATCTACTAACATTACCACTACCACTACACTACCAACACCACTACCACCACCACCACCACCACCACTACCAGTACCACTACCACTACCACCACCACTACCACTACTGCTCCCACTACCGTTGGTACCACCACTAGCACTACCACTACACTACACTACTTTTTGTAGGTATTGCAGGATTTTTTAGGTCATTTTTTACACCTTTGGTTACATTTTTTAAGTTTTAGAAAGGATCCCTAATTTTTTGAAAATATAATATAGCCTATAGCATCCGCGGATAGTGTAGCTTCCCAACGGTGAAAAAATTTTCATACTCCGCTTGGCTAGCTACCATCATCTTATCTAAGTCTTGCCGCCAAACATAAGTGTTAACATAATTTATGTGTTACGGCTTGAAGATAATATAGACTGTTCTCCGTTGGCTTGGGGAATTTTGGTAAACCCGCTTCCATCTTCGGCATCATCGTCACTTACCATCAACAGATGGCCGTTGGGGGAGTTCAGTTCTCGAGTGGCGACCGTGCACCGGAAAACCTAGCATAGGCAGGCCTCCCATTTAGTGGACCGATGACCTGGTAAAGGTCGCGGGAAGCCGCTGGATGCGGGCAGCGCAGAACCGGTCGTCGTGGAAATCCTTGGAGGAGACCTTAGTCCAGCAGTGGACGTCTTATGGCTTATATGATGATAATAAATTTGTTACTTTATTTGTTTTTGGGTTCCGTATGTCTTATGGAAAAACCCGAACCTTTAAACGATTATACACTTGTGCCTGTCCGTCCGTCTGTCACAGTCGATTTGCTCAGAAACTACTGTACCGATTTGCTTGAAATTTGGTACAAATATGTATCTCGGTGACTCAAAGATGGAAATGTAATTTAAACAAATTAATTTAAAACATGGGGGCCACTTTTGGGGAAAAATTAGAAAATATGAAAAAAAGATTTTGCGAACAATATCGTGTGATATATCTAATGAAAAATCTTGCTGTGATAATTTCAAGTATGTTTTTTTTATTATTTTAAGATAGCTAGTTTTCAAGTTATTTAATAAAATGAGTGAAAATTCACCATTCCCTCCTTATCTCCCAAACTAATGGGCCTTAAATTTGAAAAAAAAACACTGTATAAGAGGTTAAATGCATAGATGAGAAAATCTAAATTCCTTCCGTTCTTACAGGAAATATCAAATTTGCAAAGTCCGATTGATTTTAAACTAGCGACACCTAGTGGGATCTAGTAGTATCTTCTACATAATTTATAGTAATACAACAAAATCAATTAGTTCCCTTTCACCTATACCTATAGATGGCGCTTTATATAAAAATTAGATTTTTGGTACGGAAGCAACTTTATATGAGTTTTATAGAGTTTATTTTTCATTTTCTTGACTTCAAATTGTATTTTCGCGGATCTGCTCATCTCAAGATTGTTTTCATCCCCAAGTCAAATATGACTGGAGGCGACAACCCTTGACACCATCGAGGGGATCAATTCCGTCACAAAGAAATACCTTGCGGCTACAAACAAGTGTTATGTCACTGATCAATCATAAAATTGAGGGAATCGTGATCTGACTAGGCATCTCATACAACGTTGCTGTTTTGTGAATATCACTATTATGTAAAGCAAAACCGATCAGTGTAAAGGCTACCAGCAAATATTATGTCACTTATTAATCATAAAATTGAGAGAATCGTGATCTGACTAGGCATCTCATACAACGTTGCTGTTTTGTGAATATCACCATTATTTAAAGCAAAACCTATCAGTGTAAAGGCTACCAGCAAGTATTATGTCACTTACTAATCATAAAATTGAGCGAATCATGATCTGACTAGGCATCTCATATAACGTTGCTGTTTTATGAATATCACTATTATGTATATGAGGGCTTCTCAGGAACAATTCAACCGCTTCCGCTGCAGTTTTTTGCTTTGTGTAAATGTAATTTTTTACCAGTCTACCGAAAGAGCAGGGTTATGTTTTTGGGTGTATGTTTTTAAACTATCTTTCAGTAGAAATTTTCAACAATGTAAATGTAACCTAACCTAAAAAGTAAATTATTTCTTTAGAAAACAATTCTGATATCAATGTTTTCAGATATTAATTAACAAATTAATAATAAAACATTACTATGCGCAAACACTGGTATTAGAATTGTTTTATAAAGAAATAATTAAATTTTTAGGTTAGGTTATTGTTTACATTGTTGGAAATTTCTTTAAAGATGGTTTATATTGTCTGATTCTTTGGCTGAACCTGAAGCCGAAACGCTTTGATGGATTTTGGTGTGCGAGGTGACAGTAATAGTAACTAAATCTGGTGGATAGGTAATACTTTTTTCCAGTCGGGTTTTTATTCTTTATAAATTATTTTTGTTATTCTGAGCAAGTCTAGACATGTTTTACAGCCTTAAACTTTCAGGGGGCGCTGAAACTCAATAAAAATTCATAAAGTATGTAATATTACGTAATAAAAGTTCGTGCTGTAACTTGGTGAGGAGTTGGGTATCCTGCAGATTCCAGGAGATGCTGCAGCATATGATCAAGGTACCATGTTATTTTTAACAAATAATCATTGAGACTATTCCAATGAGCCCAAACACGATACCTCTGCTGTAAGTTGGCGAGGAGTTGGGTATCCTGTAGATTCCAGGAGATGCTGCAATATCAGGTTAAGGTTACCATGTTTTTTCTAACATATATTCAGTAAGAGTATTCTAATGAGCCCAAACACGATGCATCTGCTGTAAGTTGGTATGGAGTTGGGTATTCTGCAAGATCCAAAAAATTCTCCAGAGTCAGTTCAAAGTTACCATGTTCTACCTAAGACCTATTCATTGAGAATATTCCAATTAACCCAAAAACGATTAATCTGCTGTATGTTGGTAAGGAGTTGAGTATCCTGCAAGATCCAAAAAGTGCTCCAGAGTCAGTTCAAAATTACCATGTTCTATCTAAAACCTATTCATTTTGACTATTCCAATGAGCCCAAACACGATATCTCTGCTCTAAGTTAGCGAAAAGTTGGGTCTGCTGCAGATTCCAGGAGATTTTGCTGCATCAGGTCAAGGTTACCATGGATTTGCAATATTATTACAGTAACATGGCAACATATTTTGAATCGATCAGACCTGGATAACTTACCCACATCCCTTCATCACCTACATAAGAGTTGATGATCCTCAGATGGCTGAACAAAACTTAATAAATTGTAGCTAAGAACCACCTCGATTACGTCACCTTTCAAGCAAAAAAATCGCATCAAAATCGGTCCATTTGTTTGAGAACTACGACGCCACAGACAGACACACAGACACACACGTTAAAGTTATAACACCCCTATTTTTGCGTTGGGGGTTAAAAACTGTTTAAAAAAGAAAACAATAAACTAAAAAAATTAAAGAAAAACCGTCGGGGACTGCCATTCTCTGCTCTGAAATAAGTTGAATAAACGAAGTTTTTTGAGTTTGACTTAATCAGTATGTACCTAAATTAATGTAGTTTTTTGATCAATATAAATTGCTGTATTTAAACTAAAATTTGGAACAGAGAGACCGATGGCAGCCCCCTACTGATTTTCTCGGATTTTTTTAAAATTTATCTTTCGTTTCTTATTTCCCTCTAGTCGTTGGACCTTAAAACAGTTAATTACTCCTTTTTCAATTACGTTTTAACACCCGTCGCAGGCTTTATATAAAATATCAATATGATGTGCTAATTTATTTCTACGACTGATAAACTAATCAATGTTTAAGCGTCAGCAATAATGAAACGGTTCTCCTAATCAGAAGTCCTGGGTTTGAGTTAGGACATGTCATATTCCAGATGTGTGTATAGGTCGCATAGCATACGTTCGTATGTGTTAATTCGGGCCTCGGCGAGGTCTAAACTTGATGTAAGACTCGGTTTGGTTGGTGGTAGGGCATTTCCTAAGCCCGTCTGGCTAGCTATCACTATCTTATCAAAGTCTTAACATAATCATCAATCTTAACAGCATTTATATGTTCCGGCTTGAAGGTAAGATAGCCAGCTCCTTAATACATTGGGAAATCTTCATTATCATCATCATTATATCACTTACCATGAAGTGAGATGATACCAAAAGCTTATCAATTGTATATAGAAAATCTAGATGAGCAAAAGTCCAGACAGATCATGATGTGCCCAATTTATGACTATGCCAATGACATAATTTCAGCGTGTAACAAAATATAATATGCAATCGGTGCCGAGTGTAGCTTTCCGTTTTCAAATAAAAACGCTTGGTTGGTAGTCGAGAATCCATAGATTTCAAAAGAGCCTAGGAGGATTGATCTTGCTCAGATTGTGACGGAAAAATTTATCGGAAAATGTTTCATGATTCTATTCGCTGTAAAACCTTGAGGGTAGTTTTTAAGGTAATTGTATTTAAGTACTATTACACAGAGAGTGTAATAAAATTGGTATAGGAGCCATTAACTAAAGCTTCTTCTCATTAAACTGAACAACTTTCCCGAAGAGACACGCAGTCTATTCGAAAAAATAATTAAGCTTTTGATATAAATCCATTAGCTGATTGAACAGTTTTGTGCATTTTTATGGAGCGTCCAAATTTTAATGAGAATTTTTTTTTTTTTTTTTTATTAAATCACTCTTTAAAATTGAAATTGACTACGGGTTTTTTGGCGACATTTGTTCGATATGATGAGTAAAAGCCAAAATAATATTTATAAAGCCAAATTTATATTATAACTTCTTTCGGTTGTTTATATATCTACACTCACCTTTAAAAAAATTTTTTTTTTTTTATTAAATCACTCTTTAAAATTGAATGGCTGCTATTGTTCAAGGGTAGATGGTATAAAAATCAATTATTTTTTTAGTAAAAAATGATCCCACAATTAGAAAAGTTCATTTTATGCGTTGCTCCTTACCGTAAGAATCCCCTTTTGGGATTCCGTATCAAAAGGGTGCCTACGGGACCCTAAGCCTACGACATCCGACTGTTTTCCTACTTGTTTAATTTTTTTAAAGAATAGTGCCTGAGAAGTGGGTAAATTTTAAAATTAGAACAAAAAAAAAACGTGATTTTTTAATTTTTTTCGTTTCTACTCTATCGTACAAACTAACGGTATTTTATGTGTGAATTAGTCAACATAGTAAATTAAACGCTACATGCTTGGACCACATCCTCAGACACGGAGAGTTGAACATAGCCATACTGGAGGGCAAGATCGAAGTAACAAGAGGAAGAGGGCGCCCCAGGAAACAATATATGATCCAAGTAAATGAATGGTGCCGTAGTCATACGTACCAGGAGGCAAAGACGACAGCTCGTGACAGGCTGAAGTGGAGAATGCTGCAACGACAGAGGGCTGGGCCCTCTTAATAATGTGGATGATGAGTAAATTAAAAGTGTGAATTAGTCAACGTAGTAATAACAATTTGGAAAGAATGGCAATGAGTCAAGAGGAGGGTCTCCAACGAGATGGACCGATCAGTTGAAAGTGGGTGCTACTTACCGCCCCTATATTATTACGATTTCTGTGGTGTTCCGATTACTGTGGAATATTATTACGATTTCTGTGGTTGAAAGAGACGCCATTCAATAAATTCTGTGATGCGGTGAGGTATGGATAGGAACAGATGGAAGCAATTCGTGCGCTCCAAATATGTAAATCAAACCACGTTCCTTAGTCATGAGGGACCGACTACGGAGAAATGAATTTTGTCTCGCTCCAAGGATCCCGAATTGAATGAGAGAAAACACATATTTTGGTTAAAATATCAGTAACTAGCTGTCACGGCGAACTTCGTTCCACCTGACACTACACTACACTACCCTACCCTACCCTAAAACTTTCTCCTGACAATACGAACTAAACAAAAAAATAATTAGCGAAATCGGTCTAGCCGTTCTTGAGTTACGAATGAATGAATGATTTATTTATTGTATTGCATAAGTACACCAACAAAAAAAAAATGTTTTTTTTACCTATAAATACCTAATACTAAAGGAATATTTTTTTTAAAAAAAAAGGGAGACACAAAAGCAATACAAAAGGCAATAAAGCTCATATAATTTTTACCCTAAGGCAAAACGCTGTTATTCTGCTATTGCCAAATGGTACAACTAACACGACTTCCTTTTAAATAATTATGTATATGTCATCGGGATATTGTGAAAACCGCGATATTACAATCTCACTAGTTAGATTAAGATATAACGGTAAGTTGTGAATCGGATCAAAATTCCACGGCCTATTCTTGTACCTCCGAATATTGTACCGATGGTTTCTTCTGCTGCGAAGCATTCTGCTACCCAGGGGTCATGGTTCTTTGGCTTTTAAATCAATCAAAACTGAC
Source organism: Coleophora flavipennella (assembly GCA_947284805.1). Lineage (NCBI taxonomy): Eukaryota > Metazoa > Arthropoda > Insecta > Lepidoptera > Coleophoridae > Coleophora > Coleophora flavipennella. The sequence goes on along the minus strand of OX369270.1, from coordinate 7,560,517 downwards.
CGAACCTAACATAGCTTGCTTCGCGAGCTCATTTATTTAGTGTTGTTCACTTCGCTTAGTGTTATTGTAATGTCACTAGAGAGTTAACAATGTTACTAATGAAATTGTAAACAATATATTACAGTTCACAATCTTTCGACAGTTCACAATCTCGCAAAATAAATCCCGTTAGATTATAATCTAACGGAATTTACAATCTTACGGTGACATATACAGGGTGTAACATAAAGGTGTGGTGATACTTTAAGGTGGGCTTGTACTCATCAAACTGAGCAACTTTTGTTCTGCAACTTTACTAAAATCGCGAAAGTTTTATTGGATTATTCATACAAAACCGTTTAATCAGCTGACCGATTTGTACTAATAATAAAAAAAATGCGATTTCAGCATAGTTGCAAAACAAAAGTGGTTCAGTTTGATAAGTAAAGTATAAAACCACCTTAAAGTATCAACACACCTTTATGTTACATCCTGTATATAGATTGTGTGGTGGTACGCAACCCTCGGTTCACGATTCCGAATCGTATTTGGCTAGTTTCCTCACTTATCTCCGAACCGACTGACAGTTCACATAACTGTGCTTGCTTTCCGTTCTATTTACGTGTATTTCAGTAAGTTTTTTTCGACATTTATAAATGTAATAAAAAATGTACTGTCACACACAGTTTGCTTCAATGGGAAGACATTGACAAATCCTTACGTATTAGCGACTGAAAGGCCGAGGAAATATTTTCAGCACAAAATATGTCTCTGTTTGGTTGGCCTAAATGACGTGATAAATGAAATAACATTACTTTAGTTCAATATAAAACGGCACGATAGCTACAGCGGCACCGCTTGAGTTAGAAAACCATTAAGTTTCCTGTCGTTTGCGGCAACAGAAATAGGTTAGGTACTTAAAACTTTAAATACTTGTTTCACTTTACTCGTAGTTATTTTGATAGGGTATAAAATATTAAGGAGAGCGTTTGATTCACTACATTCTTTGTTATTTAAAAATGATATGGGTCATCACCCGTAGTACGGTTGGGTTTTCCGGTTAACTGGACTATAGAGAAATCATTTTTTCCATGGTTCTGTTAATATATTTATCTGTGGTATGCTCCGGTTATTAAGAAAAAAAAATACGGTGCAGGGCGACGCGCTCACGCACACACGCATACACACACTCGCTACACTCAAACGTGCACACATACAAACACACATATACATACACACACGCATGGACACTCACACTCACGCACGCACTCATACACACACCTACACACTTTTGTTTTGTCTCTGTATAATAAGTTTAAATCTTTAATTTAGTTGTATTCTTTACTGTTGGTTTACCCTAATCATGGAAATTGTTTGCACTCACACAGCCCCCACTTTAATAGTGTGGGACCACTGTTCAAATGTTGTAAACTGTCCAAAAATAACTTTTGGATCTTGTTTGACCAAGTTAATTTAAAATAAATAAAAATTAATCAGTCCTCAAAATAATTACAAATTAGACCTAAAATAAAATACCTAAAAAAAATATGTAAAAAATATGTAAAATATTTACCAGGAACACTTTTTATGAGCTGACCTCTATTTTATTTGATGAAAAAATTGGTGCATAATTTATTTGGTCTCGTGCAAACATCAAAATTAGGTACATCAAATGAACATCTGAACTATATTATATTCATACGTACTTACCAGTTTAAATAGGAGATAAACTTCGATAAAAATGCCCGGGAAGTGCACAAACAACCGCTATTGCTCTTTAAAAAATAATATTTTCATCCCTCCCATCTCGGAAATTGTATTTTTGCTCTTCGATATCTGAGTGCAAAAGCCGTTTTTATTCGCTAGAGGATAAAGTAAATTAAGTTGCGTTGGGGATTCTTGGTAAGCCCACTTTCATCTTCGGCAACATCGTCACTTACCACCAGGTGAGATGTTGTCAAGGGTTTACCAATAGTGAATAAAAAAAATGAATTAAGAATTTTCTTCAAGCCGAAATATGTCAATGCTGTTAAAATTGTTTTAAAGAAATATAAATAGGTTTTTTAGTTTTTAACAACTATATTGTATATTTTAGATTGTCTTATGCTTGACTTACTTATTATAATACTGTAATAACTATAGGTGACACTAGCTGTTTCCCGCGGCTTCACCCGCGTGTACAACGTTTCTATAACTTTTCGAGGGTGCGCAGTTCGCGAGCCGCCTGCGCGAAGGAAAAAGTAACCTATGCGTTAATCCAGGTGCTAATCTGTCTACCTATCAAATTTCAGTCAGATCCGTGCAGTAGTTTTTGCGTGAAAGAGTAAGAAACATACATCCATACATTCTAACAAACTTTCGCGTTTTTTTTTATTTATTTTTTATTCACAATTGGTAAGCCCTTGGCATCATCTCACCTGATGGTAAGTGACGATGATGCCGAAAATGAAAACGGGCTTACCAAGATTCTCCAATGCAATGGGGATCTGGCGTTTATAATACTAGTAGGATTCAAATTAATAGTAGGTAGTTAAGTAATTGTAACTTTATAATGTATGACTGTTTAAGGTCGACTGTTCTAACAATAAGAATTGCAATAAGAGCTAGCACATTCTTGTAAGCTTAAGGCGCTAAGATCACTCAATCCGAGCAGATTGATACGTGTTTCAATAATATCGAACGTAAGCCTATTCATTTTAAGTTCAAATCAATGCGGGCTTCAGAGCGGCTGTTAAGTTGAAACCGAACTACCAATTCTCGATTTTTACATGTTTTTATTACTTTTCATCACTTTCAAATAAGTTTAAAAAATGTGTTTGTGTGTTGATTTTTGTGTGTTGGTTTCATTCAATAATAACTATTTGTTTTCGAGAAAATTTTCAATTAATGCCAAGAACAGTGTCTACAGTATATTTTTGTACATCAAAAGTGGTAATATTTTAAAAATTGTATTCAATTAAATCGATCTTTTAATTACTTGAATTATATTATATATTTTTTTCCATGATGATAGCTTTACACAATCATGCAATAATTTGAATTGAATATTGTCATTTGACCTATCTTAAGGCCCAATAAATGTCATAGATTCATTCATTCAATTGTTGTTTGGCGTCAAGACTTAGATAAGATGATGATATATAGCCAGGCGGCCTTAGGAAATGCCTTTCCACCAACCAAACCGAATATTGCTCCAAAGTTGATTTAGTTCACATCAGACTCCACTTTCGTCAAAAATGATTTTTTAAGTATTTTCAGTTCAGTTTCGGCATGAATGACAAATGTGGAAAACCACAGATGACACATTTTTCAGATTCCACTATCATCAGTTTCCACTTTCGTTTAGACTCCGCCGGGAATCGAACCCGCGACCACTTGATGTAAAGCTAATGGACTGACTATTACGCCACGGAAGCGGTTAATGTAATCTTTGTGATTTTATTACCTAACTGCATCAGAAGGAGTGTTATATGTTTTGAGTTTATGTATATTTCATTGGCACGCTGTGAAGTCTAAACGGTTTGATGGATTTTGGAGAGAAACTTACCAATTGCTTTAACGGTGAAAGAAAACATCGTAAGGAAACCTGCACATCTGATTCCAGATATGTATGAAGGTCGCATTGCACACGTCCGTAGGTGTAAATCTAAAATGTCCTACACGTGTCCGGTGGTGATGCTAAGTGCAACACCAGGCAACCGCGCCCTTGGATAGCACGATTAATTGTGCCACACAAAAAGAATAAGAAGAAGATATCAATACATATAATAAAACTGTAACGGGGCTGTGTCTGTACATGAAATATTTTAAGAAAACAATAACTGCTGTGGGCATTACTAATGATATAACAACTTTTGTCTGCCTGTCTTTCTGTCTGATGTTTGTATGTTCGCTCATCACGCAAAAACTACCTGGCTGATTGTGATGAAATTTTGTATGGTAGTTCTTTATGGCCCGGGCAAAGTATATATTAGTACTAACATTCAGTATGGACAATCCCTGCCGCTCTACAGACTGCGACCTCACTCCTCGTCAAACAGATTAATACAGATTGGTTACAGTTTGGTTGTCGAAGGTATATGATTTCGCCACCATTTTGTTTGTTCCGTCATTTGTTTTTTGAAATGTCATTTCTGGCCCGTTGTATGAAGTGTCCAGGGTGTGGCCCGGGTAAATATATAATGATTGATTGATTGATTGATTGATTGATTGAAAACACTTTATTGCACAACATAAGAGAAAAAAAAAGATACAATGATTAAGGAAGTTGTACATATAGGCGGTCTTATCGCTAACAAGCGATCTCTTCCAGACAATTTTTATCCCTAATGATACTTTTTATCCCGGAAAATTCAAGAGTTCCCGTGGGAAAATTCAAAGGGCGGGCACAGCTTGTTAGAAATAATTTATCAATTCAATGCTTTCGTTCTGTGAATGTGTATTCCAAACAGTACGTACTTCATTATGATAAAAGTTTCTTAAGTCATTCCGTACGTGCGAGAACTTTACACCCGAGTTTTGACTTCACAAACAGTTTTCCCTTGGCAGTATAGGAAAGTGAAAGCCGCAATTGCCCCAGGGGTTCTGAGGCTGGGGGAGACATTCTACATATTGATGAGCCGTCTGTTGCTTAGCGCAAATAACACGGCTCAATGCATTCAATCTTTATTTGATTGAAAATACCAAAGAACTGCCTTTTAACCGCCTCCGTGGCGTAATGGTCAATCCACTCGCTTCAAACCAGGAGGTCGCTGGTTCGATTCTCATCGGGGTTGACTTGAAAGACGCGGTGTGGTTGGTGTTAGGGCATTTTCATAGCCCGCCTGGCTAGCTACCACCATCTTGTCTCAGTCTTGCCGCCAAACATCAGTGTCAACAGCATTGATGTGTTCCGGCTTGAAGATAAGATAGCTAGATCCCCAATGCGTTGGGAATTCTTGCTAAGCCCGCTTCCATCTTCGGCATCATCGTCACTTACCATCAGGTGAGAAGATGACAAGGGCCAATTGTGAATAATAAAAAAAGGAGGAGTTTCGTTAGATAACAAAAGATCTCCTTTTCCCCTTCTTAAAATGATGTACATTGAAATTGCTTTAGGTATTTTACTATGCTATTTATGCTTATATACGTGCTGAATAAAGTGTCCCTATAGATGAATAATACTTGTACGTAGACCTCAAAATGAAAAAGTTCCCCGCTAAATGGAAACAGAGAAAAAAAAGAGGATTTCCGTCTTGTGTTGAAGGTGCATTCAAACTGTTTTTTGTACAAAAAAGTTATTCATGAATAGAATGACCAGTTAAGAGTTTTGAAGTCACCCTTTCTATTTAAAAACCCATAAAAAATCCCATGTATCATAATTATGATAGGATAGATTTTTTTGGATATTTGTCCTGTATTGTACAGGGTGACTAGTTAGGGACAGACGTATTTCTGCAGGTTATCACATCCGATAATCCCCGATTAGGACTAGAATTAGGATTAATGAGAAAAGCAAATGTTGACTGAATTAAACTACGTCATAATTAACCATTACGCTACGGAGGCAGTTATTTAAGTTAGAGATTCGAAAATATGTATTTACTTCCTACCTTACAGCAGCGTTCTCATCGATTTCAGTCTTATTCGGAACATAACTGTACCCTATACAGTGTAAAGTGTGTTCAGAAACTATGTTTAGAGCTTTTTGTTATTAAAATAATATAATAAAAATCGTTAGTGGATTTTTACACAATAATCGCGGATTAGAATTAATCGATAGATGATAATAATCGGCGATAAGGATAAATCTGAATCCTAATCGTTGCATCACTAATTAAGTCTGAATTAAATAAATTAAAAAGTATTTTTGTATTTTTCTATGGCTTGCGTTGATGTCTTTTGTTTGAAATGAATACTTAGGTATATACATATATACGAGTATATTCTCCTAAGCCGATTTCGGCCGTGTGACTACTTACTACTCCTAGGCCGGGTTATGGGGTTCGTGTGCCCTAATAATGACTAACATAGCCGATCTACTTAAGGCGAGGCCCCAGTGGAGAAGCGGAGAAACCCTTTTGCTAGATCAATTTTTTTGGGTAATTACTACTAAATATCGGTCTTGCAAAAAATATTGGAAATACTTAAGGATATTGTCTGAGAAATTTGCTAATGTGTTACACGATAGTATGCACTTTACTTGATCATAAAAAATCCCAAAAACAAGTCTAGAACGTCTAAAAAAAAAGTCTAAAAAGAATTGTTAATAATAAAATATCTAAATTTGCATATATAGTTTTTATACAGAGATATTTCTTTTTAAGTACTACAGAGAATTTGCTAAATTTTAGTTTTTAAATTAAGGTCTTAAGAGAAATAACAACGTAAATCATTGAAAAAGTGCAAAAGTGTGGTTATTTTCTTGACTCTTTACACTTAAAGGAAAAAACAGAGGCAACTGTTTTACAAATGCCTCGCCTTAAGTATCATTGTTATAGATGTGGTGGTATAGAATGGAATCCTCGGTGCGCGAGTTTGAATCGCTCATGGCTAGTATTTCTTTTCTGCTAATATGTCAAGTCACGCAGGTTGATACGTGTTTCAATAATAATAATATCTAACGTAAGCCTATTCATTTTAAGTTCAAATCAGTGCGGTCTTCAACGCGGCTGTTATGTTGAAACCGAACGCCCAATTCTCGATTTTTACATGTTTCTTTTACTTTTCATCACTTTCAAATAATTTTAAAAAAAATGTTTTCAATTAAAATGAAAGGTCTTAAAGTCACCGATTGTTTCATACGATATTAACTATTTGTTTTCGAGAAATTTGGCAATTAATACCAAAAACAGGGTCCACAGTATTATATTTTTTAATATTAAAAGAGGTAATATTTTTAAAATCGTATTCAATTAAATCATTTTTTTATTACTTTAAGTATAATATATATTTTTTCTATGGTGATAGCTTTACACAGTCTTTCAATAATTTGAATTGAATATTGTCATTTGACCCATGTCTGAAGCCTTAATAAACAAACACGAAGTCAGGAGTTAATGTCAATCCAATAACATCAACATCGTATATAATTAATCAATACTGGCACAAACAACCAGAGACTCAAATATTAAACTTGTAAACAATAAGTAATTTAATATCTCAGTATTTACACTCTATTGGTTGTTACTTCAAACACAGCTACACAACCCACTGAGTTGGAATTTGTAGGCATTGTGCTAAATTTATAAATTAAACATTGCCTGTGATGTGGACTGTAGGGAAATATTGAAGGAAACCTGGGGCTGGGCTGTACGCAACAAACGTTCGTGATATTCTCTCAAACCCTAACGTTATAACTTACTAACTTTTACCGCGGCTCCGCCCGCGTGGTCATCGTTTTTATGACTGTCTTTAAGGGTGATTAGTAAATTATGTAGTTTCCCACCTACTCAACCATCTCTGTTCAAAAAATTACAACAATCGAGTATTTTTTTAGTTCTCTCAGGAAATGCATCAGATTTGCTATTTTCCCGGGATAAAAAGTAGCCTATTTCCTTCCCCGTGACACAGGTTACCTGCGTGCCAAATTTCATAAAAATTGGTCAAGGCGTTGAAGCGTGAAAAGGTAACAAACAAACAAACACATTTTCACGTTTATAATATTATAGTAATGATAACAGTATCTTTAAATAAATAATCTGGGATTAAAAAATATTTATTTCATCAGACAATTTTAGTCCATTTTTGTTAGTACACAAAAATTTAATAAACTATGTTAGTAATTAATAAATTAAATAAAAATCACACAGAAAAAAAACATAATTAACATTTATTATATTTATTTATTTATTTATTTATGTATAATGATGACCCAATGCTTAACATTGGGACAATCATACTTTTTTCTACTAGTTTTCTCTTCATACAAATCGATCAGCTGATAGACCGATTTTTAAACATTTTTGTATGGAGCGCAGAACTTTTCCTTTGGGAAAGTTGTTCAGTATGATGAGTATATGTCCTTAACGGGTTCTAAACCAATATAGTTACAACCAGTATATAAAAAACATGGTGTACGTCTGTTAGTGATCGTGTAACTTCTAAACGACTTGACCGATTACGACAAAACTTTTGGAAGTTGTTGCGTACACGCCCGGGAAAGTTAATAAAAAAAGAACCCGCGAGCTGGTTTATAGACCTAATGCAGTATCAGCCAGTAGCACAAACTTCTGAAAATTGTAACGTTTAAGATGCAGCTCGCTCTGGTCGCCCTGTTTGAATTTGTATCACACTAATATTATAAAGGCGAAAGTTTGTGAGTGTGTATGTTTGTTACTTCTTCACGCAAAAACTACTGAACGGATCTGGCTAAAATTTGGTAGGTAGACAGATTAGGACCTAGAATCTAGGTCCTAGATTAAGACACAGGCTACTATGTTGCACGCTCGCGAGCCGCTTGCAGCTCGCGCACTGCGCACCCTCGAGAAGTCATAGAAACGTTGTCCACGCGGGTGAAGCCGCGGGAAATAGCTAGTATAAAATACAAAGAATCTTTTTCCCCGTATTATAACTGCTTACATCTAAAACTAATCAGCTGGATTCTGAGACGCAGGGCCGGATCTGGGTGCGACTAATTAATTATGTCCCAGATCCCAACAAGGGGCCATGGCAAGGAACGAAATTAATCTTCTTGTTCTCATTCACCTCCCAATTTCAATATATTTCTGTTATTTGTATACTCTAGAGACTTATAGACTTATAGATACTAAATATTATATACAATCTAAAACGAATTTGAAATTTGAAAGAGCTTTCACTTACTTGATGATAAATTAAATTCTTAATTTAAATTTACATTATAATTATAATAGTTTGTATAAACAAGATTTCCAATTTTAATATACATTATATTATAAGGTCTAACAAAATTAGCTGAAACTATTTTAACTGGTGCTTCTACCCATGAAACTGAACAACTTTCCCCATGAAACCCATAGTCAAATCTCAAAAAAAAATTGACTTTCCCATATTAAGTTGGCTGATTAGCTGATCGAGTTAGTATGGGAGATTCAAAATTCAGCGGCGCTCCACAAGCAGTTCACTACTGGTGTAAGGTGGAGGCAGCCACTATAGCAGTCAATGCTGGTGCTAGATGCCTTAGGAGACAAACATTTGGGTCACAAAAAGGCCGAACTAAGCACTTATGAAAACAAGAAACACTCTACTCACCTTTGACAAATATCTAGGGCACAGTATACGAATATTCTTTTAAATTACCAATCCATTCACAACATTATTTAAAAACTGATAAATTACCAAAAGAAAATACCATACATCACCGACCGTCTAATTTTTACCTTTATTTCATAAACTAGTGGATGCCCGCAGCTTCGCCCGCGCAGATCCCGATTTTTGCAGTTCCCGTGGAAATTTCCCAAAATTCTTTCTTAGCGGATGCCTACGTCTTAACATCCGTCCAGTGGTTTGGGCTGTGCGTTGATAGATCACTATGTCAGTCAGTCAGTCAGTCACCTTTGAGTTATTTATTTAGATATGTCAAAGCCTGCTTTTAAAATTTTCCTCTGATTCTCAAAAAGAACAAATTTAATAGTTCAACCGAATAAAAAAGACTCAAATCCATAGGAGTTTTTATTTTGAGACTAAGTCTTGCCGCCAAACATCATTAACGGCATTCATGTGTTCCGGCTTGAAGATAAGATAGCCAGATCCCCATTGCGTTGGGGAATCTTGGTAAGCCTGCTTCAATCATCAGCATCTACGTCACTTACCATCAGGTGAGATAATGTCAAGGGCTTACCAAAACTGAATAAAAAACAATAATAAAAAAAATATATTGCCGTCATTTTATGACTTTCCCTGGCATAGTATTAATGGCGGCGGCTGATTGTAGAATTGGGAAGATCATAAAATACCCAGGCATATCATCGCGGGGCTCCAAACATACTAAAAAAAGGATTGTGTGGTTTTATGAAACCACGGTAAAATTGAAACTTTTTTTCACATTATAGACATGTACAGAGGACGAAATGCTCTCTTCTTGGAGCTACGGTACATAGGACGAAACGATCATACCGTCACGTGACATGCAACACACAGACGAAAAAGTTTGAGACGATGTAATAAAAGTTTCACTTTAAAACGACGGAGCTTTCTACAATTGCATCAGACATGCTAAAATAACCTAATCTTAGTTTTTTTCGGAGCCTCTCTATGATAAGCCCAGGCATTTCATGATCTGCCCAACTCTACGATCGACCGCCGAAATATAGATAGTAGTCCTTTTGCGAGATTGAAATATATCCGGAGCAAACGAACGAGTATCGTTAATATTTATGGTGAGATGATTGTCGTTTGATAGAAGTGATTTATACATAGTTTTGTAATAAATATTAAAGAAAATGGTACATAATATAATATTATACTAGAAGCTCCTTGTTCTGGACAAAATAGAACATAATCCTTTCCTTACTAATATGACATATGTAAAAATGAGTTTGATTGTTTGTTACCTTTTCACGCTTCAACACCTTAACCAATCTTGATGAAGCTTGGCATGCAGGTAGCCTGTGTTACTGGGAAGGAGATAGGCTACTTTTTATTCCATGAAAATAGCACAGTCCGATGCAGTTACTGAGGGAACTGAAAAATACTCTTTTTTTTGGTTAATTTTTTTAACATCGCAACGGAACAATGGATTATTGTGATTTTTTGCACAGAGATGGTTGAGGGTGTGGGAAAGGACATAATTTATTAATTATCATATCCTGACATAGTCCCTATGGGATATGGAAAAAGTTATTTTCACGCTCGCGCACGTCGGTGTCGCGACGGAGCAACGGATTGAAGTGATTTTTGTATAGAATTGGTTGAGAGGGTGGGGAGTAACATATGCTGCCAATCAGAGTAGCCTGATATGGTTCCTGAGGGATCTGGAAAAAACTCATGTCCACGCTCCACTCACCCTCAAAGACAGTCATAAAAACGATGTCGACGGGGGCGAAGCTGCGGGCGAAAGCTAGTTATAAATAAATATCTAGCAATATGATTTCTAGCTGGTTGGCTGGTCGTGCGCCAACCACCGATGTCATGTTGTTCCCCGCGGGAATACAAACACATATCTAGTTAGTAGAACGAAACCATAATTAATGTTGAATCTCTGTGGAATCGCCAATTATGACTTCCTTGTACAAGTCGGGGCAAAACCTAAATTATTTTCCTTTCTGTGCCATGAATTCTAATAAACAAACAAGTTCTGGGGAAAGGGAAGGGCAAAAATATATTTTTTTTCTAAGAGTATGTATGTCAAGTATGTAGTGACTTGTTCTGTATCATTAAACGAGTTGGGACATTTTTGTATGGAGCGTGGCGTAGTGACAATATGTACAGAGGCCAGCACATCAAGCTAGACACTTTGGACTTTGTGCCGTTTAATTTGATAATGATTTTCGTCATTTCGTATTCTTCTCAGGAAAATCTTCCATTTGATACCCATGTCATGGGGGTTAATAAAAAAATAACTGATCCGTCATCTTTCGGAGTCCGCAATATTAGACTTAGAATGACGTCACTTACCTAACCATGCATTGTTCTCCAAACTTAACGTGTGCCTATGCAAAATTACAGCTCAATCGGAAATCGAGAAGTGGTTCTAATTTATCTTCCAAGATTTGTCTCAAACTAACTAACACGGCAAGCTATAAAGCTTGTAAAAATGGCTATATAGCTTGTAAATCTTGTAAAAATGGATTTAAAGCTTGTAAAAATGGAGTTGAATTTTGACAGGGAACTCAATCTTTCATTTCGGTTCGAACAACTGCCATCGCCTTTCCCCGCGTTGATATCGAGATTGCATGAAAAGCGAATATTAAGGTTGTGCGGTGCGTGAGCCGCTTCTTTTTTTACTATCTTTGTTATCCTAGAGATCCACCCTAAATTTTGCTGAAAGAATTTGTGAATTCGGATGAGTAGTTTTGTAGATTAACATTTACATTAAAACATACATACTTACAAAGTTCAACTGTTTATAATATTGGTATAGATAGCCCAAACACGGCTATTCGGTCGAGCGACGCCGACATCAAAAGTGTTACTATAAGTCGTGTTTATAACTCTGACTAAGTTTGTATACTAATACTTTATACAGGGTGTAACAAAATTGGTGTAGGTCTGTTAACTGGGGGTTCTACTCGTCATTTTATTTTTATTTATTTATTTATTTGCTATTCGGAAGATTTACAGCTTAATATTCTATATAAGTAACAAAATTAAATTTAAAACTATGCTAATTACAAACCTTCACCAAAATAAAATAGAAAATTAACATTAGTTACATCAAAAGAACATTTTTTTTATAAGATCCGTTTCATTAAATATATATTCAGTGTAAGAAGAATTCCTGTGCCACTAGTCGCCTCACCGCAGTAGTACTTGTACAGAATAGGTCGACGTCAGGATGCTCACAGACTAGTTTGTTAAAACTATTACAGCTACGCAATAAAAATGTATTCTGCCTGTAGTTAGTGCTCGCATAAGGAACATGTAATATTGGTCGTAATCTGAATGATAACAGGTTCGTACGAAGTTGCAATTTAGATAGAAGTTCAGGGCTGTCCAAGCCGCCATTAGCTATTTTTAGTAAGAAACATAAATCATTAATGGTTCGCCTGGTGGAAAGAGGTAAAAAGTGGTAGCGTTTGCAGCGATGAAGATAACCATCTGATCTTTGGTGTGATTTAAAGTCTAAATAACGCATAAATCGCCTTTGGATACCCTCTCATACTGAACTACTTTCTCCAAGGAACCCACAGTCAATTCTCAAAAAATAAATTTGGACCCTCCATACTAAAATGCACAAAATCAGTCGTACAGTTGATCGTTTTGTATAAAGAGTAAATCATTTTTTTTTACGTTTTCAGCAAAGTCGTAGAACAAAAGTTGTTCAGTATGATGAGTAGAAGCCACAGTTAACGGTACCTACAACAATTTTGTTATACCCTGTATATTTTGCCTGAACTCATTGTTGTTGTGCGAATAAAGCGACCGCAGTTATTACTTTTACCAAATGACAGAATGTTTGGACTGAGTGAGCAGAATTGTGTTCATAGTACCGTTTGTGATGAGATTTGACATTGTTGAAGTGAAAACTTCTTTAGGCGAGTTGGGTATATTATTTGAGATAGGAGAAAACCATTAAACTCGCGATACTGTAACGACACCAACACAGTATCAAGCACAAATAATAAAAAAAAAATGCCGCTCCGTTAGATTGCTGAAGGAGGCGTGGCGGACGCGTCAGCGTCTTGTACAATGAGACATGTCGATTGTACTGCGCAGAAATTGCACAATTTACTTGCAGGGTCATACATAACGTACAAAAGCATTTTTGAGATGGAAAAAAACCATTGAACTCGCAACACTGCAAGCGACACCGACACCGTACCAGGAACACTCGCAGGGTCAACGCACACCCGGAGTGGTTAAGTTTTTTTTAAATTCCATCGTAAAAAACCCATAAAGGTCACGACGGGTCTTTCCCTATCTCGAGAAGGTTAGGTTTAAACACGGGGGTCAATAAGTTAGTGGGGAACCCCACAGTCCGAAGTTTTTCAAACCGCCCATGAGGCATCTGATCCATCATGTTATAGCAACCGGCACCAACTGTTCAGTTTGAACGTGCTTTGCGATGCACGGACACGGTCGAGAAATATTTTCGTCAATTAAAAAAAAATGGTCAATTTTCGTCGTCTTTCATGAATAAAATCAAAACTATTTATTTAACAATAGTAACAAAAATATATTTGAGATCCTCATAACGGGCCCTTTCATTTAATATATGATACAGTAACGTTTACAAAACTTTTTTTATTTCCTAATTTTCCCCCCAAAAAAAATATCTTATTTAAAATAAAAAAAATACTTTGCACATCTGTGTTTGGGTCATAGAATCACACCATCCTACCAAATTTCACCTGATTTAGTCCAGTAGATTCGGAGCAAATTGGCTGTGACAGACGGACGGATAGACAGACAGACGCACGAGTGATCCTATAAGGGTTCCGTTTTCTTGTTGTACGGAATCCTAAAAATGCACTAAATTGGTAAATTAGTTGATCGATTTGTATGAAGAGTAAAACATATTTTTTTTTGCGATTTCAGCAAAGTAAAACCTAAGTTTTTCAGTTTTTCAGTATGTTGAGTAGAAGCCCTAGTTAACGGGACCTACTCCAAGTTTGTAACTCTCTGTATAGGGAGTCCATTTAACAATTATTAAGCGGAAGGTCGTTAAAGGCATACCCCGGACACTGCATACAACGTTCGTGAAATGACATTTAGAAAAACAAATGACGGAGCAAACAAATACACGGCGAAATCCTATACGTTCGAGAACCAAACCACAACCAATCTATATCAATCTGGGTGACAAGGGGGTAAGGTTTTAATCTAGAGAGCGGCAGGGAGTGTCCATCTTAAATATGTATAACTCAAAGGTGACTGACTGACTGACTGACATAGTGATCTATCAACGCACAGCCCAAACCACTGGACGGATCAGGCTGAAATTTGGCATGCAGGTAGATAATATGACGTAGGCATCCGCTAAGAAAGAATTTTGGGAAATTCCCACGGGAACTGCAAAAATCGGGATCTGCGCGGGCGAAGCTGCGGGCATCCACTAGTACTGTATATAAGTACTAATATAACGCAGTCGGGTAAATACTTTGGTAAAGGTCAGGTGTCCGCTTAAGATACGCTAACGACACACATCAACAGTCACATATGTAGGTAAGGTCGCTCGTTATTGTTAACAACTTATCTCCACATACTTTTTGCGCCACAAATACAGGGTTGCCGAAAAATTGTAGACTCGACTAATGATACCGAACAACTTTCTCGAAATATTTTGTATAATCGGATAAATAATTACCAGTGCAACTAAGAGCTCCCGACCCGACGATGCCGCCCAGGGTTATTATTTGAATTAAAGCATCTCTTATCATTACGGCGGGCAGTTGACCATCTCCATGAACGGCTGAATCAACATAAAAATTTCTATCAAACATAACATGTTTCTTAAAACATCTCGGTTAAGTTCGGTTATGCTTTTGAACAAAAAAATCGCATTGAAATCGGTCCACTTGTTTAGGAACTGCGATGACACGTACACACACAACTTAAAACACTCAACTTAAAACACTCTTTTTGCGTCAGGGGTTGAAATAACACCCCTCTCTTTGCGTCGGGGATTAAAAAAATATTGTTGATCAGTTGATTTGCAATTTTTGTATGAAGAGTAACTTTTTTTCGCAGATCGTATTGTAATATTATAATTTTCGGGGAAAGTTGTTAGGTTTTTTTTTTCTCTACTGACCCAAATAGAGGGGTATTTTTTTTTGTCTACAGTTGGTAAGACATTAGCATCATCTGATGGTTGGTTGAGGAGTGACATAGACTGCTAATCACAATAGCCTGATCTAGGATAGGGATCTGGAGAAAACTCATTTCCACGCTTGCGAGTCGCTTGCGGCTCGCGCCCCACTCACCCTCAAAGACAGTTATAAAAAGATGTCCACGCGGGCGAAGCCGCGGGCAAAAGCGAGTAATATTATATCTTCGAGAGAAACTCATACATTTAATTAATTGAGTATGGCAAAGTGACGAGAATAACTTATATATTTAATTAATTAGATATGGCATAGTGGATGGAGTGGGCTACATAATTACGACATTAATTACGTTATCTACTCAACATGGCTCATTGATACCTGAAAGATCATTTTGATCAGTAACATGGAAATCCTTACTAATATTGTAAATGTAAAATGTGTTTGTCTCTTTGTTTGTGACCTTTTCACGCTTCTACGCTTTTTTTTTATTCACATTTATTAAGCCCTTAGCATCATCTCACCTGATGGTAAGTGATTATGATGCCGAAGATAGAAGCGGGCTTACCAAGATTCCCCAACGCAATGGAGAACTGGCTATATTATCTTCAAGCAGGGACAGATCAATGTTGTAAACACATTATGTTTGGTGGCAAGACTTAGATAATATGGTGGTAGCTAGCCAGGCGGGCTTAGAAAATGTCCTTCCACCAACCAAACTGAGTCTTACAAGTTGACCCCGCCGGGAATCGAACCCGCGACCTCCTGGTGTGAAGCGAATGGACCAACCGTTGCGCCGCGGAGGCGGTTTTCTTGACGAAATTAGGTATGCAGGTAGCCTGTGTCACTGCGAAGGACATAGGCTACTATTTATCCCGTGAACATAGCATAGTCCGATGCAGTTCCTGAGGGAACTGAAAAAATATTTTTTTTTTTGTTGTTGTGATTTTTGCTCAGAGATGATTGAGGATGTAGGAAATTATATAATTTGCTAATAAGTATATCCTATTATAATAGTTCCCGAGTTATCTGGTAAGCCCGCTTCCATCTTCGGCAACATCTTCACTTACCACCAGGTGAGATGTTGTGAAGGGTTTACCAATTGTGAATAAAAAAAAACTCATTTCAACGCTCGCGCACGTCGGCGTCGCTACGGAGCAACGGATTGAAGTGATTTTTTGTATAGATTTAGTTGAGGGGGTGAGAAGTGACATAGACTGCTAAATCAGAATAGCCCAATATAGTTCCTGAGGGATCTGGAGAAAACTCATGTCCAGGCTCGCGATCCGCTTGCGGCTCGCGCACCACTCACCCTCCAAGACAGTCATAAAAGCGATGTCCACGCGGGCGAAGGCGCGGGAAAAAGCTAGTTAGATATGAAAATTACCGGATGGCTGTCGCATATCAGGAGTTGAATGAGAAGATGAAACTGAACAGTTGTCCTCAAGGAACCAATGTTCAATTCGAAAAAAAACTTTTAGATTTATCATACAAATTTTGCTAATAAGTTGATCGATTGTATGGAAAGTTTATTTTTTTAATACTCCTTTATTAAATTAGCTTCACATGTACAGTGTAAACTCTATATAGCATAACTCAAGGGACCGGGCATTTCATAGACTTTTTTCAATTAATTTATGGGGCATTTTGTGACTTTATTGAGAGTTACTGTTTTCGTTATACAAAGAGAAATGAGCGTCAAAGTAAACCAACTGGAGCCAGAAAATTTTGACGTTTCAAAGATTGAATCGTTACATCGAGTGACGTTTTACAGTATATTTGTGTAACTGAATTTTCACCACAGAATAGAAGAATTCTTTAGAACGCTGATGTTGATTTTTTAGTACTAACACCGAGCGAGCCATTACACATACAGCACCCTACAAGCAGGTTGATGCTATTGGGTATTTTTTTAAAGTAACCTCCCCCAAAAACAAAAAACAAACCTATAAAATCATTAAATAAAAGTAGACTTATAACTGTATAATATAAGATCGAGTTTATGAAAATTGACAGAATGACAATTGTAAGGTGATACCAGGATAGTAAAACTGACCAGTTTAATTGATGAGCACTGAAAGTTTAAAAAATAATGTGATTATTTAGAACTAAAGAAATAATATGTAATGTTGTGCAATTCATTAAAAAACATTTATTTCGAATTAAATTTCAGATCGGAGGATTAGAAGTATAGTTAATCAATTGAAACTTTCAGTGCAATATTTTTTCTAAAGATGGTATCATTTTCATAATGTTGTGGTTATAATAATAATAATAATAATTCATTTATTGTCAGACTAAAAATACATATAGCGAGGCATTTTTTAATATCGATAGATTATATTACGAATGCGAGGTATCATAGGTTTTTCAATTACTACGCCGATTGCTTCAAAAGTGACCACAGATTCGTGGTCAGAGACCTCAAGGACCTTTAGATATCTATTAGAGTTTATTAAAATTTCATTCTCATAACTTTCATTTTATTATATAACATATTTTATTTTCCTTATCAAGACTGCTCGATTTACTTGTTTGGCTTGGTTACTATATACAATGTAATGTAACTATACACTTTACATAAATACTTTGTACTTACAAAAAAGTAATAATTTGCTACCTAATCCCTACTAACTAATATTATAAATGTGAAAGTAACTCTGTCTGTCTGTTACGCTTTCCCGCAAAAACTACTGAACGGATTTGGCTGAAATTTGGTAGGTAGACAGATTAGGACCTGGATTCAGACATAGGCTACTTTTTACCACGCTCGCGAGCCGCTTGCGGCTCGCGCACTGCGCACCCTCGAAAAGTCATAGAAACGTTGTCCACGCGGGTGAAACCGCGGGAAACAGCTAGTATTTTATAATTACCGTAGTCCGCGGACTTCTTACTTGCGCTATGTACGAGTAAATAATTTTTGCTGTTTATTTAGTTTGTTTTTTTAGTTTAGTTTATTCAGGGTAGGCTCGAGCCCCTCGGTGGGGACGTATATGAGCTGCAATGATGATGATGATAACTATTAATATATGCGTTGCTTAGCAACCTTTTTTTGTTGATTTCGATTTTCTGTTTTTACGAGTGGGAAACAAATTATTATTATTTTTTCCGCCACATAACTGTATATATTTTTTTGTATGTTTTTAAGCTTGGAAATACTTCAATGCTTATCTGTACTAATGATTTATTTCATTCAAAGAAAACTAAACTAAAACTCTTTTATAACTATAATTTTTACTACTTAAAAGATAAAAACCTACTTACAGAAAAATATTCATAGACAAATCAAACACGGCCATCTAGCCCCAAACTATGTTATCCAGTACTATGGGTTGTAACTAGGTAAAAAGTAAAGAAAATATTAAAACGACCGATACGTACTGAAAACAATATGCAAACGTCTACATGAGGCAGTGCAGAACATTTTATGCATTTCTTGTGTGGTGTAATCACAAAGTCATCATCGCTGAAATGCTTTGAGTAAACAGTGCTTGATTTTGTAGAAAACAAATTGTTACTTTATGCAGTTCTGATCTACTTTTCCTTCAATTCGGGAAAATTACAAAAAATAGGACGGCATTTATTAATTATAAGCTTTTTCTATGGTTTGTAACGAAAAATTAATGATTGTAAATAAATTAATATTATACATTCCTCAAAACAAAAAATAATAAAAAAAAATATCGTTGAAAAATATCGACAACACCCTCGCACTAAATAACAAGAAACCAAAAATAAAAATTCATATTTTTAAATAATTATTGATTTTCATTTAGGTTTTTCACTTACACATGGTAAGAAACTCCTCCATTTATTTAATTTACTTTGCCAGTTGCATTTTTGCATCTTATTATTGACCATTTCGGCAATTTTGACACCAAAACACACGGAGCTCTGCCTGCCATGAAATTGTGCAATTTCTGCGCAGTACAATCATTTACGAATGACACATCTCGTTGTGCAAGAAGCTAACTCGCTGCGACGCCGCCTTCAGTATCTATCGGAGCGGCAAATAATTTTTCTTATCTGTGATTTTCACCGACTTCAAGACTTCGGATTAAATCGTAAACACACCGATGACAATGCAATAATTTATAAAAAAACAATTAACACATGGTTTTTAGATTTTAAACTGTATTTTATTATCTCTAGGATTGACAATAGGTTTTTGTTTTTTTTTGTTTTTTTTGTGACTTACCACCAGGTGAGATGTTGTCAAGGGTTTACCAATTGTGAATAAAAAAATAAATGAAAAAAATTAAGCTTCATCTTCTAATTAATCTCGTGAAATGCGTCTTTCGTCTTACCAGTCACCCTTAAACTGTGGTTACGTAGAGGGCTGGAGGGACTTAGTAATTTCGATGAAAACTGTAATGCTTAAGAGGATTGTGAAGCTGCGACTTTTCATACAAACGGCGTTAACGATTTTCACCTCTTAAATGTTAAACAATTTGTTCCAATTTTTGATAGGTTATCTTTCAGAACAAAAGCTGGGCTTATACGTTTCGTTTTTTTTTTAAAAAAATATTGAAAATCGGTTCACAATCGGCGGAGATATAATAGCGTAACAAACATACAAAAAAAACATACAGTCAAACTGAGAACCTCCACCTTTTTGAAGTCGGTTGAAAAATGGCCAAAATTAGTTTTGTATGAAAACACGTGAACGACAATAAAATTAAACTTATCAACTTTATCGAAAAAGCAAAAACGTATAAGCCTAGCTTTTGTTCTGACTGACATTGGCATTAATTGGAACAGGTTGTCTCTGTATTTTTCTTTAAGTGTGAAGAGTAAAGAAAATAACCACACTTTTGCACTTTTACAATGTTTTTCGTTTAATTTGTAAACTACAATTAATTTATAAAAATCCATCTGGCATATTGAAGAGTGTGCTTAGATTAATCGACTAAGAAAATTTTGAGGTACTAAATTGGTCTGGTTTGCCTGTAAAATGCAAATCTCTGTTTTAAAAAGAGGTTGATTTTTTTCTGTTATAAAAGTAAAAGAATGGTGTTTCTGCAACTGACAAAATGAACTCATTAAAATGAAGAATCAGGTTGCAAAGTATCATTTTCATATGTTGTGTAATAAATAATTGCTGATAAAAATCGAGATCCCTGCGACAAAAGTTTCCAATGCTTTGAACTTTATATGTATTTTATGTTCGACCCTTGTTCAAAGGCGCGTAGTGTTCACGCACCCCACAAGTCACTTAAACTTTATATTTGGTGGTCATTTAATTAAAACTTTCGCGAGTAGGTATAATAAAATTTGAATTCCCTCGCGGAATTATGAAGTTATGAATATTGGTATGAATAAATGTAATAAGTATCTAGAACTAAAGTAAATTGTAAAGTCACCTTGTGCATACATACTCGCGTATTCTTCGTCCTTTAACATTCATAATCGTAAATTATCATTAAAACACGTTTACCAGTAGCAAAGAACAAGTATTTATCAGACTTCATAAAATATATTAAAAAATCTGTGTTTGTACTTAAATGGAATAATAACGTACCTAGTGTAGTTATAGTGTAGTCGCACATACGCACACGCACACACACATACATTTTTTGCTTTTATAAACTGTGTTAGTGTTAAATAATCGACCCCCTCTAAAACCTCAACGCCTTCTTCACTTCTTCGTCGCTCGCAAGAGAAAATACAGAATTTGTAATTCTCGAATCCGGTAGAAAAAACATAACGCTCCATTTTTCGTAGGTAAAAATTTAAATTGTTATTCCCACACTTGTATACTCATCATATGATTCGCTCATATACGTCCCCACCGAGGGGCTCGAGCCTATCCTGAATTCTATCTGATCGAGCCTTAGTCGACCCTGCGGGCCCATTGCTGGTTGGTAGATTTCACACACAATCTTCGAGTTTCTTTGCAGGCGTGTGCAGGTTCCCTCGCAATGTGTTCCTTCACCGTAAGAGCGTCGGATAAACGTACATATGAAATCGAAATTTTAAACAGGTACGTGACAGGATTCGAACAACGACCTCTCGGACAGGAAGTTGTGGCCTTTACCATTACGCCACCGACGCTCCATGCTTGTAAACTAATTCTTGCAGAATTATAAAGATTATTTTTTTATGAACTTTAGTAATTTCTTCTGTTCTGATATTATGATTAATGATTCAAAACCAGAGTGGTCTGTTGCCACTCAAGTCAAACATAAAATCAGTAACTTATTACTGATTTTATGTATCCTTAGATCGAGATGCTGTTGGTACCTCAGGAGATTTGAGACTCAGGCTAAAGAAAAAGCTGGACGGAACATATAATTAAATGCATACTCCTTGCACAAAAAATTGCTTTTTTAGGGTTTCGTACCCAAAGGGTAAAAACGGGACCCTATTACTAAGACTTCGCTGTCCGTCCGTCCGTCTGTCACTAGGCTTTATTTCTAAGACAGTTGAAATTTTCACAGATGATGTATTTCCGTTGCTGCTATAACAACAAATACTAAAAATTAGAAAAAGTGGAAGTCTTCATACAAAAAAGTGGTTGTTTTTAAACGTAAAGAAACTAGCGCCATCTAGTATGATGGTACGGAACCATTTGTGCGCGGTTCTGACTCGCACTATACCGGTTTCGACAAGTCTTTATTTAACTTGCAATGTTCGTATGTACGAAATATTATGAAAGTAAGTTGTTCGCTACAAAATTTGCAAATTAAATTAGACCCATTTCCCGGATTCCCATTGGGCTGAAATTTTGCACACACGTTAAGTTTCGATGACAAAGCATGTTTAGTTAAGCGACATCATTCTAAACGGCGGACTCTCAAAAATGGTGAACTTATTTCTTTATGTTACCCCGTGATATGGCCACAGCCTAAGAAATATGGGTATCAAATTATAGGGTTTGCTGAGAAGAATATATAAAAAATATGAATATTTAAAAAAATATATAGTAGGTACCAAAAATAATATCAATATTGATATTTGGCGGCAAGACTTAGATAAGATGGTGGTAGCTAGCCAGGCGGGCTTAGAAAATGCCCTACCACCAACTAAACCGAGTCTTACAATTGACCCCGCCGGGAATCGAACCCGCGACCTTCTGTGTAAAGCCAGTGAACTTTGCCTCTGAGCTACGGAGGCAGTTAAAAGTTTTTAAGTTTAATATTGTGTCTTTTTTAAAATTTTTGGGTACAATAAAGAGTATTAATTATCTTATCTTATCTAGTTATATGAAGTTGGTTAAAAATGTCTACAAAATATCGTCTCCAGGTCACTTCATCAGCCCCATAAGAAGATGGCCTAACTTCAAGTTGCTTCAACGTGTAGCGTGTCACCCCGAGTTTTATTTCGTCTGAGTTCTCAAATAGGTATTAAGTAAATAATCCAGAGTTGGTACGGTCCCCTCGGGTGCCGGTGTGTGGTTTGCTGAACGCGCGCGCAATAACATTCGGGTCGTTGAGAAAATTATAACTCGGTCGTTATTACAAAACTTCGTTATGGTGCGTGTATCCACTATCTACATAATTTATTCCTTTTAAAGAGAACTTCTCAGAGGTAATAATTTTGAATACATATCGGATATTATATGAAATTTATTGCTTTTGCCCGTGGTTTCACTCGCGACGCTATTGCTTTTATGACTTTGTGGGTGTGCAAGCGTAGAAATATACAGGGTGACTGGGTACTCGACCTTTTACTCAAATGGGGTTATAGTAGAGTTAATTTACAATAAAATAACCCTATAACTAGAGGTTGGAAATGAACGGTTTCCGAAATATCAGGGATTTAAGATTTTATTCAATTTTCTGACTTATCACAGAAAAAAAATGTACTCATAGTCTACTCATAATAAATTTTAGTCATGCATTTGATACTTTTTTAATAGCCAATAAAACAGCGAGCAGTTTAAAAATAAAATCGGCACCTAAATGTTTGGCATGTCTTTCATGTTCCAATCCCCTGAGCTATGCACCATTGAATGGAACAAAGGCGTTTTCTTAGTGGTCAGATGGGTAATTTTTTTAGAATAGTTAATTTTCCTGAAAGTGACGAAATTTTATGCCGGGTATTCCCAATTATGACATTAGTAACGAAGAAACTGCTACGATAACTCTAGAGCTTTAAAC
Organism: Coleophora flavipennella; assembly: GCA_947284805.1. NCBI lineage: Eukaryota > Metazoa > Arthropoda > Insecta > Lepidoptera > Coleophoridae > Coleophora > Coleophora flavipennella. The sequence continues at coordinate 7,537,053 of OX369270.1, read as the reverse complement.
TTAAAAATGTGTATTTTTTGCCTCAATAAAGGCGAAAGGCAGGTGAAATACCCGACTTCATGGGGTTAAAGCCAACCGTGCTCTCAAAGTATCTAAACAATAAGCATATGTTTAGAACCCCGTGTGTCTCAAAGAGCTGAAAACCAAGGAATATCTGCGGTGGGGACTAGCAACAGTCTAAAACCTATCTAGGAAAAGGAGAACTCCAAAATTAAACCTGGCGTGAGGTCCCCGAGACGCAAGTGAGATCTCTTGCAGCCCACCAAACTCCTCAGTATCGACTTGTTCCTGCGGGCACAGCTATCGGCGAGGAAGATAGGGTGACGTAGATTTTGAACGTTTTCTTAGCTGTGTGTGTGCAACTGATGTTGTTTATTGCCGATTTAAGGACACTGGGCGAGTAAGTTGCCTTTTCAACTGACTAACTGGTTGGTTTATTGGCGGTGAGGAATCTCCGACACTTGCCTAGATATCAAATAGAGCTACGCTGGTACTGCTCCGGATGATCCGGCAGTGTAGGATTAAAACTGGACAGGTGCGATATAGGAGACAGCTTCTCTGTCTTTCCGAACGGGGATCGAACCGCCAGAAGCTAAAGCTTCGGAAGTGAGCATACTTACAGCTCCGGTACCTTGTTGCAGATTACCAGAACAGAAAAAGCATCTTGGCAACAAGACGTACTGCAGATAGTGTTTGCCTTCACCTTAACCGCCTCCGTCGCGTAATGGTTAGTCGCTTTGCTTCACACCAGGAGGTCGCGGGTTCGATTCTCGGTGGGGTCATCTTGTAAGACTCGGTTAGGTTGGTGGTAGGGCATTTTCTAAGCCTACCTGGCTATCTACCACCATCTTGTCTAAGTCTTGCCGCCAAACATCAGTGTTAACAATATTGATGTGTTCCGGTTTGAAGATAAGATAGCCAGTTCTCCATTGCGTTGGGGAATATTAGTAAGCCCGCTTCCATCTTCGGCATCATCGTCACTTACCATAAGGTGAGATGATGCCAAGGGCTTACCAATTGTGAATTAAAAAAAAATGTTGTTGCCCTGCCTTATTATGTAAGGAGGTCGCGGGTTCGATTCTCGGTGGGGTCATCTTGTAAGACTCGGTTAGGTTGGTGGTAGGGCATTTTCTAAGCCTACCTGGCTATCTACCACCATCTTGTCTAAGTCTTGCCGCCAAACATCAGTGTTAACAATATTGATGTGTTCCGGTTTGAAGATAAGATAGCCAGTTCTCCATTGCGTTGGGGAATATTAGTAAGCCCGCTTCCATCTTCGGCATCATCGTCACTTACCATAAGGTGAGATGATGCCAAGGGCTTACCAATTGTGAATTAAAAAAAAATGTTGTTGCCCTGCCTTATTATGTAAGGTTAGGTAGATTAGTGAATAAGAATGATATGTTATATACCAGAGAAGTGTAGTTTACTTATCCAGTAGATGTACGAGAGTATATTGTGTCTTAAGTGACTATCATAAATCTTCTGGCTTACAAACTAGGCCAGTGATGACCTATTGAAAATTAACTTTTTCGAGATATAAAACACCAACATTGACAAATGTGGCAAGTTTTTGCAATATATTAATCACCCGCCGCCCCTGTCGTGGCTGGACTTCCAATAACTAATCATCGCCCCTGCGCGACGGCATCAAAGTTTCGCGATTGGCAGAATGGATCTGATAATTACATAGTAGCCGAACCTATCTAACTTGAGAATGACTTTTTATTCGCTGTTAAGCGACAAACGGTTAATTTTTCTCACGGAACTGAACAAATTTCCCCAAGGAACCTACCTATACCATCGGAGTGAAACATTTTTCATCAGTCCGTTTGCAAACTTTGTAGGTATGGAAAGCCTTAAATATATTTAAAGTGAACAGGAAAAAAAAATAAACAACACTCTTCCATAGTAACTGAACTAGTTTACTGTGAACAACTTATAAGGAAAACGAAATACATAATAATATTGTCCTTGCCAGATGTAAAAAAAAAACTCTAGTATAGTACTAGCACAGCCTGGACACTGCATACAAACGGTCGTGAAATGACATTTCCACAAACAAATGACGGAGCAAACAAAAATCACGGCGAAATCCCATATGTTCAAAACCAAACTATAACTAATCTGAATCAACCTCGGTAACGAGGGGGTGAGGTCGCAATCTAGAGAGCGGCAGGGAGTGTCCATACTGTATGTTAGTACGATTATATATATTTTGCTACTAGATAGTTATTATAATAATTTAACTAACAAACAAAATTGACGAAGTACACAAAACTTTTCTAGATATACAGAACTGGTTTACTGTGAACAACTAATTATTAAACGCCAAGAAAACGAAATAAATAAAATTTCCCTTGCCAGATTAAAAAAACACCGAGGGTTCCGTACAAATTTGTAGGTACATATTATAAATCATAACAATGCAAATTGTTAGGTACTACATACCTATACCTACCTATACATTTAAAAAAGGGATTTTTTATATTTTACGTCATAAATGGAAAACTATACTTCATAAAAATAACCGAAAATCTGTCTAAGCTTGTGCTAATGAAGCCCTTTCATACGATACCCCACATGACACGGTTAACTCAATTCAAAATTTGGACCGCCGTTCCTTGCTTAATTGATTACGTACTTTGAATAAAGACTATATCTTTGTGATTTAAATACAAATTTATGTTTTTCAGATTTTTCTTTATACTTGTAGTATAAGACAGTACTACTTGCCAAAATTTCCTAGTTCTAGGTCAACGGAAAATACCCTATTAATTTTGATTCCCTTGACAGTGTCGAAATATACGTTTTTTGCGGCATAAACAGCCGTACATATCTTTTTTTACTTTAACTTAGAAGTTTAATTTTTTTACAGCTTCAAGGGACTGTGTAGACCGGAGAATATGGTTTTAATTTCAACTTGATGCCTTCACGAGTTTGCGAGATAAAGGGTCTTGATAGACAGACGGACGGACGGACGGAAAACAAAGTGAATTGAGGTAAGGAAACCTAAAAAATCAATAACAGTCTTATATTAGATAGTTATATTCAATACTAAGGTGTTCGTTGGTATTTATCTGGATGTGTCACTTTGTGGGACTATACAATAAAAATTTAGCGAAAAGGCTTAGTCTAGCTGCTCATGCTGTTAGAGAAACAATTCTGTTAACGAATGTAGGTACTGCAAGACTGGTGTATTTTAGTTACTTCCATAGTATAATATCCTCAGGCGTCTTACTGCGGTAGCAAGTACAAAGAGTATACATAAGTCCTAATAGCGCAGGCATGCGGCTGACATAGAATGAATTTTCATTGTGCAGAAAAGAGCTATCCGTGCAATATATTTGATGCGATCCTGAATAAATGTGAGTCGTTACAGAATAAGTTTAAGGGGACTGTGAAGCTACGACTTTTATACTAACGGCGTTAGCGATTTTCGCCTCTTAAATGTTAACCAATTTTGATAATTTTTTTTAAAGGTTGTCAGTCGGAACAAAAGCTAGGTTTGTAGGTTTTTGTTTTTTCAATGAAATTAATAAGTTCAATTTATTGTCGTCATGTGTTTTCATCAAAAATAAATTCGGCAATTATTTGTTTATTATTACCAACAATTAAATATAACGAAACCGGTAAACCTAGTTTTTGTTCTGACTAAAAACAAAAATAATTGGCTCAAATCGGTTAAATTGTAAGAGGTAAAAATCGCTTTTGCCGTTTGTTTTAAAATTCTAATTTTGGCTGTGGGTGCAGTGCACTAAAGAAAATTAATATTTTTGACTATTGCTAGTCAGTTCATATACGAAAACATCATGTACGTTCGTAGGTATTTAAAAAAAACAGTGGCAGGTGTAATTTCAATTAAATAAATGTAAATAATGGATGTAGCTTATTCAAGACTGAGTAAGGTTGTTAGGTCATATTTGGGGCATTGTATAAGACTATTCAATAAAATTAGAGAAAACATAACAAGTTTACCACTTAAAAGATTCAAGACTTATGTCAAAATATACTTGTGCTTTAGACAGAGATTTGTTACCATAGATGGGTTATGCATTATCAAACAACATTTGAAAATCGAAGCCATTCACACACACAATGTTATAGGTAGTTCCCTACTATTGCACTGAATGTTACTAAGAAAAGAGATGCCAATTGGCATCTTTTTTTTGCTTCACTTTTTAGACGCACGTAACCTATCTACCTCCCCTTATATATATAGCATATCTCTGGCTTTAGAGGATAATATAATTATTTTTTTTGTAAATGACATTGATTTACGGATATACAGTATGTTTTGTATAGGGTTACCGACATTTTAAGGGAAAGTTATACATTACATTCCATCGATGAAAAACCCCCCATAAGGGGTTCGCATCCTTCTTCACCGTAAATGGCAGCCATTTTTTTTTGTAGCTGTTCATTAAAAATATATTTTCCTTTAAATTGACAGCAGTAAAGACTTCAAAATTGACTCATTTGAAAGGGTAATTAAATTATCTGGTGATCCTTAAAATTAACTAAAACATTTGACGAAATTACACAAAAAGTTTAAAGAAAAAATGAAAAAATATAAAATTTAAGGGCATGTAACACAGCACATTTCATCGACGACAAAACCCCCCACTAGGGGTCGCAGAAGGATGCCCTCTAAACGGCAGCCATTTTTATTTAGAACTAGCTGTCCCGGCGAACTACGTACCGCCTTACATTACATTACACTGCCCTACCCTACCCTACCCTACCCTACACTACACTACACTACCCTACCCTACACTACCCTACACTACACTACCCTACACTACCCTACACTACCCTACCCTACATACACTGCACTACACTACCCTACCCTACACTACCCTACACTACACTACACAACTCTACCCTACCCTACCCTACCCTACACTACCCTACCCTACCTTACCCTACACTACCCTACCCTACCCTACCCTACCCTACACTACCCTACCCTACACTACACTACCCTACCCTACATAAGAACCTTCTCCTGACAATAACGAACTCGACAAAAAAAGAATTAGCCAAATCGGTCCAGACGTTCTCGAGTTATGCGCTTACCAACACATTTTGCGATTCATTTTTCTAAATAAGATTTATTATTTTGTAGCTGTTCATGCATTAGCAGCAAACCAACTTCAAAATTGTCTCTTTTGAAAGGTTATTTGATTTTTCTAGTGATTCACAGATAAAATTAGTCATGAAATTATAGGACAAAAAACACAAAAAGTTTTAAAAAAATATAATATTTTTTTTAACTTACTGCAAAAACGAGTTCATTATCATCTTGTTTTTTTCTTCTTCATCGATTGATTTTGAGTTAAGCTTTATAACGACACCAAATTATCTACCATTATTTACCAAAACTATTTTAGGAAAAGTTGATCAGTTTCATAAGTACAAGACATAACAAAATTTATCGTGATATTAAAAAGCTCTGTATTATAGTTGTGCTACACCTTTCTGCCACTGTGGGAGCGCAACATGTCACTGCTCTGTGGTGCGCTGTGGCGCGCAGGCAGATGGCTGTGCTGCTGGACGCGCGGTGCTCCCCGCGCTCCGTGCCTTTCCTCACCCCTGCTTCACCCCCTCAAATTCTTTAAAACGCGTAATTACCTTGCCTTACGCGTAATTACGCAGTTTGTATGAAAAGTCGCAGCTTCATAGTATTTAAAGGAGTACCCTATTAATCCGTGTCCATCGTCCTTCAGTTGAACCTCTACGTTAATAAAACTGTATTAAGTTAATTAGTCACATTTGGTATCTGTAATCGCACGCCAGGCAGGCAGGTCTGGCAGGGTCGTTACTGCCCAGTACCGGAGATGAGCCGTCCATTGTTCGTGTGATGTACACGATATATCACATAGGGATGTGTTTTCTTGTTTTAAGGTAATATTAAAAAATGTGGATATTTTGGATACGCTACAAGCTCAAAAAGAAGAGGAAGACCTAGAATTGTTTATATAGACCAAGTTAAGAAGAAATTTAAGGTGGAAAAGTATAGAGAAATGAAGGAGATAGTGTGGGAGAGAGAGACCTGGAAAGAGCTACACAGACAAGAGCATGGTCCTTAAATTATGATGTTGATGTTAAGCTCTAAATCTCTCAATGGGCTATGGAGAGAGCTATGCTGTTTCTTTACGTAATCGAATCCAAAACTAGATCAGTCGTAGACCTAATATCTGCAACATAGCGTGTGGAATAAGTAAAATAAAGGAATAAATATAGTTTTAACCCTATCTGTCGCGTAACGCTTAGTCTATTAGCTTCACATCAGGAGGTTGCGGTTTCAATCCCGCAGAGTCAAACTTTGCAAGACTTGGTTTAGTTAGTGGAAGGTCATTTTATAAGCCCGCCTGTCTAGCTATTACTATATTATATAATTCTTTCATTGTCATTTATGTGTTTCGGCTTGAAACTATGATATCAAATTGATATAGATGTCGTATTTTTCTTGAACCTACGTGTATAGACTGCATCGGTGCTTCTGGTTCAGTAGTTGGTTAATCTGAGATACTACTAAGCTCTAGAGCTAGCTGGAGTGTTGCTGCGCATATTGTTGTTTGTTACCTCTTGATACAAAATCCATGCATTTATAGCAGCAAAATCTAATATAGTATAAAAAAACTTGTACTGGTCATCTTCGGGATGCTGCTTTGACGCTGTATTATCTAGCCATATGTAACGCTGTCTGGTTTTTCTTAATATTATTTTTTAATGTTATCATGTAATGCACTAAGTAACAGCACAGTTTTTGACATTTTAGCTTGATAAACGGTCAGTAAACATTGATCATCATCAGTCTTCAAGAAATTAGTTTCAAATAAATTTAATTCTACGAAGAACATAAGTTATTCGTAGATTTAATTTCATACTTTTGACATATGGAGAAATATCACGCCGTGTTTTGTTTACTATAGTTGTTCGTTTGGAAAATAAGTTTTTACCTAGCGATACAGATGTAAAAAGTTGTCAGTTGTCACATTTTTTCCTTGATTCAAAAAGGGTTCTAAGAGGCTCATAACGACATATTCCCCGAGTTTCTGATTTTTAGGTTGATTTTCATTTCTACCTAAATAAGGCGAAGCATTCAATAGATATTTTGAATTTTTATCTACGCACAACCAAAATTTGATTCCAAATTTATCTGGTTTATTAGACATATAGTGAAGAAATGGACATCTAGCTTTAGTTGCATACAGTTGTTCGTCAACAGTCAGATCTTTAACTAGCTTGTAGCATCTAATGCCTACAGTTATTTATGAAACGATTCCATACCTGTGAAATAAGTGCAAACTTGTCAGTTTGCAATCTTGAAGACCTTCCAGATCGTAAATCGAATCTTATATATCTCATTATTTCTTTGAATCGATCCCGTGGCATTGTATTAGAAAAAAAAAACGATTCCCTAAGTTTTGCTCCACAAATCATTTACAGAAATATTTTTTGCACCGTACGCACCTCTGGAATATTAAATTGAGATATATTTTTTGAGTTCTTCCAATGCGATCGACCAATTTGTGTGCCCAAGTACTCGCTGAGTTTTAGTTTCTGTACACGTCTTGATGTGGCGAAGAATAGAATCATCAAGTAACCATTTCCACGCAGTCCTGAACTTGTCACCGATTAGGCTTCGAGCATAGGGAGTCGGTCGTGACTGTTCACACAAAATATTGTGCCGTGCTCATCGTCCTACGTGTCCAGATTCATTTTCAGAGATACTATGCCACAATATCCCACTCGGAGACACCATACTGTTTTCATCAGCATTACGCGCAGTTTTTATGATTCGAGCCCTACGCATTCGTCTCCTCAGGCCTCTTCCCCTTCGTTGTTGATGGCGTGGCAGAGTAGCTAAGGGAAAAAGTAAAAATAATATACAATCTTATCAAAAAGCAGTAGCACAGTAATAGGATTTGACACACATAGATAACTAGATATACAGATAATTACCTAGTGGCGTGTTGTCACTTGATTCGTCATTTAAGGAGCTTAATTCGGCAGTATTTGCCTCTACTCCGACAGCATGTTGATTTTCAATATCTTCACCCTCACCGCCTGATTGGTCTTCAGGTAAAGATTGTAAAGTTTCTAATATTTGACGATCGCTAAGCCTAGACATGGCAAAATATTTTAATAACACTGTTTGCGCAACGAAAGTTATAGTTGTAATGAATCTTGATAATAACGAATACATCTAATAACCACTGCCATACGAAAATTATATAAATACTAGCTGCAAAACCCGGCGTTGCTCGGGTTAAAATAAATCGCATGTTTAATGGTATAAAAAATATTTGAGGATGCATTTTTTAACGTAGATAATATAGATTTCTATCTTAGATATTGAAAGACTTAGTCGACCATTAAATATGCGGTGTATAGAAAGTATATTTAATTAATTAACTAATTGAAATAATTATACCTAAGTTAGAATAAAAAACACCTTAGTAAATGGAAAATTTATGTTTTATTCACACAATTATTTACATATGATATTCTACATACTACATATATAATAAATACATTAACATATTACACGTCATATTATACATTTACATTTTGTTTATTTTTTTTTATAATACTTGCTTATAGACTACATTTATTGTTTTATTGTCCGGGCTGTAGATGAACAAATTTCGAGGTGATCCTGCTCGTGAGCATGCAACGTATAATTGACCATGTGCAAAGCATGGTTCCTTTAAGTCAACGCCACAGTATTGGAATGTTTGGCCCTGTGCTTTGTTGATGGTCATACTGTAAGCCAACTTCACCGGGAATTGTAAACGTTTAAACGTAAAGGGCAATCCATTTGATATTAAAGGTATTCGTGGTATAAATACTATTTGTCCTTTTTCTTTACCAGTCATTGTACTGGCTTCGATGATGTTATTTTGTAGCTGTTTGATACAGAGTCTCGTACCACTACACAATTTTGGCGAGTTCAGATTTCGTAATAAAATAATTGGTGAATCAACTTTCACTTTAAGGCAAAGTAATGGCATTCCTGGAACATTTAGTGAATTCCAAAATTCTGTAGGAAAATTTACGCTTTCTTGTTCATCAGTCATTGTATCAATTGCGTTGTAGATTTTCTCTTCTCCCGGAATCATTTTCTGGATGATGTTGTTGATGCTATTGACAATGTCGTTCTTCGTGGCTAGAATAATGCGCTCATGTAAACATTCTGAATTAGTATATTTTTCAGCAATACTTGGATACACTTCATTTATAAGTTGTTCAGAACACTCTAGAATAGTCAAATAGTTTTTACTTTTTCATTTGATCAAATCACTTGAATTTATGTAATCACTGTTCACTCTTGGCTTCAATTGATCTTTTCGCGACTGTAAACACGGTTCAACCGACAAAAAGTCACTGATTTTCGGTTTATATACCGTTGGAAATCGCAATTTCTAGTATCAGAACACTCTAGAATAGTCAAATAGTTTTTACTTTTTCATTTGTTCAAGTCACTTGAATTTATGTAATCACTGTTCACTCTTGGCTTCAATTGATCTTTTCGCGACTGTAAACACGGTTCAACTGACAAAAAGTCACTGATTTTCGGTTTATACCGTTGGAAATCGAAATTTCTAGTATCAGAAAACTCTAGAACATTCCGATGTACTTAATTACGATCTGGATCGTCCGGATTAATTTCAATAGTTGCACACATTTCGGATTTTTCTAGAAGCTTCTAGATTATTCCAGTCATTTCTAGAACTATCTAGAGCATTCCATATCGATTTTTACACTTGCACACAATTTTGAATCTTTCTAGATCTTTCCAAACATTTCTAGAACTTTCTAGACCATTCCATACCGATTTTAGCAGTCACACACAATTTTAAAACTTTCTAGATCATTCCAGAAATTTTTAGAACTTTCTGGAACATTCCATACCGATTTTAGCAGTCACACACAATTTTAGAACTTTCTAGATCATTCCAGAAATTATTACAACTTTCTGGAACATTCCATACTGATTTTAGCAGTCACACACAATTTTGGAACTTTCTAGATCATTCCAGAAATTTTTAGAACTTTTTGGAACATTCCATACCGATTTTAGCAGTCACACACAATTTTGGAACTTTCTAGATTATTCCAGAAACTTTTAGAACTTTCTGGAACATTCTATACCGATTTTAGCTGTCCCACACAATTTTGTAACTTTCTAGATCATTCTAGAAATTTTTAGAACTTTTTGGAACATTCCATACCGATTTTAGCAGTCACACACAATTTTGGAACTTTCTAGATCATTCCAGAATTTTTTAGAACTTTCTGGAACATTCCATACCGATTTTAGCAGTCACATACAATTTTGGAACTTTCTAGATCATTCCAGAAATTTTTAGAACTTTTTGGAACATTCCATACCGATTTTAGCAGTCACATACAATTTTGGAACTTTCTAGATCATTCCAGAAATTTTTAGAACTTTTTGGAACATTCCATACCGATTTTAGCAGTCACACACAATTTTGGAACTTTCTAGATCATTCCAGAAAATTTTTGAACTTTCTGGAACTTTCCATACCGATTTTAGTGGTCACACACAATTTTTAGAACTTTCTAGATCATTCTAAAAATTTTTAGAACTTTCTGGAACATTCCATACCGATTTTAGCAGTCACACACAATTTTGGAATTTTCTAGATCATTCCAGAAATTTTTAGAACTTTCTGGAACATTCCATACCGATTTTAGCAGTTACACACAATTTTGGAACTTTCTAGATCATTCTAGAAATTTTTAGAACTTTTTGGAACATTCCATACCGATTTTAGCAGTCACACACAATTTTGGAACTTTCTATATCATTCCAGAAATTTTTAGATATTTCTGGAACATTCCATACCGATTTTAGCAGTCACACACAATTTTGGAACTTTCTAGATCATTCCAGAAATTTTTAGAACTTTTTGGAGCATTCCATACCGATTTTAGAAGTCACACACAATTTTGGTACTTTCTAGATCATTCTAGAAATTTTTAGAACTTTCTGGAACATTCCATACCGATTTTAGCAGTCACACACAATTTTGGAACTTTCTAGATCATTCCAGAAATTTTTAAAACTTTCTGGAACATTCCATACCGATTTTAGCAGTCACACACAATTTTGGAACTTTCTAGATCATTCCAGAAATTTTTAGAACCTTCTCGAACATTCTAGATCGATTGTTACACTTGTACACATTCTGGAGTTTTCTAGATTATTCCAGAAATTCCAGAAATTTTTAGAACTTTCTAAAAGTTCCCATGAGTTAGAAAAGGACAGATATATATTTTTTCACATTTTCGCCACCCACAACCACCCACTTCCACCCACCGCGACCAAACTCCCTTACTCCCACCTGGAGACCAAGGGGTATTTACCACCCCAACGGGAAGTTGATTGGGGTTAGTGGTGATAGAGAAAACCCTGGCTTTACGTACTAACATAAGCATTTTATATATATATATATAGATATAGATTTTGATCTACCCGCAATGCGATATCGTTCATGATAGTGACCGCTGTATGGATCATATGACCGGTGCCGTCTTTGAAGGTAAACAATGTGTTTATTTATTCTATGATCATGTTACGATAATATGATTACTTTAAATTGAAATTTGATCTATCTAAACAAAAGTCACGAGAGAATATAGCACATACATAAATAATTGATAAAATATCTAATGTAAAACTTCAAAATGGGTCAAATGAAACCTATCCGTGCCAGTGGGCAAGGCATACAGCTCGACGAACAAATGGCCGTTGGGGTAGTAAAGTTTTCGAGTGGCGACCGCACGCTGAAAACGTAGTGTAGGTAGGTCTCCCACTCGGTGGACTGACGACCTGGTAAAGCTAGTGTGAAGCTGCTAAATGCGGGCAGCAGGACCGCTCATTGAGGAAATCCTTGAGGAAGGCCTTTTTCCAGCACTTAACGTCTATCGGCTTATGTGATAATGAAGAAAAAGAGCAAACAAAAAATATTAGGTCTTTACCTATGAAATTGCCGATTGTATAAAAAAGTTTAAAGATGAAAATAAATATTAAGAACAATAGTTATAAAAACAAAATTTATTCTGAAAATAGCATTAGACTATTATAAATTAAATGGTGGTAAAAATATGCCTATTGTTTAGATATTTTGAGACCACGGTGGCTTTAACCCCATGAAGTCGGGAAGTTTATCTGAAAAAATCGCCTACACACACATTTTTAATTTTAAAGCTCTAGAGTTATCGCAGCAGTTTCTTCGTTACTAATGTCATATTTGGGAATATCCCGCATAAGAATTCGTTACTTTCAGGAAAATTCAAGAAAATTAAATAGTCTAAAAAATTGTCCCATCTGACCGCTAAGAAAACGCCTTTGTTCCATTCAATGGTATTGCACAGGGGATTGGATCATGAAAGACAAACCACTAGTTACTAATAAAAGACCATAAGTAGTGTCATTTTAAAAAAGTAAAAAAAAATTGAAATAAAATACAATAACTTTTTTATTTTCAATAAATATTGCTATTGAACTACAAAAACTGAATCGGCAACTTCATAGGTAAAGTCCTATTATATCTAAATGGGAGCTTTGAGTTTTGGATTTGGAACAGAATTTGGATATCTTTTTATCTATTAAACTCAATCACTCCTTTAAAGGCAAGTATGTACCCTACCTATGTTACGGCGTCGGCGGCGTAACGGCTAGGGCCGCCGCCTCCTGTCCGGGAGGACGTGTTTCGAATCCCGCCACGTACCAATGTGATTTCGAATGTAGATTTCATATGTACGTTTATCCGACGCTCTTACGGTGAAGGAAGACATCGTGAGGAAACCTGCACACGTCTGCGGAGAAACTCGCAAGTTGTGTGTGAAGTCGACCAACCCGCACTGGCCCGCGTGGTCGACTAAGGCGTATATGAGCTGATATCATCATGTACCATACAGCCCTTATCAAAAACATTATTTTCACTATAATAGGTTTGTAGTATTTATACCTGACGGTTATATTAAAATTTAAAAGGTAAATATTAGAAATTTTAATAAAATTAATTTAAAAAACTCGGCATTTTCAATTGTTTTTAATTCGCTACATTTTAAAATTTTAATCAAAAAAGATAAATATACAACACCGGCCACGAATAAAATTTGTGCTGTTTGTTGATCTAATGCAGTATCAGTCAGTAGCACAAACTTGGTTCGAGCGTTTCCACACTGGGAATTTGAAGTTCAAGATGCAGATAGCTCTGGTCATTCTGTTTGAATTTGCATACAATATACGAAGAAGCTTTTTCTCCGACCTATTCATCATCATCATCATATCAGCCGAAAATCGTCCACTGTTGGACAAAGGCCTCCCCCAAGGATTTCCAGCTGCCCGCATCCATCGGCTTCCGGCGATCTACACCAGGTCGTCGGTCCACCGTGTGGGAGGCCTGCCTACGCTACGTTTTCCGGTGCTAGGTCGGAGAACTAATAGGTATTATGATAAACAAATTATTTCAAGTATCCGATAGTTTCGGTTATAGATTCGGAGCTACAAATACATCCTTGTTACTACATCCTTTGTTACTGCCCGTAGCCAGGATCTCGCGTGAGAGAGATCATTAGACACCAGCCGGCCATTACGTTAATACATCACAGGGCCTTTAATCAGGTGCCAAAACTTTCTGAACGCCCTACGTCCGAGAAGTTTCTGTTCGATCCCCTTACTAATATTTCCTTTTCCTACTGGGTCTGCTTTTTGTCTGACTAAAACTTATTTCTCTTAAAATTGCAAGAGATAGATTAAAAAAGAAGTATTTTTTAAAGTTAGTTCGGATTTCTTTGTATTGTTTTAAAAATCGCAGGGGATTAATTAAAAAATAGATCAATGGCTAAAGTAACTTTGAAATTATATTTGATAATCTTCGATAAAATGTGCATCACTAAAAATCGCATCGATCATGAAAAGGGTTTGATCAGGATCTCTTTTCCACATATGCTCACTGACCTCGAACTTGAGTTACCAAGCCTCATAACAGCAAGAAGAAAAGTATAGAAAATTTCAGGCCTACATGAGGCATATTGTTATTTCTAAAAGAGCCACAAAATTTTAATTAAAAATAAATTTGATGAAAGGGGTCAAAAGATTGTATCTTTGCTTGTTTTGGAGTTTGTTTATTTAAGTATCAGTTTATCATTAAAACATAATGAACTTCAAACTGACAAATATTTTACAAATTCGAAGTAGAATTTATTATCAATAGTGTAAACCAGGGGTTCCTAAATTTTTAAGATACCTGGACACCAAATACCTTTCATTTTATGGAACCCCATAACAAATAAAGACATCATAATTTAAAACTTTTATTAGAAACATTTTAAAAGTGAAACACTTTATTCATTAATGTATCTTTCAATGTGAAGAATGGACTTGTTTTACTGTTCTATCAATAATTGCTTTATAGTTCACTATTATTTCGCAGAACCCTGGTGACTGTTCTACGGGACCCTTAGTTTCCGCGGGACTCACTTTGGGAATCGCTGGTGTACACTTTCCTTTGAAAGGTTTTTAGTCCACTTTGACAAAGTTCCTACAACTCAAAGGCTTGTTGTGTTATAATTTAATATATATTAAAAGTATGTACTACAGCACGATACTCGAATGCGCGCCGTTTTAGATAAAAGATTAAATACATCTTAGCCGTTTTCGGTCAAGAATCTGATCATTAATTATTGCGTTTATGAATACGAAATAATCGATATTAACCCTGCAGTGGTCGCGCGGATTACATAATTGTAATCCACGGTAATTAAAAATGAAATTATTCGTAAAGAGTTCAAGTGTGTTATACAGTACTCCGTGTACTTTCAGTATGACAATCCCCACCCCCGCTCTGTTCATTCAAAATATGCATGTAGTTGCTGTTAAAAAACTAACAGTTGATTTGTTTTCGCAATAAGCGATAACGCGTATTAAGGTCTCATATAATCCAAAGTAAATTTACAAAGACGATTTAAAAGAAGTTTGTGTTTTGTTTTATTTTGACAAAACTGCTAATTGTTCTGTTCAGTTTCTTATTTTAATTTAATTTTCGATTAAAAAATTATAAGATATATGAATTTTATAAAAAATTCAAAACAATATGGCATACATATGTAATTTACGCGACCACTCAGAAGACTTTTGGGGGCGCGACCACTCAGGAGACTTTTGGGGACGCGACCACTTCAGGGTTAATATACAGAGTGTTAAAAAAATCACGCGTGACTGTACCTAGTATAGAATACAGGAAAAATATTTTGAAACATCCATATGTTTTATACAAATTGTCATCGTATCAACTACTGGGCGCCGTTCGTTGACCCAGTAGTTACTAAGTAACTAGTATCTCATCTGTGCCAGTAGGCAGTAGGCATTAATAACTGTCAATGAAGAAACGTATTTTACGCAGGTACGAGTAGGTATAAGGTAACTATAATTGGACGCACGGGAGGTTGAAGAACCAACCATATATTTGCCACTAACTAATACCCGCGTTCAATCCAGAGATTTGTTACTATAGATGGGTTATGTACTAACAAACAACATTTGAAAATGGAACCCATTTACAAACACAATATTATAGATAGTTCGCTTCCGTTGCACCGTATGCTACTAATAAAAGAGAAATATCCTCAACTGTTCCCTCTCATCTTGTGTTTTTCCATCTCTGTGGAAATTTGCACATGTAATACCACTCCCCAAAAAATCCAATCCCTCTTGCTTCTCCGATTATCGCCCTCTTTCCATCCTCCCTGTGCTCCCGAAGGTGCTTGAACAGTTTGTACATGAGCGCCTCTCCAATCACCTTCGTAGTCACAACCTGCTATCCACTTTCCAGTCTGGTTTCCGCAGAGGTCATAGCACTGTTTCAGCACTAATTAAAATCACTGACGATATTCGCCTAAACATCGAAAACAAACATCTCACTCTCCTAGTTCTACTCGACTTTAGTAGTGCATTCAACACAGTTGATTTTAATATAATGTTAGGCACCCTAAAAACCCTTAACCTTTCTTCAGCGGCTCTCTCCTGGTTTCATTCCTACCTATTCAACCGTCATCAACTGGTGAAAATTGATGAGAGGTGCTCTGACCCCTGCCCACTTACCTCTGGCGTCCCTCAAGGTGGTATCCTCTCCCCAGTTCTCTTTTCCATTTTTATAAATAGTATAACCTCTGCCCTTTCTTCGTCTTTTCATCTATATGCCGATGATTTACAAATATATTCCTCTGCTACCCTGTCTAATTTTAACCAAGCTTGAATGGTCCAATCTCCACGGGTTATGTGTCAATGTTGCCAAGACTCAAGCAATTGTGATAGGCAGCCCTCACTTCTCTTCAAAACTTCAAGACATAATGATGCCTAATTTAGTCTTTAATAATACTATTTTACCCCTTTCTTCTACGGTTAAGAATCTTGGCATCATTATAGATCAAACTCTTTCTTGGTCTGCGCAAGTAAATGAAGTTAGCCGCAAGGTGTTTGCTTCGTTGCACTCCCTGAAGCGCCTACAAAATGTTCTCCCTTTCGTTACCAAACTGCTCCTTATCCGTTCCCTTATACTCCCTTTACTGGTCTATGGTGATGTTGCCTATCTTGACCCTACGGCCGAATTATTGGATAAGCTAGATAGACTTCAGAATCAGTGCATACGTTATATTTTCGGTCTCCGAAAATACGACGATATTTCGGAATTCCGCACCCAGCTAGGTTGGCCACTCATCCGCCAGCGCAGGAATACACATATCCTATGTCATCTTTTAAATATACTTTTTAACCCTTGTGCCCCGCAATATCTACGTGAAAGGTTCGTATTTCGCACAGCTATGGATAACCGGCTGCGCTCTAGCAAAAACCTGGCACTTGCGATTCCTGCACACAGCACTGACACCTACACTAAATTGTTTACGGTTCATGCATTGCCAGTGGAAATAAGAATGTGTCCTTCCATCTCCACGTTCAAGGCCCGTCTCATGAAGACATGACATCGTTTATTTGTGTATTCCTACTTGAGCTAAGTACGTATTTATATATGTAAGTATGTAAAGTATTATAGTATGTATATACAGGGTGTAACATAAAGGTGTGGTGATACTTTAAGGTGGGCTTGTACCCATCAAACTGAACAATTTTCTCCATGGAACCCATAGTCAA
Organism: Coleophora flavipennella; assembly: GCA_947284805.1. Lineage (NCBI taxonomy): Eukaryota > Metazoa > Arthropoda > Insecta > Lepidoptera > Coleophoridae > Coleophora > Coleophora flavipennella. The sequence goes on along the minus strand of OX369270.1, from coordinate 7,519,856 downwards.
AACGCAAAAAAAAATTTGAACTTCCCATACTAACTAGATCAGCCAACTTAGTATGGGAGGTTCAAATTTTTTTTTGCGATTTGACTATGGGTTCCATGGAGAAAGTAGTTCAGTTTGATGGGTACAAGCCCACCTTAAAGTATCACCACACCTTTATGTTACACCCTGTATATTTATATATATAATATTGTATTTAATATGTAAGTAAGTATGTTTATTATATGTATCTAATTGTTTTGTAACATCTGTTTTTAACTTTAGATTATTGTTTTCAATTCTTTTAAAATTTGTACTAATTATTTTGTTTCTTTGCTTAAAGTGTATATCCTTTCAGTAATTAAGGGTTGGCTGGAAGAGATCCCTGTTTGGGATAAGTCCGCCTTTGTGCATTCTACTGCTATTATGTATCAATAATTGTGTATTTTCTTGTACAATAAAGAGTTTACAAACAAACAAACAAAAAGAGATGCCAATTGGCATAATTTTATTTGCTTCACTTTTAGGACGCATGTAACCTATTTAGCTCCCCTTATATATAGCAAATCTCTGGTTCAATCAGAATATGACAACATCTTTTGGAACTTGACACGCATCAACTGCCGTTGCATCAGCAAACTCGCGACCAAGCTCACGAGATGAATACTTCATTAGTTTTTGCCCTTTTATAAATTATTCTGTTAGTTATATTCGTGATTTATCATATTATTGCGCGTACTAATATAGATATAAGTCGAAGAAAGGGTAAAATATTGAATATTCAGTCACGCCAAATTGTTCTGTGATTGTTATGGAGAAAATATGAGTGGCATTAAACAAAAATGTAAAACATAAAAAAGATATTACAAACTTAACGTAAATGATATAAAACTTAAGAACATCAATAATTTAAAAAAAAAACAACTATTCTTTATTTTAGAACTGTCATTTTCAATTCACTATGATAAGGTTTCATCGCATTCTGATCTCTAATGGACCATACCTACTGATTATAATTAAATAAATTCTCGGTTTGTATTAAAAGTGATTTTTTAAGATAGATTTTTTTAAACATTTTTCTTGTAATATTTACTGGACATTGACTAACCCCTTAAAATTTCACTTGTGGTTTTTGCAAACATCCTGTTATAATCTACAAGTATGTATTTGTGTTTGTGTTTGGCGTAACCGCTAGGATCTCCGCCTCCTGTTTCGGAGGTTGTGGTTCGAATCCTGCCACGTACCAATGTGATTTCGAATTTAGATTTAGATTTCACATGTACGTTTATCCAACGCTATTACGGTAAAGAAAAACATCGTGAGGGAACCTGCACACGCCTGCGAAGAAACTCGCAGGCTGTGTGTGAAGTCGACCAACCCACACTGGGCCCGCGTGGTCGACTACGGCCCGATCGCCCTAATTCAGGGTAGGCTTGAGCCCCAAGGTGGGGACGTATATGAGCTGATATGATGATGTATTTGTGTTAAAAGCAATTTTATACAGAAGCAAGAGTAGACCAGTCCACGCAAACAGCACCCGATCACGAGTGTACTGTGAAAAGTCGACCACCGGACTCCTAATAAATTTAGAGTAACTAGTGATAAAGATAGGCACAAAGTGAAATATGGTAGAATATTCAACGATAAGGAGCTTTGCAACCTATTATGTAAATTATTTTTCAATGCAGTTACATTGTACAAAAGTGGTACATTATATAACAATTAAGCGGTTAATCAGTATCCAGTAAAGATTACAGGAAAATGTTTGAAAAAACTATCTTAAAAAATCACTTTTCATACAAAAGGAGAATTTTTATATTTAATGTGCGCAAAATTGATTTTAGAGCACCCGTGCTTTTTACTTTGCCAATTTATTTTAATTTCTAGCTCGGATGAAAAATAAATTTGTAGCAAATAAAAAAAATATAGTAACCAAAGCTATAAAATCTTTGTTATGAACTTTGTTTCATAAATAAATATAAATCAAGCCAACGATTACTTTGGATACTGTTGGATTAAACAGTATAATTTAAATTATATTTTCCATATTAAGTCTAAATCTCCATTCGTCAGTCACTTTAATTTACTCCACTTTCCATTAAAAATAAACATTATTTAAATTTGTTACTTTAATAATATTTTAACAGTAAGTTCACCCCCAACGTCGATAAAAAACAGCTCCATTAATCCGCAATTTGTTAAAAATACAAGTCACGTTGATGCTAAGAGAGTTTCTGAATTCAGCAGAATTTTAAGATGAAAATTAAGTGCGTGGGTGTAAATACCGATGTATATCGTGTTTTAAATAGAAAATTTCGTTGGTACCTAAATTGGTTCCAAAATCCTCAAATTTTTCACAAATCCGTGAAGAAATAATTATAAAAACCGGCCAAGTGCAAGTCGTACCCTCGCAGCAAGGGTTCCGTAACAAATTCTCTCCACACCAGCACAGTAATCCGGTATTTAACTGCTAGTCATTTGAGTTCCTTTTTATCAACTGTAAAAAAAACTACATTTTGTTCTGAAATTGTTCGTGTTAGAAACTTGTGACGTTATTGTCTTTGACGAACTAATTTAGTGATTTTGTTAAATATAAAATTGAAATCAGAATAAAATGTTAAATTAATAAGTTTTTATGCTTTTGTAGGAGAAATGCATTTTAAACACTGTCAAATACCCTATTATTGAGACATATTAGCTTCAAACAAAAGATATAAACGATAGAGACAAAAAAAAGTTTATTAGAGATTATGCTGTCTGTCCATCCGTCTGTCTGTCCGACTTTTAGAAGGCTGTGTAGTTATTATAACGTGAAAAGTAGCTAGCTGACAGCTCTTATTATCTCTTCTTATCAGCTCATGTACGTCCCCAACGAGGGGCTCGGGCCTACCCTGAATTAGGGCGATCTGGCCTTAGTCGAACACGCGGGCTTAGTGCGGGTTGGTCGACTTCACATCCAACCTTCGAGTTTCTTCGCAGGCGTGTGCAGGTTTCCTCACGATGTTTTCCTTCACCGTAAAAGCGTCGGATAAACCTACATATGAAATCGAAATTCGAAAACACATTGGACGTGGCGGGGTTCGAACCACGGCTTTCCGGTAACTGTGTGTCATCATCATCATCATATCAGCCGAAGGAAGTCCACTGCTGGACATAGGCCTCCCCCAAGGATCTCCACGACGACCGGTTCTGCGCTGCCCGCATCCAGCGGCTTCCCGCGACCTATACTAACTAACTATAGTGTGTAACTATAGTTAATCAAACAAATAATAAAATAATATATATTAAACGGATCCCCGGGACGTTGAAGAGCGACGAAGGAGTAACGAAGGTATTGCAATCGCAAAAAAATCATTGAAACACGTACCAACCTGCTCGGATTGAGTAATTAAAGGTCGGACAGACAGACAGCTTAGGCTTAATAATAGGGATCTATCACGGCAGAAATGGAAAAAGCCACAGGGCGATTTTATCTTAATTAATTATTAAAGCCACTACTAGAACTAGAATTTCTCCAGCGTCTCAGCCTCAACTTTGTTCGCCCACCACCACGCTTATGAAAATTCATGTGCTTCTATTTGCACAAATCTCTATGCCAACACTTATTTTAATTACCCTTCTTGCCCGGAACTGACGATGAAGGCTCGCGAAAGTCTTTCAATTAAAATTGTTTTTATACAAACATTTTTTGTGCCCCTTGGAGTGTAAAATATTAAAATACGATTCTTTTGAAACACTGTCATCTAAATTTTTAGAAAATGTGTAATTTTCAAAAAGCCCAAAAACTTGTCCGTACAAGCTTTTACTTGAAAGGAGTTTTTATGCTCAAAAAGCCAAATGCTTAGCAAATGTGAAAATAAATACACGTTTCCAAATTCAAAAAAGGCGAGCTTAACGACTCCTACGATTCTATAAAAAAATAAAAGACGATCCTGGGACGTTGATTCCACCTGCAAAGTTCATCATCAGATCAAATTCAAAATGACAAAAGGATCTATTGTCACCGGGAATACGGCTTAGATCGGATTTCTGGAAGTCACTCTACAATTATTTGAAAGATTTGACTTAAACAAACTAATATAATCGTACATTCAAACATTTTAAGTTAAATAAATTTTTTAATTAAATAAAAAAACCGACTTCAAACGCACTAGTCGCCACTACGATTTTCGAGGGTTCCCTTCGATTTCTCTTGGGTGCCATCATCAGATCCTGGTTTCCTTATCATGGTACCACCCTTGAAATATCACCTTTCCAACAAAAAAAAATTATCCAAATCGGTTCTTAAACGACGAAGTTATCCGCGAACACACATAAAAAAAATACAGTCGAATTAAGAAACCTTCTCCTTTTTTTGAAGTCGGTTAAAAAGAAGAACAAACATGAATTTCCTTCACAACTGTCAAACTGTCCAAATTATTATTCAAACAGCTGGGAACACAAACCGCGTCTGTAATTTGAAGCCATTGCGACGGGCTCACCTGCCACCTGTGTAGCCTCATAAAATAACAGTTACAAAAGGACCACTCCAAAAAAGTAGGTACTTGTCGTTTTAACAGCCACCATGGCGGAACGTTTAGTCTTTTCCATTCACAAGAGTTGGTCGCGGGTTTGGTTCCCAATGTGGTTGGTGTTTGGGCATATAATAAGCCCATCTGGCTAGCTGCCAATATCTTATCTAGGTCTTGCCGCCAAATATCAATTTTAACAGCATTGACATATTCCGGACTGAAGATACAATACAACCATCTTAACAGCCGAAAATTGTCCACTGCTGGACAAAGGCCTCCTCCAAGGGTTTCGGCGACGACCGGTCCTGCGCTGCCCGCATCCATCGGCTTCCCGCGTTCCAATACAATACAATATATTTATTTTCCAAGAACATAAGTTATTTACTAGATATCATGCTTAATTATAATTGCAGTCTCAGTATATTCTAACACATCACGTCAGTGACTAGTCTTATCCAGAATCTATAAAAAATCACATAAGGAGTATCTTCTATTTTATCGTGTGGCACAATTGACCGTGCTATCCAAGGGATAGATGGCGGTTGCCTGGTATTGCACTTAGTATTACCCGCGGTCACGTGTAGGGCATTACACCTACGGACGTATGCATCGCGACCTTAATACACATCTGGAATCAGACGTGCAGGTTTCCTCACGTTGTTTTTTCCTTCACCGTTAAAACAATCAGTAATATATGTATAAGTATATGTATGTTAGCTTTAAAAACTCATTGGTACATTGGCCGTCTGGATTTTAAACCAGTTCCCCTGGTTAGGAGGACCGAGTCGTTACCGATTGAGCCACCGACGCTTTTTTTTTACCTAGAGAGTAATAACATTTATTAATTAACCATTCATGTACATAACCAGTTGTTGAAATTTTTTGTTGATAGCTGCCTAAATACACATAAGGTAGCCATTTCCCCATTGTATTGGGTAGTCTTGCTAAACCCGCTTCCATCTTTGGCAACATCGGTACTTACCATCAGGTGAGTTTAAGTCAAGGGCCTACCAATTGTAGATAAAAAAAAACTGTTACACCAATCGTATAAACAAATTATCAAGTGTTTTATATAAGTGGAAAACGGTCAGGTATCTATATAATTACACAGAACATAGCGGTTGATAATTTGTTTGATTTTTTTTTATTTTAATAAATTAAGCTCTCGTCAACAGCTTTAAGAATATTCTGTGCCCTGTTAGATAATCAATCTTTTTTATGAAACATTTAAGTAGTGACAAAATATAAATTTTCGACAAAGGTCAAAAAAATGGTTAACATACAAATCAACCAAGCACATACAATAAATTTTAGGGAGGTTAAAATAAATTTTAAGTTCCATGAGATATTTTTTTAAGTAAGAGTGGTCTATCTGCAGTGTAAGCGTCTATTTTGTACCTTTGCTTTATGAAATGCCTTAATTGAGCCCGGTGATATGCCCGAAACAAACAGCGCCTCAGAAAATGAACCACACCGACCTTTATTACAAACTGTACCTTCGTACAGCTTAAGAACAGCCTGAACCTAGATTACCAAGACACTGCGTCAAGGAAATATTATGGAAAGTGAATTGTATAATCAGGCTTCGTAACTTCCCGCAGAAAGGGTTTTGAACATTTTTATGTGGAGCGTGGCAGATACGGGACGTAACATAAAAGTGCAGTGATATTTTAAGGTGACTTTTTACTCATAGAAAACTTAACAACTTTTTTTTTTCAATTTTTTGGATTTTTCATGCAAAACCGCTCAATTAGATAAATGCGTTTTCAGCAAAGTTGTAAAACAAAAGGTTTTTAAGTTTGATGAGTGTAGCCCACTATAAAGTATCACTGCACCTTATGTTACATCCTGTGCACAATGTGACTATACACAATATTGGATTTTCAGAAGACTAATATTCCTCTCCTTAACTCAAAATAACAATGACGTGACGCTTTTAGTAGGTAAAAATATTCTACAATATTTCCGGTTTTTTTTTGCAACCTCTATTGTAAAGAGGTTGAATCGTGAATGAAAGGTTTCAAATTTTTTTTTACGTAGTTATCTAGCTATATCAAAGAGGTTCTGCCCCTTTATAGCATCCTCCTTTTTGAGTAGGTACCAAGACGACCTTTACCAATCGTCAGAGGGTTTGTTAGTCCAGGGCAAAGTATACACATTAGTCGTCTTTAATATTTAGAAATGTCATTTCTCGCCCGTAATATGAAGTATCCAGGGTATGCCCAGGATGAGCTTCCTCCATATTAGAAAACTGAAAGTTTCGTTTTAGTTATTTATATTCTTTTAATATACCTGTGCTGGCTGGCTTATTATTAGTATATAATAAAATTAGCTGTAACTTTTGTAGCTGTTCATGCAAAATTCGTTTTGAATTCGAATAAAATAATGGGACCTCTGTCCTGAGCGAAGATCGAATGCAGAATGTCTCTAGAAGATTTCTGACAACATTATATTCTCAAAATAAAATTTTAAATTTACGTTTCAACTGACTCGCGGTTTGAACAACTACAAAGGAGATGTGATACGCGAGTGTAGAGATATTAGATCTCTACAGTACTTACTCACTGCACCGCTGTCACTACGCCCATAAGCGACTACGCTCGCGCGTGGCTCTTATGTAGCGCGTAGCTGCACAAAGGACTCGCTTTGTGCTGTTGTTATACATTATTAATAGGCCACTGTGTCCGTACTCGGAAAATGTGCTCCAACAATTTTACCATAAAAACCCTCTCAATTTGCCTCATTATTGTGACAAAGTCATCCTTTTTTGTTTATTTTCAATCTGTTTTGTATTGTCTTCTGTTTTTGTTTTTTTTTTCCATTTTTTGACTTTAGGCCGTCCTGTCTTCGCATTTTTTCTTTTAATGTATCTCGTACCTTTTTTAATTTTATATTTAATTAAAGCAAGTTTATAACTCTCACTCTCCCTTCGTTTTGTTATTTTTTATTGTGCTGGCTTCGACGCGGTTGGAGGGCGAGTCGAGGTCGCATCAAGAACTACCTATACCCCTGAGGATTTTTCAAGAGAAGCTTTGTATTTTCACGGTTTACCGAGAATTGGAGTCAAGTAACAGATTATAAAGAGGTAGCTGAGTAAAATAAATTGTATAAAATAACCTTCATTTTGCTCACTCTCACCATAGTATTAAGATAGTCTTAATACTTTGCTCTCACTACACAGCAAAATATTATGAGGGTGACTAAACAATAAGGCATATTCAAACGTAGGGCCACCTAGGTGACATTGAATTTCCCTCCAGAGATATAAAAACTCATTGCTTATACTGACTCGGTGGCTCAGTGGTTAGTGCTCTTGACTACTGATCCGAGAGTTGTGGGTTCGATCCCCACCCAGGGCAAACATTTGTGTGATGAGCAGATTTGTTTGCTCTGTGTCTGGGTGTTAAATATCTATATATGTATGTATTTAAACGTATATAAGTATGTATATCAGTCTCTGGTACCCATAACACAGGGAATCCTACTTTGGGGCCAGATGACCATGTGTGATTTGTCCCAGAATATTTATTTATTTATATTTTATTTATTTATACTACTCTTTTATTGGCATCAAGTGCCTAATGTTTTCGAGACAGGTTGGCAGGCCACTTCGAAGCAGCGTGTGCTAAACTTAAAATTTCCACAACGCGCAAGTATACCTATTATAAACAATAGATGTGGGTATTCATTATAATTCTCGGCAGCCAGGAAGCGCATGATATATAATTAATATAGGAGAGGCATGCCTAAAGAAACAAGAAACTCAAAAAAATAAAATTTATTCTTTATTACAGATATCCATCGTTTCAAAGTATTCATCTCTAACACGAATACTTTTTTCCTTCCGTTTAAACCAGTTAGAAAATACCAAATACACTCTTCTTTAGACTCCTCAGAAAGCTCATATTTATATGCAGACACTGCATCTTCCTTACTTTTAAACAGCTTGCCTTTTAGTTTTTTTTTATTATTGGAAAAAGATAAAAATCACTAGGGGAATATGGAGGGTGAGGTAGGGTAGACACATTTTTCGAATTAAAGTAATCAAGTGTTCTGGCAGAAGTGTGCGGAGTGGCGTTGTCGTGATACCAGAGAAAGTGCCGGATTCCTGATTTTGGCCGCTTGTCACACCAGGCTGACAGTACTTTTGGACCACAAACTGCCACATTCCATTCGAAGTTAACTGTCCTTTGTTCCTCTAGTACCATACTAGCAATGTGTCCCGTCTTGCAGAAAAACGAGGTAACCATTTGTTTCTGTGTGCTTCGTGCACGTCTACATTTTGTTGGAGTCGGCTCATCTTCAAAGCACCATACAGTCGACAGACGCTTTGTTACGGGAAAATAGTAATATAGCTACGTTTTGTCACCTGTCAGTATGTCAAAAACGTTTTTCTTCTCGCCGGTGTCGAATTTTTCAATAATACATTTGCACCAATCCACGTGACGTACTTTCTGTTCATCATCAAGTTTGTGTGGCACCCATCTCGAACAACGCTTATGGAGGGACAGATGTTTATAAAATGATTGTGACGCTGCTGACCCAATGATTTATTCTTGCTAGAGCTTTCTATAAGAAATTCGTCGGTTTTCAATTTTTTTTTTCAACCGCTTGAACATTTTCTTCAGTAACCGCGGTTGCCGGCCGGCCTGTCTTCGCTTGATCTTCAAAACTTCTGCGTCCTCTTTTAAATTCAGCAAACCAATAGAAAACTGTTGCTTGTGAACAAGCACACTCATCAAAAGTTGTGGATAAAACTTTCTTGAGGCTTTCAACTTTTTTTGAAGTAATACTAAATCATGACCCGAAAATCCCGTTAAGTGAGCTCCCCGCCAGATTCTCTCAGAAAATTGTAAATTTACAAAAAAAAAATTAATAAATATTCTTTTTTCAAATTTATCATGATTTAACCAGCCTACACGATGATGAACAACTGGCCAGTGCTAAACGAACGGGTAAAGAGTATGTAGTTTCTTTTAGAATGCCCCTCTTACGACGTCGTATCGCAAGCTGGGTCACTTTTTTCCTGTTTTGGTTTCTTCCTTTCTTTTCTTTTGTGGGAATGGCGTGTTCCTACTTTAAGAGAGCAAAGGGAGATATCTCCGCCAGGCGAGGTCGTATGTCTAGGGTCCGTCCGTGGACCAACCGTTGATGGTTGGTATCTGTATACATACTTAGTGCAGATTAAATGTTAATAGCGCGTTCTAGATGTCGTATTTCATTTGTCCTCTCGTCGTTTGTCTTAAGATTCAGTGACAAATTACTGCAGTTGCCACCACACTTTTTTATATGGTCGAGAGGATCGTAGATGGCTGACTCACTGTGTCGGTCACTGTCCATGTGAACCGGCCTACTCAAAGTATTAAAAGTCAAATGTAAAAATTGTATATTGTTTGTTACAGATAAATTTTAATTGCTATTTATGATACAAGGGTGGCAAGCAGTACAATTACATATCAGGACCTTGATCAATATAGTGAGAAAACAGGTAAAACAAAAAAGGACAGTAACAGATAAACAAAATACATGGGTACATACCTATCAAAGTTTTGGCAACCAAAGTTAATTTTACGCTTAAGAGTCTCCAGGAGGTTCGAGTTTCCATACAAACGTAGTTCTGTTTCAATAAAAAAACTACATGCCGGATTGAATCCAAACTTTGTAAATATATTTAGTAGACACATATCGATGTTTGTAATTAGTTTTCATCGTAGTAAATTTTAACGTAACTAAACGAAGGCTTAATTTAGTTTTGTACTGAAAGTTTGAAACTGCTCTTATTTTTTTCTGTTTTATATTAGTACTTTGAAAACTAATTACAAACATCGATATTTGTCTCCTCAATATATTTGCAAAGTTTGGATTCAATCTGGCATGTAGTTTTTGTATTAAAGCAGAACTACGTTTGTATGGAAACTCGAGCCTCCTGGCGGCCCTTAAGTTACTATATATTAGTTTAATACGTTGTGTTATCTTAAACAACACAATTCAGTTTTCGAAAATGGCACCTTATTTTAGCTCTCATGCGTACAACTTTTTTTAATATAACCATAAATTATAAGGCTTAGGATAATAAGGTAGGCATAAAATCTCTTTGGCAAAGATGAACTATTTCTTGGTGTGACCATGCACTTCATGCGTCATCAATCTGACTCCTTCTGATACAGGACACCGTGGTATTTAATCTTCTTTCATCACAAAGACATTACCTATCTCTTTTAAAACTCTGCTTTCAAAAGTCTGAAAAAAGATTCCTATGGTTATTGTTTTTATATATTTGCTAGAAATATATAAAAAAGTGTAAAACTAAAACGCAGATGCTCACCACACAAGTATAACACTTAAAATATTCATTTCAAATAAGACATCGACGCGAGCGACACAAAACTCATTGTTTTTTTATTCAGTATGGACTCCTTAGCGCGAGTACAACTCACACTCGACCCGTTTTTATTATTTGTGGTCTTACTTAATTCTTATTTTTTCTTTCTTTTCTTTCTTATCGTTTGGCACAATTAACCGTGCTATCCAAGGGATGGGGAAGGGAGTCCGTATGGCTCCCGGCTTAGAATAGGGCCATCCTATTTCATCCAATAGGTGTCGTAAGAGCCGACTAAGGGACTTAAACCGGAGGATGGGCAGCAGCGTCTTTCCGTGACTTGCAGCCAATCTGCAACACTGCGATCGCCAACCCGCCTGCCAAGCGTGGCGATTACGGCAACACCCCCCAAATGACCGACACAAAGAAAAAACGGCCCCTAGTCCCCGGCGGCCCCGCTATTCCTGGCTCCGGTAGCGGTCAAGGTAACGGCGGGGCATGGGGTGCGAAGAATCCCCGGCAGATGCCAGGCTACCAACACAAAAGACCTCTGGCCCTGGCAACCTACAACACGCGCACACTGCGAACCGACGTAAAGCTAACAGAACTCGAGGAAGCATTGAGCAGGTTACGATGGGACATCGTAGGATTGTGTGAAGTCCGAAGAGAGGGGGAGGACACCATAATCCTTAAATCCGGAAACCTGCTCTATTTCCGGGAGGGCGACCAACTGTCCGAGGGTGGTGTCGGGTTCCTAGTCCACAAGTCCCTCATTAACAATGTGGTCCGGATCGAGAGTGTTTCGACGAGGGTAGCGTACCTTATTCTCCGAATTACCAAACGGTATTCGCTGAAAGTTATTCAGGTATATGCACCGACCGCGCAACACTCCGACGACGAAGTGGAGCTCCTATATGAGGATATCTCTAGAGCTCTACATAATAGCTCCCGGACTCAATACACCATTGTTATGGGGGACTTCAACGCGAAACTGGGCAAACGAAGTGATGGTGAGCTGAGAGTGGGGCAATTTGGATATGGAGAGAGAAATGCACGTGGCCAGCTGCTGGCCGACTTTATGGAGAAGGAGGGCCTCTTTATGATGAACTCCTTCTTCAAAAAGCCAAAACAGCGAAAGTGGACATGGTTGCATCCCAATGGCGTAACCAAGAACGAGATCGACTTCATCTTGTCGACAAGAAGGCAAATATTCAATGATGTCTCTGTGATCAACTCAGTCAAAACAGGAAGTGATCACCGAATGGTAAGAGGCACATTGAATCTAAAGACCAAGCTAGAAAGATGTCGACTGATGAAGTCCACACTCCGACCAGCGCCCATCCAGCTCCAAAACCCCGAAAACTTTCAGCTCGAGTTGCACAATCGCTTCGAATGCCTAGGAGACTGCGAGAATGTGGACGATTATAACGACAGGTTCGTGGAAATTGTCCAAACGGTCGGGTCTAAGATTTTCAAAACTCGCCGTTCAAACAGAACCAAAAAAATCTCTGACTTCACCAGCAACCTCATGGAAGAAAGACGCAGATTGGTTTTGCAGTCCTCTGAAGACGCTACTCAGTATCGGCAACTAAACAGGCAGATCTCTAAGTCTCTAACTCGCGATTTGCGCCACTTTAATACAAATTGTATTAAAGAGGCGATTGAAAACAACAAAGGCTCAAAAGTGTTCGCTAGAGATCTGTCTGTTGGTCAAAGCCAACTGACCAAGCTGAAAACTGAGGACGGCAGGATCATATCGTCTAAGACTGAGTTGCTGGAAGAAGTTGAGAAGTTCTACGGACAATTGTACACGACCACATGTCCGCCTGTCAGCGATCTGGCTAAAGACCCAAGAGCTAGACTTACCCGACACTATACCGAAGATATCCCGGACGTCAGCCTGTACGAGATTAGAATGGCTCTTAAACAGCTTAAAAACAATAAGGCACCGGGTGATGATGGAATTACGGCTGAACTTCTGAAAGCAGGTGGAACACCGGTACTTAAAGCTCTTCAGAAATTATTTAATTCCGTTATACTTGAGGGACAAACGCCTAAGGCATGGCACAGAAGTGTGGTCGTGCTTTTCTTCAAAAAGGGCGACAATACCCTGCTGAAGAACTACAGACCCATCTCACTTCTGAGCCATATCTACAAACTGTTTTCGAGGGTCATTACGAATCGTCTCGCGCGCAGGTTTGACGACTTCCAGCCTCCCGAACAAGCCGGTTTCCGAAAAGGATTTAGTACCATAGACCACATACATACGCTGCGGCAGATTATACAGAAGACCGAAGAGTACAATCAGCCACTGTGCTTGGCGTTCGTGGACTATGAGAAAGCCTTCGATTCGGTCGAAACCTGGGCTGTGTTACAGTCTCTCCAGAGGTGCCAAATTGACTATCGATACATCGAAGTGCTGAAGTGTTTGTATGAAAACGCCACCATGTCGGTTCGCCTCCAGGATCAAAACTCGGAACCTATCCAGCTGCAGCGAGGGGTGAGACAGGGAGACGTTATATCTCCGAAACTGTTCACCGCCGCCCTGGAAGATGTTTTTAAGCTTTTGGACTGGGGTGGACTCGGCATCAATATCAACGGCGAGTACATCACCCACCTTCGATTCGCTGACGATATCGTGGTCATGGCTGAGACTATGGACGAATTAGGCACAATGCTCGATGGCCTCAGTAGAGCCTCTCAACAAGTGGGTCTTAGAATGAACATGGACAAGACGAAAATTATGTCAAACGTCCGTGTCATACCTACTCCTCTGAAGGTTGGAGGCTCTACACTCGAAGTTGTTACCGAATATGTATACCTGGGACAAACAGTCCAGTTAGGTAGGTCCAACTTCGAGAAAGAGATCAATCGTCGAATCCAACTCGGCTGGGCAGCGTTTGGGAAGCTTCGCAATATCTTTACGTCCCAGATACCGCAGTGTCTTAAGACCAAGGTCTTCGACCAATGTGTGTTGCCAGTGATGACGTACGGAACTGAGACATGGTCGCTTACTATGGGCCTCATAAGAAGGCTCAAGGTCACTCAAAGGGCAATGGAGCGTGCTATGCTCGGAGTTTCTCTGCGTGATCGAATCAGAAACGAGGAGATCCGTAAGAGAACCAAAGTAACCGACATAGCTCTCAGAATTGCTAAACTTAAGTGGCAGTGGGCGGGGCACATTGCTCGTAGAACAGATGGCCGATGGGGCAGTAAAGTTCTCGAGTGGCGACCACGCACCGGAAAGCGTAGTGTAGGCAGGCCTCCCACTCGGTGGACCGATGACCTGGTGAAGGTCGCGGGAAGCCGCTGGATGCGGGCAGCGCAGAACCGGTCGTCGTGGAGATCCTTGGGGGAGGCCTATGTCCAGCAGTGGACTTCCTTCGGCTGATATGATGATGATGATGATCCAAGGGATATACGGCGGTTGCCTGGTGTTGCACTTAGCATCAGCCGTGGTCATGTGAAGGGCATTTAGATTTACACCTACGGACGTGTGCAACGCGGAATCAGATGTGCAGGTTTCCTCACGATGTTTTCCTTCACCGTAAAGCAATCGGTAAGTATATGTACGTAAGTTTGTTGAAAAACTCATTGGTACATCGGCCGTCCGGATTTGAACCCGAGACCTCTGGTTAGAAGGGCCGAGTCGTTAATGGTTGATCTACCCACGCGACACGTCTTAATCACACCAAAATTCTTTTATGTGTATTACTGTTTTACAATTTTAATTTTTTCTTGTACCCCCCTTCATTTCTTACTTTTTATTTTTTAATTAATTGTTATTAAATCCTCCATAATAATAATAATACATGTTCTGTGAAAACTTCAGCCGGCTACCTATCACGGGTCAAAACATACAACCCTTTAAAAGTCCGACAGATGGACGGACGGACAGATAGACAGACGAAACCCCGAAAAGCGACCAAAATTTTGATAGTTAAAAGGTCTGTTTCAAAAGTCAAAGCCCATTTACTGTTTGTTATGCCTGTGCTTTAAATTTCATTTAAAAAGCAGATGATAAAAGTATTCTAACTTACAAAACTCAGTTTAATAGTGTACGTACATCTATCGAAAAGTTTAATATGACGTAAGCTTTTTCGTGTCCATTTCACCTCCACCGCAGAAATAAAATATCAACTTTCAAGGAAATGCCATTTGCTGGATATTTCCTATTAAACTTTTTATACTGCGCTCCTTGTTTCCTCTAGAGTCGGTAAATAAATAACGTGGAAAGTTCCTCAATGCCTCCGAAAGGTCCCATTCACAGGGAGAGCGGGGAGCGGGGAGCGGGGGCGATAGACTCGTGGAGGGTACAATAGACTCGCCGTTTGTTAAACCTTGTTCCTCATTCAACGTCAAACCATGCCTAGGTTATGTCCGTCTTTAAAAAAAGGTGAATGACCACTTGGAACTTAATTAACTTTTCTGAAAGCGCTAGCGAAAAGATAAAAAGCTTCGAGCCCCAAAGAAACTCACTTCAACACATTTTTAATATTAGCTTTTTACTTTCGAGCGACGAAGGAGTGAAAATGGTATTGTGATGGTAAAAAAACTAAGTTGAGATTTTGATGGGGATCGATTGTCTTATACTAATAAAAACAAAGATGAAAAATTTGTTTGTGTGCGTCTACGGTGCTCTAATTCCTAAACTACTGGACGGATTTAGATTAAATTTCCCACCATTTACCAGTCTTTTTTTTTAATTTCTCCCCTCCGTCCACTTGGCTTTCCTATTTTGATTTTTTAGGGTTGCCACCGTAGCAAAATTCACTTTAGTTTTTTTGAAAATAGCGAGGAAACCGCATTAGTCTGACAAAGACAAATGTTATTTCATACACTAGGTGGGCCAAAAGTAAAAAAAAATAATACTTATATTTTTTTCACCCGCGTGGACAACGTTTCTATGACTTTTCAAGGGTGCGCAGTGCACGAGCGTGAAAAAAGTAGCCTATGTGTTAATCCAGGTCCTTATCTGTCTACCTACCAAATTTCAGCCAGATCCGTTCAGTATTTTTTGCGTGAAGAAGTAACAAACATACACACTCACAACCTTTTGCATTTATCCCTATCCCTACTACATATATATATATATATATATATATATATATATATATATATATATATATATATATATATATATATATATATATATATATAATGCGAGATATATAATATTATAAATGCGAAAGTAACTCTGTCTGTCTGTTACGCTTTCCCGCAAAAACTACTGAACGGATTTGGCTGAAATTTGGTAGGTAGACAGATTAGGACCTGGATTAAGACATAGGCTACTTTTTACCACGCTCGCGAGCCGCTTGCGGCTCGCGCACTGCGCACCCTCGAAATGTCATAGAAACGTTATCCACGCGGGTGAAACCGCGGGAAACAGCTAGTAATATATAAGTGTGATAACAAATGACGCCTCCTCTAATCTTAATAAAGCACAACACGTGACATTGTGAACTTAGGGACAGACACTTTTACAGGCCGTGTTATCTCCCGGTTTGGCGGTTTGCCTTGGCCTGCAAGAGTGCTCGATTCAATGTCCAGACCTTTTCCTTTGAGGTTATTTGAAATCTCTGCGTATGATAACAAGCAACAGACTCTCGCAACCCTAACAGAAAACATTCAGTAAGAAATTATCAACATATCACTGAAAGTGTCGAGATAAGTTAATATGACAAAAAGAAGGTTTATATGAAAATGAAAATGAAAATTTTATTAACAACATGTTCTGTTGCACGTTAATGTACTTAAAATATAATTGAAGTACAAATCAATTTATAGTATTAATAATATTATTAATAATATGTATACATCTAATAATGAGTATTAGTAATAGCACTAATTTTAATAATCAATGTCAAAAAAATAAAAATAACTTAGATTTATCTTGTACGTAATAAAAATATATATAATGACTCGTACTATTGCTGGCACTTTACATAGGCTGGAGTTTTGTTTCTAAGAATTCTCTTATGTCATAAAATTGTCTCTCCAGAAGCCACTCCTTTAATTTACGCTTGAAGCAATGGACGGAAGGTGCATCCCTGATGCTATCGGGAAGCCGGTTATATACGGATTGGTCCCATCACATAAACCGATCTTTCGCTCTTTTTTAATTTGTGCGGCACAGTTGCTAGACGACCGCTATATCTATTACTTCTAAGGTTAATTTTTTTATTCGTTCCCCTCGTTTGGAAAAGGGAGATATTTGTATAACGGCTAAAGGTGTTTGTGAACATAAACTTAAGACTAGCCGGCTAAACTTCACCCAGGGGGGATAAATATCTTAAAAAATCAAATGAATAACAAAAACGAAATTCAAAAATTTTTTTGACATATGTATCACGGTGAAAGTATTATCTGTGAATACGAACAACGAAACTGGACGAAATTGTAAGGAATCCGTTTCCATTGCCCTTTTGAATTCAATCCTGAGTCAGACGCAAAAGCTACTAACTTTTCGAACAGAGTGCTAATGAGAGCTATTATACGGGCGCGTGGAGCTTATTTGAGATGCCGAGGGTCTAAATGAAACAAATAACCATATTTTACTACGCACGCCTTAATCTAATGAATAGAATGAGCTTAATTATAAAATTATTTCCAAATAATAGTCAGCGAGACTGAAACGGTGACGCATCCTGGATGCATTTTTCCGTATTATAAACGTCCCCTAAGTAGACATGATTTCTGTATTATATACGTTCTTTTCTTTTTTTAAAAAAAAAAGCGTCGGTGGCTAAAAAAAAAGCGTCGGTGGCTAAAAAAAAGCGTCGGTGGCTCAACCGGTAACGACTCGGTTCTTCTAACCAGAGGTACCGGGTTCAAATCTGGACGGCCAATGTACCAATGAGTTTTTCAAAACTTACGTACATATACTTACCGATTGCTATTTGCAAGTACAAAGGCAGACTTATCCCTTAGAGGGATCTCTTCCAGTCAACCTTTGCAATAATAAACAGAGGACTTAGTAGGACAAAGTATATAATTTTATAGAGTATAAGTAATTAAAAAAACGTTTCATGTTGAAAACTATAAGTAATTTCCACGCAGGGTTCCCATTCATTACTTCATAGCTCGAAAACTGCTTATCGCAGCATACCCGAAATAATTTAGAGTTTCTACGAAAGCCCATTTACATGGTCATTTCAAGATCCTGTAACTCAAACAGCCGCAGAACGGTACAATGGACATAAATACTTACGTACTTTAAAAACACACAAAGGAAGATAGACCGCTATAAAAAATTATTGTTTTTTATTATTCTTTATAATTTCTATTTAAATCTTCTTTTATTGTGAAAAGCATGTAATTCAGTGTAAGTAAACGTAATGACATTGTATGTAAAAGAGGCAAGTGCACAAAAGCAAAAAAATAGTGCATAGTTCAGCAAAAGTTGGTGCCAAGTAATAAGAAATGGTTCAGGTTCAGCTGTGATGTTTGCAAAATAAGCAAGACAACGTTCTATAGCTGCAACTATTGGCCGATAATTAAATTGCATCGTCAAACGAATTTTCAGCTACGATTTTGTGTGGGAGACAAGCTGCTGTAACCACTTAGAAATTGTGACATTACAGGTACCTCATACTTAAACAAGTTACAGTCTAGGATGTTTTACTAAGACACAGAGGTTTAGATTGCATGGGAAGAGACTGACCACTCCAATACAGGGAATCCTAGTGGAGGAGCTAGAGAATCCAAATATTTTGTGTACTTCGATTGAATCCTATCCTACTACTAATAGCTCTGTGAGCTGTAGAACTCGCGAGTTATTCAAAATGGCTGAGGTATGATATTTTTAAAATTTTCAATCCCTATGGCTCCGCCATTTAAATAAAAAAAGTGTGTGGTTTTATGAAACCACGGTAAAAGTGAAACTTTACAGAGGACGAAACGATCATGGCTGCTCTCGCTGCGGTACAGAGGACGAAACGATCATACCGTCAGACGAAAGCGACCGTCACGCCACATGCAATACACAGAAAATCCAAAACTGAATAGACAAAAAATTATATAGCTATCGAACCTGCTCACAAAATTTTACAAGAAAGCACGCGGACGCACTGCACACCCTCGAAGACAGTCATAGAAACTATGTTCATGCGAGCGAAGCCGCTGCCAAAAGTTAGTAATGGGTAACACCCACCAGTGGGTGAAGTCAGTGGGTGCACGGGTCGCGAGCGATAAATAAATGTTTATTTTGCCGTATTAAAAGTAGCTTCTATGTTACTCCAGGTCCTAATCTCTCTACCTACCAAATTTCATCCAGATCCGTTCAGTTTTTCTGGCTTGATTAAATAAAATATATCCACTAATCCGTCCAAACTTGCACATTCATAATAATATTTGACCGTGCGAGCGCGAAGAGTCTCCGTTCCAGCTTGGATAAAAATGTTTTCGTATGTACACCTGTCCAGATGTTCTCCTCTACATGTCGCACTTCTCAAATGATTCTCGAGAAATTTTGTGAGCAGGTTCGATAATTATAATATTTTTTAGTCGATTCAGTTTTTGATTATTTTTAATGGCGCAGCCATGGGGGTTGAAAACGTGAATAATATCATCCTTCAACAATTTTGAAAAACTCGCAATTTCTACTTTCTCCTCTTTTTTTTCTTCCTACGTTTTTCAATCGAATTTCACGAAATATTTGGATTCACTAGCTCCTGCATATTTGCAGCTACAGAACGTTGTCGTGCTTATTTTGCAAACATCACAGCTGAGCCTGGACCATTTGCTATTACTTGGCACCAACTTTTGCTGAACTGTGCACTTTTTTTTGCTTTTGTGCACTTGCCTCCTTTACATACAATTTCATTACTTTTACTTACATTTTTGAAGTTATATCTTAAAACAGGTCTTAACCTGTCTACTTACCAAATTTCATCCAGATACGTTTATCTGTTGTAGCGTGAAAGAATATCAAACATAAAAATTTTCGCGTTTATAATATAAATACGGATTGAGTTTCTATGAACTCATAACTTTAAACTGCACGTCAAAGTTGGTTGCCAAATAGATACTTGGACAGCGAATCTTATGCGGTGTTATCTTTTTTTGTAGTAGGGCAAAGTTATTGGACTCCGAACCAAACCAACCAATACGCACTTAGGGCGAAACGAGGATTATACTTACTTACTCCTACTAATCTATAAATCGTTGCCTAGAAATCAAGACACTGTTATGAACCGTCTGTAAGTTCTGTAATCGACAAAGAGGCCATTGATTCATCTACTACCTACCTACCTACCTACCTATTCAAGAATAAAAATAGGCAAGTTATGAATTTATTGTATAAATAAAACATTTTAATTAGAAAAAGTGAAAACAACACCAAGTAAATAGATATAAAACTAGTTGCATTTTAACTATCAAATGCAACTTACAAATTAGATTTTAACCGATTCACCTTTTCGATCTCACCTTAACCATAATCATTTTGGGTTTTTAATAGGACCAAAGTCGTTGATAAGAAGGGTTTTAGAATTTTAATCGATAGACTTAATATCTTTATAGTTGCAATCAGGGATCAGATAAATAAGGTTGGATTGGAAATGTGCGCTGGGCTGGCGCGCCTCAAGTATGATTAGAAAATCATACTTAACCAAAGCACGAGTTCATACTTTTTATTTGCGTGTGGTTGTGTGTAACGTACAGACTCTCGAGACACAATTGCAGCCCTGTGTTCTAAGTGTGTTTTGTTTATTAGTACGCGCAATTCGTGTATATGTATTAATATTGCTTGTGTAGTGCTGGCGACGCTGGTTTTCAAACAAAAGTGTGACTATTGCCAATCCAAGCTTATTTATCTTATCCGTGGTTGCAACAGTCAGTAGTAGTTGACTTAATTAACTGCTGAAACTGCTAAACAGGTGGCATCAAGCGAGTGTCGTCAGTGTGATCGTGCGGAGGCTTATGGCACTTGTAGTCGCGCGAAGGCTCTGCGCGAACGTGGCCCGCGGCGCGGCACCACGTCCCTGCGCCCGAGTCGTGCCCCCCTAACCCACCCGCGTACTGCACCACCATCCATCCCTCTGCTGGTGAACGTTGGTACCTGCAAATATAGTTATGGTTATATCCCTTCAGGTGGCAATGACGTTTAAAAACGAGTCTTGCAAATGGCACGCGACCTTATAAACTCTACCCCTGCAAGTGGCATACCCCCTGATAATATAAAGACAGTAAGTGAGTTCTGTTCGTCTAACTTGAACCGTATTAAAAGTAAAATAGCTCTGATATGCTAACATACAATTTCAATAAGTTTAGAGTTCAACTTAATATCAGTACCTCATGTAGTGTACTAGCTATTGTACAGTATTTTGTGCCCTAATTTTTATCAATAGAGTATTTGGCATAATTAATTATTAGTGATAGAGTATTTTACGTTCTTACTTTGTAGCGGTAGAACATTAAGGCGGTAACATTACAGACCTTTGTTAATTTTGACGTCAATTACTCCTTATTGATAGAAAATCCAAAGTTGAAAAAAATACCCTTATTGTTGATTATATTCCTTAAAGTAAAAAGCTATTAGAAACACTATTGAGCAGCTTTTGCTCGATATACAAAAAAAACCCAAAGATAGGTCTACACCGTTACTTTCAACTCTAGTTATGACTAACATTTTGAAGCATAAAGTAAAAAAAATATACAACAATATTTGTAATGATAATACAAAGTGAGTAATGTTATTTTTTTATACTTTCATTGTGGTTTTTTATCCTTGGGGGTGGCCTTTGTCCAACAGTAGACGTTTTTCGGCTGATAAGATGATTGTAGTTTTTGAAAGAAATAAAAAAACCATTGAAAAGTGTGGTTATTTTCTTTGCACGTAACACGTGAAGAAAAAGACAGAGATAACTGTTCCAATCAATACCTCGATTAGCGGTAGAGCATTTGGCATGGTAGATTAGCAAATTATTAGCGGTATATTATCTAACGCCTAAACCACAGTACCCTAACTTAATGTGTAGATTATTTGTTATACTTAATTATTAGCGGTAACGTACCTAACGCCCTAACTTAATGTGTAGATTATTTCTTATACTTAATTATTAACGGTAGTGCATTTAGCGCCTTAACTTGTTGGGGGCAAAGCATTTTTAAGTAGTCTTTTTTATCCACAATTTATAAGCCCTTGGAATCATCTCACCTAATGGTAAGTGACGACGATGCCGAAGATGGAAGCGGGTTAACCAAGATTCCCCAACTCAATGGGGATCTGGCTATCTTATCTTAAAGCCGGAACACATCAATCCTGTTAACACTGATATTTGGCGGCAAGACATAGATAAGATGGTGGTAGCTAGCCAGGCGGGCTATGAAAATGCCCTACCACCAACCAAACCGAGTCTTACAAAGTTGACCCCGCCGGGAATCGAACACACGAGCTCCTAGTGTGAAGCGAATGGACTAACCATTACGCCACAGAGGCGGTTAAAAGGCGAAGAGGCGGGTTTAGTTAATAAACTGAACGTGCTGTATCGCGAAAAATCGCTAGGCGTGGAAGTCAGCAAAGAAACAAAATAAAAAAGGTAAAGATCAGATCATCTGTCGTATTGGGTGTACTTACTCAGCGTTGTACTGTACATAGACGCGCTGTTTGGTATCGGGTGCGAGGGAAAGTCTTTGTGGTTTCAGTGTAAACTCTTCACCACCTACCCACTGCACGACTAGGTCAAGTGTCTTCGTCCCTGCCGAGTTAAGCAACCAGATCAATAAAAACCTCTGGCTCCATGTTAGGAGGACTACTTACCTTTAGTGCACAATAAAATATTCAAAGATTTTTTAAAAGTTCCACTTTAGAAGAAGACCGTGTGTGTTTCCCTGAACATTTATTTATTTATTTCTCGGTAAAAATACAAAGAAAGACAGCATGGTTTCCTAGACTGCTCTTTTTACATTACATGCAAGCATAATAACCTAACCTAACCAATTTACATAAAAATTAAAAACCCGACTACATACGAATCTAACGACACCTTGCACTCTCAAATCTATCAAGCCATTTACATACATTAAGTAACAAACATACATCACACTAATATTATAAAGGCGAAATTTTGTGAGTGTGTATGTTTGTTACTTCTTCACGCAAAAACTATTAAACAGATCTAGCTGAAATTTGGTAGGTAGACAGATTAGGACCTGGATTAACACAAAGGCTACTTTTTCACTGCACTGCGCACCCTCGAAAAGTAAAAGAAACGTTGTCCACGCGGGTGAAGCCGCGGGAAACAGCTAGTACATACATAAATATATACATAATTTTTTTTTTTAAGTCGGGTAAAAAATAGTACGACGCCTAAAAACGACAGTCAATTTGAGTTGCTGTATTGCTCATACTATTATTAACTCGGGTTTTCTCTTTGTAGGAAATAAATTATATAAAATAAAAATAAAGAAATAAAGCACAAATAAGGTTAGTTTTTCCTTAGAATGAGAAAAATAAAAGAAAGTGATGGATGTGATAGACTACATAAATTATTGTTATTTTTACCCCAAACTCCTGCCAGTAAACCCCAGAATATTTCCGGGTGTGAGATTGTGTCCAAATGTGTGTACAAGTAATTCATCATGGCCAATGCGATACCGGGCTTCGATACAATTTCTTTATTGCGCTATCATAATGAATTACGTAAAGAGAGTTGGAATTCGCAACTTTCGATTTGTTTATACATCTGGGCTGTCGGAGTTGGGAAGCAATTCCAATTATTCCTATAAATTATTTTCGACAATTTCGAATAACTTGGAATAGGTATTTCAATTTCCTTTGTAAACACAATTCGGGCAAGATAAGTAAAGTAGAGTGGTATTTCATGAATAGATTTTAATTAAAACTGAACACTTACGTCGGGTCTCTCAGTAAACAGATTTCTCAAATTAATACCAAAACAATTTTGTATTAGAACTTACTTGTTTGGTTTGTTTATGTCGGAGTAAGACAGAAAAAATCGTGATATAATAGGGATGACGACAGCATCAGAAATAAATTATGAACTCTTGATCACTAAATTGCCCTCCTACTTAGACTTCGAAAAAACTAACTCGTTTTGTTTTCCATCAAGTCTTCGATTTTCAATTCATTAAAATCACAAAATGAGTACATTAATGACGCTGCAAAACTATGACGTCAAACATTTTTAGAACAAAATGTCGTTTTTGACAGATAATTAAATGTAAATCAGATGACTAGCATTCGTCATCCCTTTTGTTATATCCCAAGAATATAATGATGAACAGGTACCAGTTCCGCAAAAACTGAGGCCTCTCAAACATAATATTTGATCAAGTACATTATTTATTTTGTTGTCTTTATTTAATGGGTACACATTAAATAAAGATAACAAAATAAATATATTATATCGCAGTAACATAGAAATAGGAGTAATATAATTATACCCCTAGGGATATTATTATGTACCGTGAGACAGTTCTACGAAAGAGATTCATAGCTATCTCAAGGGATAAAACTGTAAATATTAAAATATAACTGATTAATTGTATGATACCCGCTGTTGAGTAAAAGCATCAGCCGTGACCATCATAAACTAATTGTTGTCCTTATTAGTGGTCAAATCCATATTGTAATCTGATCACAAATTAACGAGGAAAAATTGAAAAAAATATAAGATAATGCCATAGACGGGATATTTTGAAAACTTCACTTCATAAGTTTTAACCACTTATTGCATGGAATTCTATATCTTCAGCACATTCACATCAGCTCATATACGTCCCCACCGAGGGGCTCGAGCCTACCCAGAATTAAGGCGATCGGGCCTTAGCCGACCACGCGGGCCCAGTGCGGGTTGGTCGACTTCACACACAACCTTCGAATTTCTTCGCAGGCGTGTGCAGGTTTCCTTAGGATGTTTTCCTTCACCGTAAGAGCGTCGGATAAACGTACATTATGAAATCTAAATTCGAAATCACATTGGTACGTGGCAGGATTCGAACGGTCTAGCCATTACCACACCGAAGCTCTTAATATATTTCTATTTCTATATCTAAATAAAAAAAATTGAGTTTTTTCTCTAGCATATTTTTTTTTACATCTACCATGATTCTATAAAAATCCTGTTTCCCACAAAAAATGTGTTTCCCATACACGGGACAGAGTGCAATTAGGACAACATAAAATTAACTAGCTGTTTCCCGTGGCTTCACCCGCGTGGACAACGTTTCTATGACTTTTCGAGGGTGCGCAGTGCGAGCGTAGAAAAAGTAGTCTATGTGTTAATTTAGGTCATAATCTGTCTACCTACCAAATTACAGCCAGATCCGTTCAGTAGTTATTGCGTGAAAGAGTAACAAATATACATCCATACATTCTTACAAACTTTTGCGTTTATAATATTAGTAGGACTAGTATTATAGTCATTTAACTCAACCCTGAGATTCAATAATACTGAAATCTCGTAAAAATTATAAAACCAATAGTAACTACCTGTAGATTATGGTCTGATGGTAGAGCCAGAAGGTGGTTTAAGAAACTCTACAACTAAACGACGAATCGCTTCAAGATTGGGCTCATTGGATTGTATTGATGAACAATTGACCCAGATGTTTTTTTTTCCAATGAGCCCAATCATTGGATTTGTATTGAGCACTTTTGTCCAGATGGTCTTTTTTCCCAAGAAACCCATAATTAATTAATTAGGGCTTATAAATTGAAAATGAAAATAACTAGGAATTAATTTCAATAATAATCGACTGCATAAAAACTTACCCAATTTTTTTCGCCCTTTGGGGTAAAAATGTACCCTTTGTCACAGGATTAAGACAAATTCAATGACACCTCGCACTCCAAAATCGATCAAGCCGTTTAAGTTATAAGAGCATGCCAAAGAAATAAATAAACTCTATTTTTGGCTAGTTGGGTCACTGACGGGATCAAAATAAATCTAGCGACAAGTCGCATTCCGAAATCCACTCAAAAAACTTAACCATCCTTCTGGAGAAGTCGGGTCATAAAAATCAGTTAATAAATAATATTGAACTCTCTATTGGACTTCAGTTGATCAATTATGGGGGACAAAAAATTTTTTCGAATTGACTAAAAGTTCCTTCCTTTCGCATGTTGATCAGTTTAGAAACAGAAGTCTCCCATTAATATTTCCACATATTATATGGAGCGTCGGTGGCGTAATGGCAAGGGCCGCTATCCAGCCCGGGAGGTCGTGGTTCGAAACCTGCCACGTATCAATGTATTGTCGAATTTATATTTCATAAGTATGTACGTGTAGGAACGGTGTACTCCGACTCTCGAGAACAAAGGGAGTTGTCTCCGCCAGGCGAGGTGGTGTGCCTGGGGTCCGGCCGTGGACCAAGCGTGTATTTTAGGTGCTTGTATATATGCTTATGAGCAAGGAAATGTTGATAGTGCGTTGTAGATGCTTTCTAAATGGCCTTCTTGCGATGATGGTGCCATCTATCGAGGTGAGGATGCAACTCTCCATATAGTTTGATCGATGGTTAAGTCTTGAGCTGTGGCAACGTACTTGTTAGTGGCGGGTACTTCAGATGTCGCCACATACGTTTATCCGATATTACGGTGAAGGAAAACATCGTGATGAAACCTACACACACCTGCGAAGAAACTCGAAGGTAATGTGTGAAGTCGACCAACCCGCACTGGGCTCGCGTGGTCAACTAAGGCCCGATCGCTCTAATTCAGGGTAGACTCGAGCCCCTCGGTGGGGACGTATATGAGCTGATATGATAAATATTGCCATACCAAGTCATTACACTTTATAAAGAGAGTCGCAGCCCACTATAACGACGGCCACTGCTAATTACAGAATATTGGCTCTATTTTGGGCTCAGTCAAAGTGGTCCTATTTTCAACACCTTGTTTTTTTTTCAACGCTTGTCTTAATTTAATACGAATTTATATTATACCTATGTATTAGTATGTTTTATTACTGAAAAATTGAGTGCATTTTACTGAACCTCGCCCAAATAGTGCATATTCACTCTTGCCATAAATATTTCTAAATTTTATGAATCGGGAAACACAGACACTGGCAGGGAATTCCAATTCTTAGCCGTCCACATGATAAACGATGAAGCACAACGCTTTGTGCGTACAAGTAAAATATTATGAATGAGGAATGGAAACCCTTCCTACGCCTGGTCTTCCAATGATGGAATGCATAAGGGGGATGAAGGCGTGAAGCTCCTGGACACAATCTCCGAAATGAATCCTGTAGAACACTGATTGGCACGTGATGTTGCGGCGAAGCTCAAAGCTTTGGTGTTTGTTTGGTCCTATTCTCCGGGTGCGTCGGATTACTTCTTTGAATGAGACTCCAAAATAAATTTTAATACGAACTGCTGGTATGTGAGATCTCGAAGTAAGATTTTCGGGTGTCACCGGCACATACGTAGCTGAAGTCAATCTCTTTTGGCTGAATACGGACCACGGGGAAGTACAGCTTTAGAACCAGTGGCAGCGTCTGCAACATTCGACACATGAAAAGCACTAGTAATATAGCGACATCCGTGCAAGCTTATAGATTGGACGGCCGTTGGGGTGATAAATTCTCGTATGGCAATTGTGCAGTTCAAGATGTAAAGCAGGAAGGCCGGCCACTCGGTGGACTCAAGACCTGGTGCAAGTTGTGGAAAACCGCTGAATACTGCAGCGCTGGACCGGTCGTTTCCGAAATCCTAGGAGGCCCGTTTCAGCAGTGGGTATCTTTTGGCTGATATGATGATGATTATTCGCGCAATCTGTGAGATGAAAAAACTGACGATGCTTAAATACTCAGAAATCCTCGGATAAATCAAAAGTGGTAAGTAATATATTTATAATTTATTCAATTAAATATTTTTTTTATTTATTTAATGTATGATACACATTTTTTACATAGTGAAAGTAATGCAGTCTTTTAATAATTTGAATTAAATATTGTGATTAGGTCAGAGACTAAGGTATTTGAGCAGTGTGTGTTGCCAGTGATGACATGGAACTGAAACATTTTCGCTTACTATGATGGGCTTCATAAGAAGGCTAAATGTCGCCAAAGTGGCGAAGGAGGGAGCAATTCTCGGAGATGGGAAAATCGCAATCAAATCAGAAATTAAGTGGTAGTGGACGGAACACATAGCTTGTAGAGACATGGCCGTTGGAGTAGTAAAGTTCTTGGCGACCCTCGGCGACTGCGCACCGAAAGACGTAATGTAGGCAAGCCTCCCATTCGGTGGACCGAAGACCTGGTAAAGGACATGGGAAGCCGCCGCATGCGGGCAATGTGGGACCTGTCGTCGTGAAAATCCTTGGGGGAGGCATTTGTCTAGCATTGGACGTCTTTCGGATTATATGATGATGGTGACTGATATTTCCCATGTTTGGGCCTTATGTTCTAATGCTAAGCACCAAACATGATATTACGTTGTAGGGTCTTACTAGTATTAAGCAACGTAAGATCAGGTGAGTACCATAGCGACTCGTTATCTCAGCGCTCAGTGTCTCGCTAAATTCTTGCCGCCAAGCAATGTACTGCGAAGCGGCCAAAGTGGTGTTAAAAATTTGCTGCCCAAGGGGCCACAAACCATCGGTATGCTAGGTTTAGGCGTTTGCAGTTCTCCGCTTATCGATTCGCGGAAAAAAGCGCTAGGGCACAAACTGGTGCATACAATGGCCGTAAAGATTCTCTGGGACATGAGGCCTGCAAGTGCGACAGGGCATACTTTAAGTGACGTCTTGCTCTCACATTTTATTTCCCCACGGGCAGGGAGTACGTAGCATCACTTTAGTAGTATAGTATGTAGCCAGCACAATTACATACATGCGTACGAAATATTGTATCTTACCTTTAACGGGCCGGCGAAGCACTGATATCTCATCTGGTGTAACAGATGCCGTAGGCGAAGGCAGCCACTTACTATTAAGTGAGCCGTCAGTATTTTCCTTCCCCGTTACACTAAGAAGATCTCGTGAAAGAGATAGCAACACTAATTTTTCGACAAATAGCGACCATGCTACTAGTACAGCTAACCGGGGCAGCTGAGTCTATGGGTCTCATTTATCTGTGTATTTATCGGACGTTTCTGTCCAGTTGAGGTCCAATTAGTCGGTCCCAATTAGGATTATTCGAATCCAATTACGATTTCGACGGATCGTGACTTTTAAATGAAGGAGCAGAGTGGTCTCTATATTGGTATTTTCATCTGATGCCACATTTATATCTATCCCTTCAAACGCGCGAAACAACCAAACAGACAAACAAACAAGGGCGAGAGGGTTAATTTTACCACGCATGCGCGGTTCGGCCGTGGTTGTCCAAAGATTTCTCAGTATACTTTTTTTTAAAACTTGTAAAAACTCATTACTGATCTAGTTAGATAAAAAAAAATATTCATGTCAATTTTAACACAATTCCATTGTTATTGTTTTCTTTTTTTTGCATTTATTTCGCAAACAACAACGGTGGCAGGGACAAGTAATATTTAAACATATGTTTAGAATGTGCTCATCAAAACTTTTCTTTTGATATACTGGGTGGCGCAAAAGTAATAATAAATAATATTAATAAATGTCCTTTATTGCATACCAAAAAAACTTTACAGAAACTTAATTAAGTACTGGCACTATGTAAAAATACTCATATTTTTTTATATGACATCTCCTGTCATTCTGTTGTTAAAAATTGTATAGTAAACAAATGTAAAATACCTTCACTGAAAATAAATAGAGAGCGTAGTAGAGTGTTTTACTCTCCAAGAACGTGGAATAATCGTGTCAATAGTTTTACGAAGTAATTTATCAGTAAACGTGAATTTCGTCGACGATTTCCCCATCCTCCGGCACCGATTGGACGCACAAATTGACGCTTTGCCACACGCCTCGAAGCAACTGACTCAATATTGGATAGACCTAAGTCTGGCAGACCAAGAACAGGCCGTTCAGCCGAAAATATCGATGCTGTGCTTGAAGATGTGGAAGAGTGTCCAGAAACACCAACGAGGCGACGTATTTTGGGGAAACACTTAAAGATGCTTCCATATAAAACTCAGATAACTCATCAGCTACTTACTGCCTACTGACCATCGAGCTCGTCTAGAGTACAGCCAGCGCGTCATAAACTTCAACATTGAAGAGGATATTTTTTCTTCAAAATTGGTTATGAGTGACGAAGCTCATTTACAATCTGCCGTACGGCATTTTGACAATTTGCCTGACTCGGCATTGACCGTATATATACGAAATAATTATTACAATTTGCCTGGCTCAGCATTTTACAAACTGCGTACAGAATTTTACATTTTTCCTGACGTCTTACATACCGACGAATTATTACAAATTGCCTGAGTCGGCGTACTACATATTACATTTTGCCTGACCGTTTACATACGGACGAATTACACAATTTGCGTGACCATATATAAAATGACTAATCATACAATTTGCCTGCCACATACATATGATGTAAGCTACCCCTAATTTTTATTTACATAAATGTCAACATTGACGCCATATTTTTTCGTATTTACTTCATTTTCCACTTCGTTTGAGTTAAGGAGCAGTGGATTTTGTTTTTAACAGATAAATTTATTTAATTTAATGTATTTATGTTTTTCAGTAACTTGTAATTGAGATAAATATTGATATTACTACGTCTGAAATAAATGAATAGTAATAAAATAATAATAATGAAAAATAATAATATTTCACCCTACTATGAAAATCCAATGCATAATCCGAGGTCGTCAGTGATGAGGCTGTATATCCCACAGAAGAGTGGCGATCGTGGCCTTTTAAGTGCCAAACAAATGCACAACCGCCAGATATGCAGCCTCCGAAGTTACTTCCTGACGAAAGTCAATAGTGACTTGCATAGAGTTGTCATATCGTGTGATAAAGTACTAACTTCTCTATCCATGGCCCAACAGAACTGGCATACGCCGGCTGTACTTAGCACTACTGAGCTAAAGCTTTGTGGGTTATTCGTAGATCAGAAGGCCTCCGTGCACTGACTGCGCTTCTGAGACCTTTTTGCGGAGTCCGATGGTTCTGTCTGTGTAATACAGGATCAGGTGGTCAAGACAAACAACTATAGGAGGTTCGTAATAAAAGACCGCACCTTGGACGTCTGTCAGTTGTGCCGTCAACCAGGGGAGACCATGTGTCTTATAACCTCCAGTTGTTCCATGCTTGCCAACACTGAGTATTTGCATAGGCACAACCAAGCAGCCAGGATTCTACACCAAGAGATCGCTCTGAAGTATGGTCACATATCTCGGCGGTTGCAGTATTACAAGTACACGCCGGAGCTGTTTCTCGAGAACGACCGCACAAAGCTCTACTGGGACCGACCCATCGTCACAGACAGGACAATTCCTTCGAGTGAGCCTGATATCGTGTTGATGGATCGGGCGCAGTCTAAGGCGTTTTTGGTGGATGTCACTATCACATACAACGAAATCCTCGTGCAGGCTGATGCCAAAAAAAGACTAAGAACTTGGTCCTGCCACACGAGTTTTTGATATGTGGCAAGTGTAATCCACCCATATCATCCCCGTAGTTCTATCCGTGAACGGGTTGATTTCAGCCGACCTTGAACGTCACCTAAGGCGGCTGGAACTCCGAGGCAGACCAGTAATTGCAGCAATGCATAAAGCAGTTCTACTCGACAATGCCCGGATAGTCAGACGCTTTCTCTCCCCGTCGCATTGAACTCCATCCGACTGTGCTTTAGCTGAAGGTGCTCCTGCCACTTCGCCTTGTGCAAAGTGAGCAGAGAAGCTTAAATTTTATATATTAAAAAAAATGTTTCATTTGTGTAGGTCTAATAGTGTTAGAAAAAAAATACTGTGGCATACGGACAGACGAGCGGCCGGACGTGACGCAATTTTAAGGATTCCATTTTTGGCTCCAGAACCCTATAAATTAAAGTATGTTTTTAAAAAAAAAAAGTTTTTTTATTGATGCCCTAAAAAATCTAAAAAGCTTTCAAAAGGATAATAGAGCCAACATTTTTAAAACGTACATTTTTGGAGAAAAAGTTGAGAATCTTTAATTGCAAAAATTGGAATTTAAATTCTAACCTACTATTCTTAAAGCCATCTGGGAATTGGCCATTGACTTGATTTAACTTATATTGCTTATAGCGGCAAAGTTCTCGGCTAGAATTTCAAATAGGTAATTAAGTGTTAATCTCTCGAGTTCAGATAATATTGGGTTAAGTAGTCAAGAA
Source organism: Coleophora flavipennella (assembly GCA_947284805.1). Lineage (NCBI taxonomy): Eukaryota > Metazoa > Arthropoda > Insecta > Lepidoptera > Coleophoridae > Coleophora > Coleophora flavipennella. Next base: position 7,487,838 of record OX369270.1, on the reverse strand, counting down.
TTTTAGTGTGGGTAGAAATAAAATTAATTGGCCTAACTAAACCGATTTAGGAAAATTGGTTTCTGGAATAATGTACTGATCATTAGTATTAACGAAAAAAATAAATCTTATTATCGCAATAATATAAGGTTACCTGCTCAAAAGATTAAGTAAGTACATTAGATGGATTAAATTTAAAAATTAAAATTTTATCTTTTAAATCATCTCAGATAAAAAATAGAACAAACAAAGTATTAGGTTATCTTCATACAAGGGTACCAGTAGGCACGCAGAGTACGCAAACAGACTATAATACCAGAATTCTGCGCTGCGAAAGCTGTGATAATCGGTGCTTCCACGCCGCGCCTAGAGACCTATATTTCACGCTGCGTGTGTAGTCTAAATTTTACATCACTTAGGAGAACATACATTTCTGTATCTTTGGATGCCTCAGAAACTATACTTCAAATTTAAAGAAAAACGCTTAACTGTATTAACCTGTTAAGGTATCCCTGTTAAGGGATGAAAACCGTATCTGCATGTATTCTTTATTACTACTACCAAGCGATTGCACTCGCCAACAAAACTAAAAATTTGCACAGCCCTATGTGGGTATGTTATTAATTTCTGAACGGGCCGGCAGATAACCTACTTTTCTGTTTGTGCTATGGTTAAAATGAGTTGGAGATGGACTTGATTAGAGACACAATACATGTATTACCATCTTCAGATAATTGTGACTATTAATACTAATAATAATAAATATATAAGTAGTGATGAAAAAAGTGTTTGAAATTTTGAATAAATATTGTGTAATTTGGTGATGACATTTTATAAACTTATGAAAGACAGGGTCATCGTTTCCTTGCCCTGTTTCCATTATTCTTTGGGATTGGCGCAACATGTATTTTTCTTCCATTCTCCTCTGTTTCCAGTCATCTTAACATTCAGTAGTTTCTTACTTATAATCATCTTTCACACAAACCATTCATTGTTTCTTTGGTCTTTCTCTCCCTTTATACCCCTCCACTTTCATAAAGCAAGCGGCTCGCGAGCGTGGACATGAATTTTCTCCAAAAATCACAAAACCCATTGCTCCGTTGCGATATTCAAGAAATTAACCAAAAAAGAGTATATTTTCAGTTCCCTCGGGAATTGCATCGGGCTATGCTATATAAAAAGTAGCCTATGTCCTTCCTTGTGACTTCCTTCCTGCATGCCAAATTCATTAAGATTGGTCAAGGCGTTGAAGCGTGAAAAGGTAACAATTGTGCATAAAAAAAAACAAACAAATACATTTTCACATTTATAATATTAGTAAGGATGGAGATGTATATTAAAAATATTTTTTTACCAAATCTCATACGATTTGGTACAACACTGTACAAAAACATGTGGTGTAGTGACTGTTTGTTACGGCCGCATATACGGAACGAATGATCTTTTATGGGTTTCTCATAAAGGCTACAGAACCCTAAAAAGGATGCAAATGTATAATTTTAAAAAGAAATTTAACGAGGAGGACCCGTGCTTTATAGTTTTTTTTGGGCATTGAGTACGCGGCAGGCAACCCGCAAACTGCGCAAGCGGCTCGCCTCCGTTGTTGCGCAGTGTGCGAGAATGCACCTAGCTTCCCTCCGACTCAACCAATTTAGATGGACAATAGCTCAAAAAAACGATCTCATGCCAACGAGTGTTATTAGATTGAAATGAACTGCGTAGGCACTTCAATTATAACCAGAGATATTGCGAAAGAAAGCTACGAAAATCGCGTTTGAGTCTTCAGTATAATTTAAGAAGGGCGAAAGTTAGGTTATTTCCAATGTTTGATGACAAATCTGTGCATTAACACCTTTCATTGAAAAAAATAAACAAATCGATTTGATAGAACTGCCGGACGAACTCGAAATAGATTTCATATTGTTTTTAATTTTTTACATTTATTTGATGACGGCGAAAATTAGGTGTTTTTTTATGCTTGATAACTAATACAAACAAAAATAACTTGAAAAATTTGACAAATCAGTATGATAGAACGGCCGAATGGACTCATGTAAGATATCATAATTTTGTTTAACATGTTACGAAGGTCAAAAGATAGGTGCTTAAGATAGGTGACAAATTTGTGCATTTAAAAAAAATCTCCTTACTCATTTTAAAAAATAAGCAAATCGGTTTGATAGAGCGGCTGAACGGACTCAAAATAAATTTCATACATTTTTATTTATTTGAGAAGGGCAAAAGTTGTGTGATTTTAAATGCTAAGTTGCAAATTTATATTACCTTGCTTTAAAAAAATAAACAAATCGGTTAGTTAGAATGGCCGGACAGACTCTTATTAAATTTAATAATTTTGTTCAATATGTTAAGAAGGGCGAAAGTTAGGTTGACCAATGCTTGCTGACAAATGCGTGTATCAATTTCATTAAAAAAAAATAGCGAATGGGTTGGATAGAACGGCTAGACAGCCTCATATTACTTTCAAGAGAGAATGCGGTGCGCGTGCCGCTAGCCGCTCGCGTGGGTGTTTTTCAATGCTTGATGAGAAGTCTGTGCGTTAATACATTTCATTTAAAAAAAAGAATGGGTTGGGTAGAACATCCAGACAGACTCGCATTAGATTTCATCAATTCTTGTAATATACAGGGTGTAACAAAATTTGTGTAAGTACCGTTAACTGGAGCTTCTAATCATCATACTGAACAACTTTTGTTCTACGACTTTGCTGAAATCGCAAAAAAAATGTTTTACTCTTCATGCAAATCGATCAGCTGATCGACCAATTTTGTGAATTTTAATACGGAGGGTCCATTTTTTTTTTGAGATTTGACTAGTTATGGATCCCTTGGGGAAAGTTGTTCAGTATGATGAGTAGAGCCCCAAGTTAACGGATACTACACAAAATTTGTTACACCCCGAAACGACGTGTTAAAAAAATAAAATTAGTGTTTATTCATGGCAACCCTAAAACTCAAATTAGGAAAACATTTAAGAAAACGCGCTAGGACACTAATTGGCAACAAGGAACTTGTATCAAACAGGCTCCAAAGACTCGAGCATCGCCGCAAAATCGCTTGTCTATCGGTGTTCTACAGGATTCATTTCGGAAAGTGTGCCATCGTGCTCTAAACAGTCAGGAGGGCGATTCTACTCCTTTGTCGTTAATGTTCCACCTTTACACACGAAGCGTTTTGCTTCTTCATTCGTAAGGAGTGGAATTCCCTACCGGCGTCTGTATTCCCCGATTCGTATAATTTAGGAATATTCAAGATGAGAGGCAATATTTGAGCTTGCGTGTTACATCCTCGGCTGCATCTGTACTTACCAGGTGAGGTGCAGCAAAAATAATAATTTAAAAAATATCAAGAGCTTTAGATGGATTAAAAAAAATATCTACTAAGGGCCGATTTCACCAAAGTCGGATAAGTTTTATTCCAAAAATAATGTTACTCTCGGATAGACGAATTTACATTTCACCAAGTAGTTATCATAGGAATAAAAAGTTATATTAGAAATAATTTTATGCCCCCGATTTTGAAGGAATATGGTCTTTACTCCATAGATAAAAATGGCCGCCCGGCTATCAGCTGATTGGTTGTTAAGATTATTGTGTTGTATGTTGAACTACTTGTTGATCTGTTGATAAAAGTTTTTTGTTGGTTAAACTATTTGTAATACTATAATACATATTATACGTAATTAACTGTATAATGCAGCGGTTGAGAAGAATCATTTACGAAAGTGATAGTGAGGCTAGCGAAGGCGAAAATCCTTTAGTAAAACGTCCAAGGTGGATAAAAGAGAGGAGTGATCATTTTCATGACTACGACGATGAGGATTTTAGGATAACATTTCGATTATCTAAGGCAGCAGCTTATAATCTTTTGGTTAAAAATATAAAGTAGTAAATCAATTGTGAGAAAGAGAAAAAATAATAAAACAACAGCAAAAAAAGAAAACAACAGCAAGCACCAAAAAAACTTAAAGAAAAAAGTAGATTACAGTTAAAAAAGATCGAAATTATCACATAAACTATTAAAGTTTCTAAATACGCGTATAAGGAAAGAATTTTGTCTTTAGTTCGTGCGAATAAGTGTTACATGGAGCAGAGATCTTTTTCTGTAATGAAAGAGGTCAAGTACGTACAGTGATTTTTCCTAATAACTCAGGGCAATCCATAGTGCAAGATGCTAATTTAGAAAGATAACTGGTATCACTGATATTACGTCTTAGATCTAGGGGCAAGAAATGGTAACGGTGACATCGATGGTTGTAGTCAAGAGATGTTTGAAGGGTCTTAAAATCTAAAAAAGGAGGAATTTTCTTTGTACTCTCTCAATTCTAGATCTATATATCTCGAATCGGGGATTCCACACTTGGGAGGCATAATCAATATGGCTGCGAACATAGGCGCAATACAGATTTTTAATTTAAAGTGATCCAAGCAAGGAACCTTGGGGTACTCCAGAGAGTATGGAGGTCCATGATGATGTGAAGGACGACTGCCTGACTACGATTCTCGATGTATGATGCAAACCATCAAACAGATCACCATAGATACCTGCTAGCAATAATTTAGTCAACAGTACATTATGATCAATACGGTCGAAGCATTTGCTGTAGTTGGTCTGTTGGTCTGAACTTAAAAATAGTTTCAAATCGTTGTACACTTGATTATAAATCAGTTTTTCTAGTATTTTTGCAAATAGGCACACTTTGGAAATGGTCCTGTGGTTTTCCAAATCAGCTTTGTCGCCTTTTTTTATAAAGCGGGGTGATAAAAGCAGATTTCCCTATAGTTGGGATAGTACCTTCAATAAGCGAGCATTTAAATATAATGCGTAACGGTTCTAAAAGGCTTACTGAACAGTTGACTATAAACACTGGGGGTGTATTATCCGCACCACCCGACATAGTTAACGCAAGATTTTGAAGAAGCTATAGGACTTCAGTAGAAGAGACTTCAATCAAGCTTATGAAGGCAGCAGAATTTTCTGTACAACCAGAAAAGTATAGATAACAAAAAAATTGCGTTGGGAATATTCATAGACCTAAAAAAAGCATTTGACACGGTAAGTCATGACATTCTACTAAATAAACTCGAGCTGATTGGGGTTAAGGACGAAGCACTTAAAATATTTAAGTCGTATCTTAAAGGTAGAAAGAAATTGTAAAAATTAACGACTCTCAAAGCGAGCCCTTAGATATATTTTTTGGCGTACCCCAAGGATCTATTTTAGGTCCCCTGTTATTTTCAATTTATATAAATGATATCAATGACTTGGGGATGCATGGTCACATAACCCTTTATGCAGATGACACCTGTCTTTTCTATTTTGGAACTTACATTAAAGAACTTATTGAGTTTGCACAGGAATATCTTGATACCCTTTATGACTGGTTACAAACAAATCTATTGACTATTAACACGTCAAAAACCTCATACATCATCTTTAAACCTAAAAACAAACGCTTGCCTACACACACATCACTGACAATAAATGACAAACCGATAGAAGAAAAACACACTGAAAAATATTTAGGACTAAAATTAGATAATAGATTATCATGGAACGATCACATAGACCATATAAAAAAAGGTGTCTTCCCTTTTGGGCTCTTTGCGTGGCAAACGCGCTGCATACCACGAAAAGCACGAATGTTAATCTATAACTCATTAATAAAATCCCATCTCACATCATCCCTACTAATATTATAAATATTATAAATGTGAAAGTAACTCTGTCTGTCTGTTACGCTTTCCCGCAAAAACTACTGAACGGATTTGGCTGAAATTTGGTAGGTAGACAGATTAGGACCTGGATTCAGACATAGGCTACTTTTTACCACGCTCGCGAGCCGCTTGCGGCTCGCGCACTGCGCACCCTCGAAAAGTCATAGAAACGTTGTCCACGCGGGTGAAACCGCGGGAAACAGCTAGTTGACAATAAATGACAAACCGATAGAAGAAAAACACACTGAAAAATATTTAGGACTAAAATTAGATAATAGATTATCATGGAAAGATCACATCCCTTTTGGGCTCTTTGCGTGGCACAACGCGCTGCATACCACGAAAAGCACGAATGTTAATCTATAACTCATTGATAAAATCCCATCTCATGTACCTTATCGAAATATGGGGCAGTG